>NW_026847438.1:225372198-225489357 GCF_025583915.1 Anolis sagrei ordinatus
AAGGTTACTCTTTTGAGTACAACATCAGGCCGAATTGCTGGGCCAGATCATCCCGGACTCTGAGATTTCCCACAAAGGAGCAAATCTGAAATACCTTATTCAATTACTCCTAAAGCTGTTAACCCTGAAGTAACTCAGTATTTCAATGCATGGATAATTGAGACATAATGCCAACTGCAGTTTGAGAGAATTTGATGGAGAAGGACAGAGAGCGAGGTGGACTCCCTGGAAACTTCCCAGCAACATCTCCAAAGTGCCCTACTTGAGGAGAGACCAGCAACAGTATATGCGCACACATACCTTATTTTCAAGGCACTGCTTTGACCCTGACATTCCTCTCACATCTTCAGGCTCTGAGAATTAAGGACTCTAATTGGGAGGGATTGCCAATAGTTCAGAAGTCAGGAGCAGAATTCAAAACTATCTTAACAGATTAGAGAGATGGGCCAAAACAAATAAAATGAAGTTCAACAGAGACAAATGCAAGATACCCCACTTAGGCAGAAAAAAATGGAATGCAACGATACAGAATGTAGGACGCCTGGTTTGACAGCAGTACGTGTGAAAAAATCTTGGAGTCCTCATGAACAACAAGTTAAACATGAGCAGCTAAAAAAGCCAATGGGATTTTGGCCTGCATAAATAGGAGTCTAGTGTCTAGATCCAGGGAAGTCATGCTCCCCCTCTATTCAGCCTTGGTCAGACCACACTTAGAATACTGTGTCCAATTCTGGGCACCACAATTGAAGAGAGATGTTTGTGACAGGCTGGAATGTGTCCAGAGGAGGACAATTGAAATGATCAAGGGTCTAGAGAACAAGCTCTATGAGGAGCGGCTTAAAGAGCTGGAAATGTTTCACTTGCAGAAGTGATGGCTGAGAGGAGACATGATGGTCATGTATAAATATGTAAGGGAACGTCATAGGGAGGAGGGAGCAAGCTTGTTTGCTGCTGTACTGAGACTGGGATGCAGAAAAATGGCTTCAAACCACAGGAAAGGAGATTCCACCTGAACATGAGAAAGAACTGTGAGAGCTGTTCAGCAGTGGAACTCTCTGCCCTGGTGTGTGGTGGAGGCTCCTTCTTGAAACAGAGGCTGGATGACCATCTGTCGGGTGTGCTTTTAATGTGATTTCCCTGCCTCTTGGCAGGGGATTGGACTGGATAGCTGACAAGGTCTCTTCCAACTCTATGATTCTATGATTCTATTTTCAAAATCCTACATTGTTAATGGCCATACTGAATGTGGGATGCTAGGAGTTCTAGTCCAAAAATGTAGCTTTTGTTGGTTTGCCTTAAAGTCATAATACGTCAGAAATGACTTGAAGGACAATGCCACCATCATCATCAACAACAACATGGATCTGTGCAGCAGTTCTATGAGTGGCTTGCACAAAATGTAAACACATCTAATGATCAATTGGGTTTTTAAAAACATACTATGGATCACTAGTTGCTTAATTAAATGGGAGCTTGGAAAGTAATTTTTAAAAGATTGAGTTAGTTATAATTCCAGGCTCTTCCCAGAATAATTAATTACTATTTTGTTTTTGTTTTTTTAAAATTTTCCTATTTCTTGAAAGGTAAATAAAATAATTACTATTACTTATTTCTTACAAAGATCTAACTAGAATATGCTGTTCGGCTGTTGTACACTCTCTTCCCACCTACTTCACTGTCATCTGAACACCCACAAATATGCATGAGTAAGTATCAGAGTAAGCATCAGAAGTTGGTCTAATTTATAAGCCCTTGTTTTCACAGCTTCTGTCTTTACACATTAATCTTATCTAATGCTGATTTTAATTTCCAGTGATCTATTTATACTAACATTTCTTTTAATAAATCTTACTTTCAATTAATCCAATTGCCTTCTTGGCACACAACTAAAAGAATCCCTATTTCATAAGATACAGATCTCATCATAAGATAAAGATTTCTGGAAGGGCTATCTAGAGGTTACGATACAGAAGGAAACTTACTGGTGGTAGCACATCTAAAGCAAGGCCAAAAAGATAGACCTAAAGAACACCACCTAAAGGCAATTTACCATATTTTCCAGCATATAAGACGACTGGTCATATAAGACGATCCCCAACTTTTCCAGTTAAAATGTAGTTTGAGATATACTCGCCATATAAGACTATCCCTTTTCCAACTCACACCAAATACAATTTTTATAAAACATCAAATTTGATTTCAATATGATAATTTTCCTATTATCGTGCCTTCTTCTTTGCAGTCCTCAGGAGTGAGATCTGAGGGGCAGACAAGGAGGTACAGTAATAGGATACAAGGGAATGCCAGACGGGTGAAAGAGGCAGTGCTGCTCTATCTCTTTTTTCCATACCCCGGGCATCCCAGATGCCCGCAGCTTGTTCCATCCTTCACTTACACCTTCCCGGTGTACTTTAAAGTATTGTCAAAGTGGGACTCCATGGCCGAAGCACTTCTAGACTTCTGAAAAACTACCTGTTATTCCTGTATCATAAAAAAGGCACCTATGGTTGTTGTAAGCACATTACTAAGCTCTGTTTTTCATGAAAAGTCATATGTTAAAACAAACTTCATGTCAAAGAAGCCAAAGTATAAGAGTAAACTTCTTATTAAAGCCATTGGCGGGGATTCTTTTCATGCAGTGGTTGGCATTCCATAAGTGAGAAATGTAGGCTTTTAATTCACCTTAAGCTTGTTCGTTTATGTCTTTGGTTGCTGTTGATGTTTGTATTGCCTTTTACCTTCTGAAACAACCAAAGCCATACCAAAATTGTAGCCACTTGTAGACATCTCAAATGCATTTCATGGCTGATGGTGAGAGGGAGATTAGAGAAATACCTGGCTATGTCACCATAGCAAGAGACAGAATGATTACATCATTGACTGAGCCTTGCAGAGATCCTTAGCAAAACTTAGCAAAGAACGTAATCATTTTGGGAACATAGCCAGATGCATCTCCAATCCTACTGTTTTCCAGCAACCACAGAATGGGGGTGGGTGAAGTGGCTAAAAATGAGCTGATGGGAAGATTGAGAAGAAATATGCTCTGTTGTGTCCTATAGGATTCCATCAGGGACATGAATGTAAATGGCAAGGTTCCCTGCAGTTGCAAACCCATAAAAGAAATTGCAGCCCAAGCTAATGTTAAATCAGGACACCATCAAATTCTATAAAATAATGTGAGGGGGAAAAGGCAGCAGAATAAAATCTGTTACGTCCACTTTTTCCTCATATTTTAAAAAACTCAAATTCTTTCAGCTAAACCCAGGACTTAACTACACGGGTCACAATCCCCAAATTAGGCCTGAAGTTGCTCCTAGGCATCCAGATGACATCTGGAGACTTCCAGCAACTAAAGTGTGGGAAAATCGATTAACTTGGTGTCGTCCCCACTGACACACCCACACACAAGCAGAAGTTGAGGAATGCTCCAGAGGTTCCCTGAAATCCCCCCCTTTTCCAAGTCACAAGTATCTTTGCTGTCATCAGCAAAGGTGTCTGGCAACAGTTCTGGCAACAAATGGCAAAAAGGTAAGGGTGAACATCCAGTAGGGCCAATGCAGGTGTATAACAACAAAGGATGGAAGAAAATGCAAGAGACTTGTTGGGACTATGTTTGTTCCAGATGTTATCAGTTGAAAATAAACCTTCGTACTTGGTAAATGGCTGAAACTTGATGATATTTTGGAAACTACTTTGGTGAATTCATATAAAATTATTACCTTCTAGGTCTTATTCTACAACAAAATGCTGCTTTGGGGTACAAAATGTCTGATCAGGTAGGATGAAGGTTAAAGCAAGTAAAAGATGTTTCCTTTTGATTCATTTTAATAGAATCGGGTTTGTTTTTTTTAGAATATTGGAATAATGCAACTAGGTAGAAGTAATTGAATTTGTGGAACTAATGATAGATAACCACTTCGGAGGCCTTTGAGCTATAACTATTTCAGTTTGCATGTCAGATGGCAAGGACTCAAGTGAATTCAGGTGGAGAGTGCTAACTACATCAAACAAGAACCACAGAGTAATAAGAGGGATGCACCATTATGCTCAAGAAAACCCTGATTTTTTTTAGTTTTAAGAAAATGTGTTAACAATATTATGGAGAAGAGTTCAATGATCTTCTGGGGAGACCCTACTCTCGGTCCTACTTGCTTCGCAAGTACAGTTGGTGGGGGGGGGACGACACAGGGCCTTTTCAGTGGCGGCTCCTTGAATCTAAAAAGTCTCTCCCTAGTGAGATTAGACCAGCGCCCTCCCTCCTGGCCTTTAGAAAGAGAACAAAGACATGCTTCTGGAACCAAGCTTTTGATGAGTGAAGAACGCAGTACAAGAAGCAAATATGGCATATGTGCAATCAAAATTTGGAATGGCCTGGTCTATGTACTTGGATCATGTGATTTTAATGTTTTATTAGGTGTTTTAATTCTTATATTTCATATTTTAAATGTCCTTTTATTGTATCTTATGATGAATTGTTCCATTGATTTTATATTTTGTTATATAGTGTTGATTGTGATTTCTATATGTTTGTAAGGCATTGAATTTTGCCACTATTTCTGTGTAAGCCACTTTGAGTTCCCCCAGGGGTGAGAAAACCGGTATATAAATACTGTAAATAAATAAATGATAACTCAAACCCATTAGTTAGAAAGTATAAAGATGAACACTGTATTAAAGAGGAGGATGAAACATGTAACATAATAGTTCAGTAGAAACACAGATTTGGAACACTCTTGCTAGTTTGTGCCACACTGCAAGTCCCACTTGAGGATTACCCAGAGGGTAATGCTTTTCGGTTGCAGGATAGATTTTACTAAACATTAGAAGGCACCTTTGACAGTAAGAGAAGTTTGGCAAAGGAACCAACTGTTCTGGAGGGGTGATGGGGTCTCTTTCACTGGGTGTCTTCACAAAGAGGCTGGCAAACTTCTTGCTGAGGATACTCTAGCTGGAAAACATGCACTAAACAATGGGTTGAACTCAATGGCCCATCCAGCTCTTTAATTCTATGATTACTACCACCATTTTCATGATTTAGATCACTTATGCCTTTCAACATCAGAGACATTGTATAATCACTCAAAATTCACTGGCTGTCATTACATATAAATTTAATCACACACACATGTATACAGACACACACAATTCTATTCTGGCTGGCATGACATATAGCTCTCAGTCCTTGCCTATCTCGACTTTTCCATTGCCCTTCCCACCACCTCAGCATCCTCTCATCTACATTGCTGACTACGGGACATGCCATCCCACATGTTGTTGCTATGCTTTATGTCTCAAATACTGAAAACTAAATTTGTTTTCATCAGTCTTTTAATATCTAAAATATTTCAGCTTGCTGCTCTGAACTAACATTACTCTCATATGCAGGTGAATAAACAGAGATTTAATTTTTTCCCCTTTGATGGCTTGTTTATTTTGTCTTTTATTGTAAGTTCTAACTTTTCCAAGCCCAAAAAATCTGCAGGAATCCAAAGACATGAGACTCCAACAAAAACACAGACCCAAAACCAGATCCACCCAAACAGCCAGTCAAAAAACACAACTGTTTGAGGCATTAAAAAATCTTTTAAAATACAAAAATAGGAGGAAAAAAAGGTGAAGGAGAGTAGCCTTTATAATCAAGAAGTGCAGAGGTATAAGAAGGAAACCAGATAATATAAACATATGTCAGGTATTTGATGGTTAGGTCTCATTAATTACAAATGAAAAACAAAACTAGAGGCAGGTGAGTGGGGAATGAAGTCTCATAGATTGTTCAGTACAGGCAATCCTCGAGTTAAAAGCATCTGATGTACAAACAACTCATAGTTACAAATGGGGGTGAGACAACAGGAAACTAGAGAAATTCACCCCTCAGAAGGGAAATTCATTCCTGAAAATGTTATCATGAGGAAAGAGTGTCTCAACTGAACCTTTATCGCCAATCCTTGTTTCCAGAGCAAGCCAAATTTTTCGAAGTCACAGGGACAGAAGAAGAAGTGAAATCTTCTGAACGGGGGCACAGACGGCAAAACAAGCACCACGGGGTGTTAACCCTTCCCTGTGCTATCCTTCTAACCATCTATTAAGGGTGTGCAATTTTTTCATTAATTGTCGTAAGTCGTATCAAATTTGTTAAATTTGTACATCTGATGCGATATCGATGCACAGGCATGGCCTGTGCCAAAAACTTAAGAATCGAAACTTACCCAATACTTTTTCATTTACATTTTGTAAATCTCAGAAGCTTCCCAAAGTCAGTTTCATTTTTAGCACAAACAAGCAAACAAAGCCAAAAAGGCTGCCTTTCCTTTTAAATTAATGGCCTCTCACCATTAGGAGAGGGAAGCAACAGGGAGAAAGCAAAGTTTGCTGGGAAAGAAAGCACAGAATTCTGGGAAATGTAGTTTGGGAAGGCGAGGAGTCTTATGCCAGAGAACTCAAAAGGCCCCAAACTACATTTTCCAGAATTCTGCTTAGTATCAGAAAGCCCAATCAGGATAGGGAAGAGAAGCTATTTTCCCTCCATAGCAGCAGCCAGCAAAAGTTCCAATATTTTTTTTAATCTGCAAAGAGGAGGACTGAATGATGCTTCTAGTAAGTATCTCTCTGTGCTGGGTTGGGAAGAAATCCCTAAATGGATGTTCTATTGGTTAATATGAGAGACATTCAATGAGATAGCTGTTGTGGCTTTTTAAAACGTTTTTATCAAAACTTTTTTAAATTCCCTAAAAGCAGACATTACATGGATTTTGTAAGGAATTTGATGATTACAAAAAACCATTCTGTACAGTTATAAAATATGCCATGGAACAAAATAAATTATTTTATTTAAATACATATAATATGCATTCCTATACATATCACACCATTAAAAATGAATACATCACCCAGCTTTTTACAGGCAACTAGGTTTTTCTCTTCTCGTCAGTTTAAAGCTTGAAAAATATTTTTGTTTTACAAAAATGCTCCTAATTTCTCTAGCAATTTCCTCATTTTTTTAATGTGGTCCTGTACAATTTCAAAATTGTCTGTTTCTTTTAAATTGTCCTTTAGTGCAACTTTAAGGCTATGTTTGACTCCATACCTCATTTTCAAAACCACTAGTAAGAATTCCTATGCCAATGGTAAAAATACTGTCTAAACCAGGGGTCCTCAAACTTTTTAAACAGGGGGCCAGGTCACAGTCACTCAAACTGTTGGAGGGCCGGATTATAATTTGGAAAAAAAACATGAATGAATTCCTTTGCACACTGCACATATTTTATTTGTAGTGCAAAAAAACCCCCTTTAAAACAATACAATGAAGAACAATTTTAACAAATATAAACTTATTAGTATTTCAATGGGAAGTGTGGACCTGCTTTTGGCTGATGAGATAGGATTGTTGTTGTTGTTGTTGTTGTGTGCTTTCAAGTCATTTCAGACTTAGGTTGACCCTGAACGAGAGCCGGGTAAATGACCTTGGAGGGCCGTATCCGGCCCCCGGGCCTTAGTTTGAGGACCCCTGGTCTAAACCATAACAAAATTGGAAGGATGGCTCTGGAAGGAAGAAAATGCACCTAATTTAGGGTAGTGGTTATGTGATGCATGTTTTTCATTGGTATTTGAAATGGCTCTTTTTCAATGGAGACTAAAGGAACAAAACCTTCAAAAAACTTGGCCTGATTTCATTGAGTCATTTGCTATGCCATAATATATCACTTACAACAATTTTCTCTCCATTTTAATTTTTATTCATACAGTATTACTAGTCCACAGGTAAGACTCTTTGTTAAGACAACTGCTATATAGTGAATATCATGCTATATTCCAATTCATCCACCAATGCCAACATCCTAGATGATTCTGGAGTTTATAGTTTGACAAAACTGAAGAATGTTATGGCTGAGAAGACAAAACACTACTCCTGAAACTACCATTTGCAGAATTCTATGGGATGCTGTCACAGAAGTTAAATTGGAATATCACACTACAATTGTATAGTGCAAATTGGCTCAAATATCAGATGAATGGATTCAAGTAGAAACAACCAGAAATTGGAGCTGAGATCAGTAACAGTTCAGCCTCAGAAAATAACTTTATTTGAAAGTGGATAGTATTTGAAAAGTAAATGTGGAGATGGTCTATGCCACTGCTTCTTAAACTGTAGGTCCCAATTCCAAATGAGATTCCTTTAGCTCAATGTTGGAGTCATAAAAATTTGGCAACAGTAAATGTTTTCTGAATGTCAAATAGTGATTGTCTTAAACATTTACATGATTCTGTTAGGAACAACATAACAATGTTTATAGTGGACTCTGGAGAAAATGCTGCAGCTATACTTCATAAAAGAAAAATCAACCTGTTTAGCAAGCCTTACAAATGCTGATTTATTAACAGTAAAAGCCTGATTTTTATACCTATATACTTGAGGTCATGTAAAACTTTCTCAGGCAGAAATGACCAGGAGTGGAAAAAGTTATAGAAGCCCTGACCTATGCCATTAATTTTGTGGCACAGAAAATCAAGAAATGGCTTGATTTCTACAGGAACACATATTGTAGTGAGGTGTTTGGCACTGTACTGTGTTATTAAATCCTATCTTTTTTCATACTTGATTGTTCTCATACAGAAAAGGGTCTAGATTATGCCCACCTCTATGGGCCCATTTACAATGGCACATAATGTGGTATAGTAGTCGCATTAGCCCAGGGATTCCAAAATGACACACTGGGGTAATGCATTTTAACTCGGAATAAACCTGTTATTCCAGGCATATTCAAGGTTTAAAAATACCTGTAAAGATCTAGATCTTCTGGGAAGATTCCGACCTTTGCAGATATGAGTACTGTGGGCACTGCCTTTTGGAATCGCCATCAACAATCCCAGGAGACATCACCACAGGAACCTGTGTTCCCCAGGCTCAGACAGTCAAAGGAGGTGTAATGGAAGTGCCATTCCACCTTGTCTTTCACCCACCACCCCAAAAGGCAAGAAAAAGCCTTCTTACTGAGACACAAGGCTTTGCTTAGTGCCATGATAACTGAAATGATGCCACTGAACTTTGGAGAGGCTGCCAGAGGCAAAAAGCAGGAAAGAAGAAGGGATGTGGAAATAATTTCTGTCTAATGAGCAAGGTGATTACCTATATTAAAGTTACATTTATGACAGCTTCCCAACACACTTGTTGGTTATGCTCACTTAACCTAGAAATCTTACTTTTTGGATTACCATTCAGGACAGCTTAGGTTTCAAGATTGGCAAAAAGTTTTCTCTCGATCTCATTCACAATTGGTGAGGAGATGGCAGCTGTTCAATTCAGAATTGAACAGCTCAGCATGAGCATAACATCCATAATAGGTAATCTAGAAAACATCAGATAACACCAGGAATGAGTTGAGCTGCTTTGTGAATTTGAGGGGGAATCTTCCAGCATGTTTTCAAACCCAATAGAGGGGACCCAAGAGGATGGCTATCCACTTCCCATTGGTACAGTGCAGAACTAAATTGGGCTATGATTCCTGGAATGTCCCATACTTAATGAGGATTTATGGGAGCAGTAGTCCACAAGGGTAACTTCTCCCAAGTTCTGGAATAGAGCTTTCCTGGTTGTGTTGTTACAGTATTAACATATCTCCCAAATACAAAATAATCTAAAATAATAAAGGGAAAATTATAATCAGTTATAATCCAGTTTCCCACATGCTACCCAGTTAGGGGTGGGGAAAGAGAGAAAGAGCACAAGAGGCTAGCATAGGAGCAGGCTAGCAAATTAAGGCTATCAAGATGTAGCTGCTGTTTATTGTCCTAATTGTGGAGGACGAGGCAGGCCAGAAACACTAAAACAAATCATTCTCACAGGCCAAGGAAAACACTGAAATAGCAGTTAAGCCTGATTACAAAACAGTGTAGTGAAAAATGGGTAGCAAGTAAAAAAATGAATCCCAGTAGGACCATAACACAAAAAAATAAAAAAAAATCTGTTCTGTGTTTAGGTTCACCGTAGACCCAACAGGAAATCTAAAGTGGAAGAGTTTTTTCATTCCAACTCCCTCCCCCAAAAAGGTTTTACTCTGAGTTCAAAGTACTTCATTTGTATCAAAGTCAAGATGATGTAGATCGCTTTTGAAACTCCCACCCTTTTCACTCATAGTATAATTATTACTGCTTTGAAGCTAAATGTCATGGATATATAATGCATATGTGTTTTCCCTTCGGAACCATCTTCCTTTTGAACTCCCTCTTACCTCTTGCACACCAGCAGTTAAAGTGTGAGTAAAGCATGGAAGGAGACTATAATTACCACAAAGGATAGAAAACCCCTTGAGATTGGTTTTTTGAAATGTGCCCTTGAGAGCATATGTTCTTTACTGTTGACTATTTAGTTTTAAATAGGAACGTAAAATGGCCAGAAAGGATAGAACATGATTTTCTCTATGCAGACAAGGGACTGAAAAAAAAAGTTTCCTAATAGCTTTCTAAGTCTCTGCTTCCTAAAGGAAACAAGGCTCCTGCCACAACTTTAATTATACTTTCCTCCAACTGAAACACTCCATAAGTCTTAAATCCCTTGCTTAGGTTTTATTGCCAGTAATTAGGCAAAGCAGAAGTTGCTTTTCCAAAAGACAAAAGCTGTTTAAACATTAGAAATGCGGGGAATCAGATAACCACCTTCAGCTAATGCATAGGATTTAAAGTCTTTTATGCATTCAAAACAAAAAAAAAACCTTGATTCCCTTGGATGACGTTGGAGAACACAAATTGGTCCTGAAAAAATAAAGTTTCAAATATTTGTATGTTGACTCAGTAGTGATGTTCCCTGTATGTATTTAAGAAAATGAGATTCAGCCTACCTACTGGAAGTTGCTCGCGGAAATGAAGACTAAAAGGTAGTAATAAGGGCCTAATCTTAAAGATCAATGCTGTACTAAGCGATCTACCCAAAAAAAAATGAAAGTATATACTCAAGCGGACTTATTTGACTGGGAACAGATCCTAGAACCATCTAGCTTCAGTGTTCATGTGGGAAACTGGATTATAACTGATTATTACTATTCCCTCCAAGATTTCAGAAATGAAAATCTATATCAATTGGAACTTTCCTTGACAAATTGGGACAATTGGAGTGTATATGATGACCACAGCTAGAGAGTATCTACAATGTTTCATCATTTCTTTGCATATAGAAGAAAACATCCAGCACATGAAAAATGTTCTACATGTGACATTTGTACATGCAGTGTGTGCACGTTTGTTGAAGAGGAGCAGAATAATTAACAAGGACAATTTAGATTTAAGGATTTCAAAAGGCACAACTTTATTGATTATAACACAGGTAAAATATGACACAGCATAGAGAACAAATCCTGTAATAAGCCGATCTGCCAGTTAGCTTGATTTTTATGTCATATAGCATAAGGAATCTTCCATAATATGACCTTATGTATGGTTTGTGATTCTATTTAGGTATAAGACCAAATCAGTTATCTGGATAGATTGCTGCTAATGAGCCTCCCTTCCTGGCCTCTCATCAAGACCACTCCTTCTGGGATATATGCAGGCCTATGGACTACCCCAAATGGATCTGGACCAATATCCACAATCTTTCACAAACAAAGTTATGACAAAGCTTTGACAAGGTCAGCACAAACAACTCTCACAACACACCAGGAACCTACACAATAAGAGGGAGAAGAAGAAAGGAAGCTAAGGCAAAGATAAAGGTTTCCCCTTGACATTAAATCCAGTCGTGTCCGACTCTGGGGTGTGGTGCTCATCTCCATTTCTAAGCTGAAGAGATGGCCTTGTCCGTAGATGCCTCCAAGGTCATGTGGCCAGCATGATTGCATGCAAATGTGAGTGAGCTGAAGCAGTACCTATTGATCTACTCACATTTGCATGTTTTCAGTGCTAGGTTGGCAGAAACTGGGGTTAACAATTGGAGCTCACCCCACTCCCTGGATTTGAACTGCCAACCTTTCAGTCAGCAATTCAGCAGCTCAAAGATTTAAACCAGTGCTCCACCAGGGCCTCCAAAAGAAAGCTAAGTGAAGTCAAATTGGGAAGTAAATCCAGTTTATGAGGGAGCAGCTGACTAGAGTGAGGACTTCAATATCTTGTTCCTCTGTCAGAAATCTCACCCTTAGCTGCCAGTCTGAATACCTCTTGGATCACTAAGGGGATCCAATCTGTAGCGTGGCAGCTGGAAAGGGCCAAGGAACGACCATCCACCACTATCTCAATACAAATGGAAGACAAAGTAACAAGACCAGGGACATATACTTCTTGATTGTAGATGCAACTTAGAAGAACATTCATCTCCAAATGAAACTTCATCTGGTAACATGATTAAAATATGGCAGAAATATAGAAAAGAGTGAAAAATATTAACTTTTAATGTTATCAGAATGCAATTTCCCTCAGCCATAGCCAAATGCAAGGAATGATGAGAAAGTGCTGCTCAAAAACAGCACCTTCTCATCATTCCTGAAGGTGCTGTTTTTCGTCACATGTTAACGGGTAGACAGTAGAATGAAAAAGGGTAATGGGGAATGAAAATACCTCTTTTAGTGACCTTATATAGCTCTCATACCTAATCTGATAGTAAATAAGTCACGGCTGCACACTTTGATTTCCTTGGTTCTGCATTACGGGAGTCCCTCCACTTTTACAGGGGGGTAGTGATGCAAGACCCTATGAAAGTGGGAAAGCTGCAATTAAAAATGTATTACTTTTAACCTGAGATAATACTTCTCCGGGAATCTAGATGCTCCAGAGTGACTCTATGATCAACTTCCACAACTGGCTACACAGTACTATATGATTTACAGACCAGCAATAACTGGAAAAAACATAAATTGCTCAGTTCTGTTCAAGGTGAATAATTTCTTGCCCTTGCGAAGACTCTATCAAACATAATCTAGTAGATGAAATAGCATGGATTTTTCCAGAAAATAACTGTTGAGCACGAACACCCATCACCAGATATGTATCTGGAAAAATAGCAGAAATCCAAGGAATGTGCTTCATATTACCCAATTGCAGTTCCATTTGTAATTCTGTTTCACATATGCAACAGATATGTGGACATCTAATTCTTATACAGTGTATATCCCTTATACAAGAAGTCTATATCCACGGTTTCACTTACTCATGCTCAAACTTCCCTGAAAGTGTTTGTGGGTCTCTCTAGATCCTCCAGTACAATTCTATGGTATGCTTCTGGTCTAAGCATAATCATAATACAGAATCAGCTTTTATCCATGGTATCCACTATGGTTCTCAGAATGTGCATGGAATAGATATGGAGGTTGGGTTGTTGTAGGTTTTTTCGGGCTATATGGCCATGTTCTAGAGGCATTTCTCCTGATGTTTCGCCTGCATCTATGGCAAGCATCCTCACAACCTCTGAGGATGCTTGCCATAGATGCAGGCGAAACGTCAGGAGAAATGTCTCTAGAACAGTGGTTCTCAACCTGGGGTCCCCAGATGTTTTTGGCCTTCAACTCCCAGAAATCCTAACAGCTGCTCAACTAGCTGGGATTTCTGGGAGTTGTAGGCAAAAAAAACATCTGGGGACCCCAGGTTGAGAACCACTGCTCTAGAACATGGCCATATAGCCCGAAAAACCCTACAAGAACCCAGTGATTCCGACCATGAAAGCCTTCGACGATATGGAGGTTGTACTGTAGTCGCTTTACACACATAAACAAATCACCCAGTGAGCACCACATATTGGACATATATTGAAAATGTCTATAATACACTATATTTTATACTAAACCAATACTTACAAGTGTTAGTGCAAAGGTGGCTTTGGTTGTCAGCCACATAGTCCAATCAACTTAAGAGTCTAGACATAGAGACAGGTGCAGGTCTGAACTTAGGTACCTGGGGCACATTTTATGCTGGCCCTCAAAATTTGAATTTGACAGAATGTTTAAGTTGTTTTAGCTTTTGGGACATATCCAGAATCTGTTTTTAATGGCAGGAGAAATTAACACATTCCCAGACATACCAACATTTTGTGTATTAAGTGGGAAAATCCTGAGCACTTTTCCCTTTATTGGTTCTTTTGTCCCCTTAATGCTAATGCTCAAAGTTGCATTTAGATCCATTTCAAAAAGGGTACATTCGCCAAGCCCTTTGGGCACGACCTTGGAAATACCTGGCTGTAGTGCAAAATGTTCTCAAGTGTTGGGTTTTGGAAGCTGCACAAGATGGCTTTAAGGCGATTTCTGCCCGCTCAGCCAAAGCATATACAGCCAAATTCAGTAAACTAGAAATAATTTCTTAATCATGCATCCAGCTCAATAGCAGATTGTGATGGGAAAGGGCTGGAAATATCATCTAAACTTGGAAGCACTGTATTCATTTACAACAGATGCACTGGAAGAGCTCTAGTATGGTGATATGAAGCAAAGCGAGGGAGAGCTACAATCAGGATGGCAAGAGGGAAGTGCCATGTGGCTGACAAGAAGAAGAAGAAGAACATGTTCTATTGCTTATAATGAGCTGAAGAATATTTGATTATCCGGATATTGTTGGACTGCAACTTGCCACATCTGCCAGTACAACCAACTCTGATAAATAATGAAAGACACAGTCCAGTAACTCTTGGAGGCTTCCCATCTCTTGCTTGGGAGTTTTCTCAGTGAAGACCCATAAGCTATACAACACATTATTGTTGCTGTTGTGTTGTAGATTTATTTGTACATAACAACACAGCACACATACTTATTAGGTCCAAGTGTCTGGGATTCGTCTGTGAATATCGGGCTCTTCCCAAAGTCCTAGGATATTACAGGTATTTTTGCAGAATATGTGCAGTTCTAGTAAGTGCTGCTTTCTGCAGCATGTGGATTGATGTTCTGTCCAAATTATGGCTGTTGTTGTTGTTGTTGTTTATACCCTGCTTTCTCTCTACAAAAGAGAATCAATGCACCTATTGTGCCATTTATGGCTGGAAACCCATTTCCATACAGATTGCAGAGAGCAAGCTGTACACCTTGCCCAATCGTAATAGTGGGAATATTTCAATTTAATAGCAAAGGTGAGAGCTTACATCAAGTACTAATCAAGATGCAGATGACTTTAGCACTGAATGCTTTCCTCAAATGTAATGGTAAATGATACAAGACATTCTTTTCCCCCTCATCCTGTTGGCAGGGAAAGAAGAAAGCAGTGAATCTTGCCTCACAATCTCTCCAACCTCTTCTTTCAGCAACAGCCCCACATGAAATGAATCCACCCACAAATTTCAATACACAAGCCAGAAGGCAAAAATCTGAGAAAGCAATTGGGAGCAGAGGAAGAGCATCTATCTAGTAAGCCAATGCTAAAATGGGATCGTGATTTTTTTTTTGGTCATAGAGATATTTTATGTTTTTTGTCACTCTTATTCACTTCTTTAATGCATTCAGATTCTTTCTTGTTTCATCTGTTTAGCTTCTGGTCACTTCAACTTCTTTTAAACATGCTGATGTGATCCTGCAAATGTCTGCTGCTATTAAAAAATGATCCCAAAATTAAGAAAGCATGTTCACCTCTGATTTAGTGTTATGTTCTGTGAAAACACATAACTCCTAAATATTATGTGTTTACATAAAATGAACAGATTCTCATTACCCAGGTAGAGCTCTGTGAGAGCCAGTGTGGTGTAATGGTTTGAGCATTTGGACTATGACTCTGGAGACCAAGGTTTAATTCCCCACTCAGAAGATAACTCACTGAGTAACCTTGGGGAAATCACACTCTCTCAGCCTGAGATCACACTCACACTCTGGGGAGAGCGCTGATGAGTTCCCTCTGTCAGCTCCAGCTCCCCATGTGGGGACATAAGAAAAGCCTTCCATAAGGATAGTAAAACATCAAAACATCCGGGCATCCCCTGGACAATGTTCTTGCAGACAGCCAATTCTCTCACACCAGAAGCTATTTGCAGTTTCTCAAGTCACTCCTGACACAAAAAAGCCTGAGATAAACCTATGATCGGTTCACTATTAGTCAGGATCCACTTGAATGCACACAACAAGAGCTGTACCTTAGTTTTCAGATACTTATTTTACCTAGATGGAAATAAAAATGGATACAGCTATAAAAATTCTCTCAAACATCTTAACATTTGTACCTATAGTGACAATATGTGTGCAGTGCAACCCAAGTCCAACCCTTAAGTGTTACAGCTTGTTGATTTTGTGTGCCTTCAAGTAATTTCCAACTTATAGCAACCCTTAGGTTAACTTATAGGGTTTTCTTGGCAAGAGGTTTGTGTTTGCTTACCACTTTGGACCTTATATTTGGGAAATGATTATCTCTAAGTTCCTACATAGAAAACCAACTTGCTATTCTAAAACAGTAAATGCAAAAAGGCCATTTTGGGACAAGTCCACCGAGACACAGATCTGAGTTCAAATCCCTATTTAGAGAATATTTTGATTCATTTTGGTCTTATTTTACTCCTAGGGATTATTGCAAGGACGGAGAGCAGAGAAGTCTGCATGCCACTTCACTGAAAAAATCAGGATGGATAAAATACATTTGGATAATACCATGTTAAAAAAGTTACTGTTCCTGGAACATGTTATTTCCTGTTTAACTGTGCAGTACTTACTTTGAAAGTAGTTGTTATATTCCAGAAACTTAGTTCTTTGTTGCCACCACAAACTATGTTGAATTGGTTGAGACTCAGAGATATTCACTGAAAAACTATAGCAAAATGTACAAAATGTCCCACAAAAGCAAAGTTTCTGGAGTTTAAGAAACTTTTTCCATGCTTTTATGACAGATTCAATTAGAAAATTATATTTATAACACAGGGGGAAAATTGTGTTACACAGTGTAATTTGCCAGGCCAGCAGTCAACTTGTTTCCACATTGCCTAACATGTGGTACTCCAATGCTATACAATAGCACTAGCAAGCATCCCAAAATTTCTGCCACACTTCTGAACATCATGAAGTTTGCAGAATGCCACTGAATTAAAACAGGACACCAGCATAGGCCTGCATTCACAAGATCATAATCATTGCGTGCCAAAGTTTGCCACCAAATGATGAACAAGAGTGTCAAATTTGGCCACACTATAGGTTTAAATTAAACCACTTCCTCAACCCCCAAAAACTATTTTTGACATAGCAATGTGTGGGAGACAAACATTTCTAAAGAAGACTGCTCATAGAGGACCCCAGACAATCAGCTGAAATGCATATTTTACTATTTACTGAAATATTAGCATGTACTGAAAAACCTGTGTAGTACATCTTGATCACAGCTGTCCAGAAGTGGATAAATTCCTACCCCATTAAAGTAATTACAAAACACATGCATTATATTATTTTAAAATCTAACGCTACTGTCTTTGCATTACTTCGCCATTCCACAGATACCTGCCTCGTTTCCAACAAACCTCTGAACAAACCACTGAGGATGCTTGCCACATATGCAGGCAAAATGTCAGGAGAGAATGCTACTGGAACATAGCAATACAGCCCAAAAACTCACAGCAACCCAGTGATTCTGGCCATGAAAGCCTTCAACAGCACAGTCTATTAAGAGTAATTAAAATGTTTACTTGTATGCTACTTTGCAAAACCATCTGAATGCTTCAAGCCACCAACTTGGGTACAAAATAGACTCTCCTCTTGTTGGGACCAGAACCAGATTTAGGCCAGAGTAGCTAATTGTTTACAAAATGTTGTTTATTATTTTTCATTTGTTATTCAAGACATTGAATTCAAATAAATTGCGACATTCTTTTATTTCTTTACTTTATAAATAAATATATACTCTTATTCCACCATTTTACAAAGTCTTTCCTGCCAATGCAAGAACTGAGCCCCAGAAATTTTCCATGCATGTTCTGTGTATGTTTTGCCACTAAGCATCTACATTTTTGGGATGTGGAGAAGGGGATCCATCTCACTTTCATTCTTTGGCACCAAGGGAAACTCCACTTGAGTTTGTTGTGACAGGAATGTTTCCGAGAAGACATGTGTCTTAAAAGCCTAGCAGCTAAATCTGATGAGGGAGATTCTTGTTTTGCCCAATTTTAGACATCCTGCAATTAGGAACCGCTCATGATAAAATCATTTGCTTTCTCAGTTTCCCCAATCTACCAACAAAGACACTTAGGCTGTAATCCTATAAGTACTTATCTGCAAGGAGACCTCATCAAATCAATGGGGCATACTTCTAAGTAGACAGTATAAGTGCAGTCTTAGACATGTCTATTAAGAGAGATGGCTGACCTTACTATTAGGGAGAATGAGCTAGGAGGCTCTTGCTGCCAATTGGATTAGGAAAGGGGAGCAAAATACACATGAAATTAGTATTTTGGTGCACCTGTGGCCTCACCTGAAAAAATATTGTGGATAACCTTGATACCCTAACCCCTGAGTTCAGTGGATGGGGTTGCAATTTGTTACTCTTCCTCAGGCAGAAAATACTAAAAGTGAAACAGATAGAGGATTGAAGACTGAAAACTTGAAATCCAAAGCACACTTACTAAATTCCACCAAGCAAAGTATTGAGTTGTTTGACAAAATAAAACTTACTTCAAGTAAACTTAAGCAAGTTTGTGTTGTTATGAATACATTTATATATTCAGAACTCAGAAATAATTCCAGCCTTGTAAGACCATAACTATATAATTCTTATGTGATTGGTTTTTTTGCTAGTAAGATACCACACTTCTGAGTTAATGAATATAAAACCTCTCCTGGTTTACAGGTGGTTCAAATAAACCAGTCCCCATTATTCCCAGACTAAACCTGAGTCCTAAACTTGGAAAAATATTTCAGTGTGCAATTTTCTGTGAACCAAAGAATAATTGGTGACCATGTTGTTTATTAGTCACCATTTATTCTTCTTTGGTTCACAGAATATTGTTGTTTATTACTTTTTTGGTTAGTTTTGAAAATGAAAACTATAGGGTCGATTACAGAATGAAATATGTCACTCAAGATGCCTTTAGAACACTTTCAAGCTCTGATTCTGACTTTCATTATGTGTGCTTTTGCTTGAAAGCCTCCAACCTTCACAACTGCTTGCAAACAACGAGTATTCAAAGTAGCTACCACAATGCATTAAAGCAGTGTTTCCATGCTTTGGGCATCCAGGTGTTTTGGACTTTGGAAATGATGGAAACATTAGTCATTCATGTATACATCTCATACCTTTTCCAAATTCATCTGATTTTTTTTAAACGCTCCACAAAAATCAGATTTAAATACAACAACATTTTGTTCACAAAGTGCTTGTTTTTGTTGGCCTTTGTCCTAAAACATGTAAAACATGTGCAATAAGATAATAAGAAATAGTGAATGGACCAATGGAACCACTACAGACTTGATTTTGGATGGTGTGATTTTAACAACTGTTTTTAAATTGTGTTATTTATTGGTGGGTTTTAATATAAATGTTATTATATTATCAATGTTTTTATGCTTTATTTCTAAATGTTCTTTTATGTTTATGTTTTAATTTGGTTAGGTTAATTTATAGTTATATGTTATTGTCTTGCTATCATCTTTTGGTGTTCTCATGTATGTATGACATTGAATTTTGCCTTTATAACGTTGGAACCCACTTTGAGTTTCCTGGGGGTGGGGGGGGAGCAGTATATAAATGTAGTAAATAAATAAATAATAAATACTATTACATGCATTTTGGTACATTGTAGGGACCCAAGAATTAAACTGTATAATTTAGAGGAAAAGATTAAAAAAATAAATGTAAGGATAATTTTGTTCCAATCTGAGTATTAACACTAAGAACTGCAAAGATAGCACTCAGATTGAAAATTTAGGTTGGACAAAATCCATAGTCATAGCCAATGGGAAATATCTGAGACAGAAGTGAAATGTGTCCTTAAGTTTCAAGACATAATTGCAATTGTTTCTGAATCCTTTTTTAAAAAAAATCCACTACTCTTAAAAATTGCTTGCTTCAGTAGTGAAAAAGAATTCAGATTCTGAGTTGAAAAAAAGGAGCATCACTAGCTTTGCACACTGAATACTCAAATATATGTACTGTAGAGTCTCTCTTATCCAACCTTTGCTCATCCAATGTTCTGTATTATCCAACACAGTCTGCCTCCTGCCCAGATCCACAGCTATTTCAATACATTGCATGTTTTGGTGCTAAATTTGTAAATAACATTACTAAATAACATTACCATGTATTGAACTGCCTTTTCTGTCAATTTGTTGTAAAACATGATATTTTGGTACTTCATTTGCAAAATCATAATGTAATTTGACGTTTAATAGGCTTTTCCTTAATCCCTCCTTATTATCCAACATTTTTGCTTATCCAACGTTCTGCTGGCCCATTTATGTTGGATAAGTGAGACTCTACTGTACATTGATATTCACACACGACAGTTGTTTCCATTATCTATATATATATATATATATATATATATATATATATATATATATATATAGAGGAAAGTATCATGTGCACAATGATGTTATAAACAAAATTAGTTTATCAACTCAGGTACACTATCTGTATCTTCCTTGCTTCAGTATTTTATTTTGAATCTGTGAAATCAACTGTTTCTTCAAAGGAGATTTTCCCATTACTTTTACAGGAAGTGGTGAGTTATGTTCTCTTATAATAGAAGTGGGTAACTTCAGCATATCTTTTGGGCCAGTAATCTGCCTCTGGAATCCACTATGAGACTAAATGAATTGCCAATAAAGTGGCCCAGATCCATCAGTTTTGAAAAGGTATGTTAAATAATACATACCTTTTCAAGTACAAGTACAAGCAGAGTTTAATAGGTTATTCCCTACTCCAGAAGACTCAATTCAGACTCTTATTCCTGCCAGAAAAAAAGGCAAGGCAAGTCCAAGGGGTGGGGGTTGCAAAAAAAAAGCCTTGGGGGCACATCTGACCTCAATCTCTCCAATTGTGGGGGAATAAAACCACCACAAAATGCTTGATAATTGAATATCCTACCACAGTACAGCAGGAATAGACTAGGTCACCACCAAATAAACTTCTAACAAGACTCATAGTCAGATGGTGCCATGACTGAAAAATTATTCTGGTATTAAAGTTTCCAAAATGATGAATCCCCACTAAATATGATTTTCAGAGATTTAGCAGACAAGAAGTCTAATTTGGGGGTGTATTTTTGTTATAAATTTTCACATAACTCATGAATCTGATACAAGATCTACCAAGCTATGACTGTAACCTGGCCACTTTATTTTGACACTGCCTGCCAGAAGGAAAGCTGCGTATATACCTTGAAGGCGCTAAGTCATCTTTTATCTTGGGAGCTAAGCGGGCCTACTTAATACATGGATGTGAAAGGTGCTATATATTACAGAAAGGTGCTATATATTACAGAAAGGCTACCTCTGAATATTTCTTGCCAAATGAAACCCTATGAAATTCATGGGGTTGCAATAAGTTGGCAGGTAACTCCTAAGTACATAGACTCACACAAAGAAGGCAGGAGCACAGAAGTATTCAAGTTGCTGGCAGGGTGCCATTCATCGCTGGTGCACTGCATTTGACTTGGTCATTCAAGGGGACTTTGAACACACACATCTTAGTTATGTGGACCAGGCTGTTATAGGTTTGATCAGTCTTCCTTTCAAAATTGAATTTCCTGGCTTCTGATGACATAAGTGGGTCCCTCTGTGTTCAGTCTCTCTGCCCAATCACATCTGCATTATAAGTTACCTTACTCCACTTATTGTAGGAAATGAGGTGCTCTCACTTACAAAACACCAGCTTCTTGTTAAACCCCATGAATGCACAAACAACCAGGCCTTTGTCACAGGAGCCCAAGTTCAAATGCACAGAGATCAGATAAAGGAAAAAATTAAGTGTATGAAGCAACATGCTTTCACTTAGATAAGCAACTGCAAGAATCTATGTAAATCAGATGGTCTGAAACTAAAATAAGTCTGAGCAGTATATTAAAGAAGTGCTACTCCATTCACTCCCCATTATTATACATATGTTTGCCAAGATAGCAATGACATGCTCTGAGAAAATAAAAGAGAAAATATCAAAAAGCACACAGACATAGTGAATACTGTTCTCTCTGTGTGTATGTATACTTCTTCAGATCACTCCATGGATTTCCTAAGCAAGGAATACTCAGTGGTTTTGCTAATATACCTGAAATATTGTACTAGGTATTCATTGGCCATCTCCTATCTAAGTACTAACCAGAACTGAGACTACTTCGTTTCCAACAGATAGGAGCTTGCACCTTTCACCTATATTAGGCTCACAGTAATAATCTGGTGAAACAATTTAATTAATAAAGCATATGGTTCAAGACTGGAAAAGAAATATGGCAGGGCTGTATACTCTCACTCTACCTATTCAACTTGTATGGAGAATACATCATGCAACTTGAGGGGCTTGATGAATCCAAGGCTGCAGTTAAAATTGCTGAACAAAACATTAGCAACCTTAGATATGCAGATGATACCACTTCAATGACTGAAAGCGAGGAAGAGCTGAGGAGCCTTATAACCAAGGAGAAAGAAAAAATGCAAAAGCTGGGTTGCAGTTAAACATAAAAAACAAGATCATGGCAATCAGACTGATTGATAACTGGCAAACAGAGGGAGAAAACATGGAGGCAGTGACAGACTTTGTATTTCTAGGTGCAAAGATTACCGCAGATGCAGAGTGCAGACAGGAAATCAGAAGACGTTTACTTCTTAGGAGGAGAGCAATGATCAATCTCAATCTTGAAGAAGATAATGATGCTGTGGAAAATGGAAGGGAAAAGGAAGAGGGGCGGACCAAGGGCAAGATGGATAGATGTTATCCATGAGGTCACAAAGAGTCAGAAGTGCATGAATAACAAGAATATTTAAGCCTTCTTATATATTTGTTATTTATGTGACAAGCCCTTTCCTTTTACCTGTATAGATAACCATAACTGTACTATACGGCTCTTCCAAACTGAAATATCAAGACTGCTTTCCTACTCGTTGGCTATCTCAAATCTGGCTATTTCAGTCAAGGTATATACACTGACTCCAAAAGCGGTTTTTTGGTGATGTTCACAATTTTCTGTGTAGATATTGCAGTTTCCTCCACTAAACTGTAGCCATAAAAGGATTGCCATACTAAAATGTTAACATATCAAAACCCAAAGACTCATTCAATATACTGCAAACCAACATAAATAAACTATTAACAATGTTGCATTATACATGGTTAACACTTTGGATTCTACTAATGAAAGGAATTTCCCCCTTTGAGTAAATCAAATAGCTGGGGATGGAGAGTTAGACTAAGACCTCAAAAGGCGAAAACCAAAATAGTTTTGAGGAGCAATTTACTATCCCAACATCCCTGCATTTTATGGGCTGAATATGTTAACAGAAAGTGGTGAACTGTCAGAGGTATGTGTAACTATGCCTAAATTATAGCTGTAAAAACCAGCTACCCAAATTCTTAGAGAACTCCTAGTTAGAACCTACTCAGATTACACAAAGATAATAAAAGGGAATTAAGCTCAGAAGCCAAAGGGTTCCTTTGCCCACACATTAAACATGAACCTAATTACCACTGTTCTGTGGAAGGGCTGTCTGTTGGTCACACTGCTCTTATGAAACAAAGAAGATTTATTCAGCTCCATTGCAAGATTCTGCAATGCAGGAGCAAGAACAACTATCAATATTGTTAGAAGGGTGTTTGCTATGCCATAAAAATGGCAGCAACACAAAGAATAATTATTATGAGGCTTTTCTGTTTGAATACATTTCTGATCAGCTGAAAACCATTCATCCTCTGTCATGTCCTGTCTGCTACACTGCGTTTTTCTGCTGGATCTTTAAAATACTGATACTCTGTATGTAGTGATACTGATTTTTAAAAAACAAAATAGCTAAAAAAGTGAGATGAAATGCTAATGTAATTTAAAATTAGGGGTTCCTTAAAAGTGTTTTCAAACAGAAAAAACACTATTAGACTAATCAAATTGGCCAATATTTTCAGCTTTAAGAATGATCTAAATCAGGCCTTTCCAACCCATGGGCCACATGCAGCCTTGGACAGCTATGAATGTGGCCCAATACAAAATCGTACACTTACTTAAAACATTATGAGGGTTGGGTTGTTGTATGTTTTTCCAGGCTGAAAGGCCATGTTTTAGAAACATTTTCTCCTGTCCTTTCACCTGCATCTATGGCAGGCATCCTCAGAGGTTGTGAGGTCCTCATAACCTCTGAGGATGCCTGCCTTAGATGTGGCCAAAATGTCAGGAGAGAATGCTTCTGAAACATGGGCATACAGCCTGGAAAACACACAACAACCCATTGATTCTAGCCATGAAAGCCTTCAACAACACATTGGTGGGGGGTGTGTGATTTTTTTGGTAACTTCATTGTGTGGTTCTTGAGCACAAACTTTTAAGATGACAACAGAATGGAATGGAAGAATCAAGAATATGTTACATCCAGAAATATCGAAGTATTATCTGTAATTTGCATTATAATTGCAAACAGTTCATCCAAAAGACATGCGAGGCCTCTTTTGGCTTATCTGTTGTAGCCAATATCATGAAAATTATGCACTGATCTTTTTATTTTTATTTTCTTTTGGCTCATCAGCTACTGTTAGTGTAATTTATGTGTAACCCAAGACAATTCTTCTTCTTCCAATGTAGCCCAGGGAAGCCAATAGGTTGAACAATCCTGACCTAAATGAACAAAGTCTCTTTACCAACCAAAAAGGTTTGGGACTATTTCATACCAGAATGAAAGATGAATTAGTACCTTCAAGAACGCTGTCCAGCATGTCAGTCTGAATCTGACTTTGGAAGCTGGGCCAATCAGAGTTGAAAATACTAGCTTCAAAGAATGAATGAGCTAATTCAATATAAAAACATTAACTGATTTCCCACTGGCAAGATTGAAGAAGGTTCAACTGCCAGTCCAGTTGGCCTCTGTACATGGAATGAAGGGTGGGGTTGTTGTCTTATTATCTGCCACAAACAGCTAAATGTCTTGGTCCAGTTCAGAAAGAACAGACTTTATTTCAATTCATCTGTGTGGGAAGCACAGCATCTTTAGTTCATTAAGCAACACATATCTTGTTCACCTCCTTTGGCTGAGTGAAATGTTGAGACACAAGTAGAGTAACTCCAAGTATGGTTTTAACTAAAATCAACTGAACCTAGGCCGTTCTTCTTGTACATGTTGAACATAAAAAGAAAAAGTATTATATGGAAATTACCAAGTGGCAAAAGTTACCACTGAAACACCACAGATGGCAATTCTCATGTATTTAGATGGCAATTATCTTGCACTAGGATACACTAGTGTAGCAAGACTATACAATGTGGCTTCTCTGTAGATATACAGAAAAGTATTGTATAGCATTGTGACAGAATGTGATAATGTAAACACATTTACATTATCAGCAGGTAGACTAAAAAAAGGAGTTTTCACAGTGTCTGGTTAAGGGTAGCCAGAGGTTGGGAAAGTTCATTTTTTATTATTATGACAGTGCCTACAGTATTCCAACTAAAATTGTTACAGGTGATACTGGATGGGAGGCTTTGGAAGCTATAGCTCTTTTTCTCCCCTCTCCTACAAAAGTTACTATCTCCAGCGTTGTCCTTAACACAACAATAATCTTGAAACACAGAAAAGGGAAGGGCCAGTGCTTTGCCTTGTCAGGAATAGTCAAGGACACAAGAAGGGCTTTGCCTATCAAAATAGTCAAAATATTGTTCTGCAAATTATTTCTTCTGTTCTTCTTGTAAAATAAAAAGACTGGGTTGGATTGGATGGCCCACAAGGTCTCTTTCAACTATGATTATATGGCTCTATGAAAAGGTAGGAATTCTTGACAATACACATAACCCATATTGAGATTATCAATAACTCTACCCATAACTACTACTAAGCATGTCTAAGTATCTCAGGAGGAATGTCTCAATTAATCTTCGTATAGAGTAACTTGACAAAAGCATGGCACCATTAAGTCTTAAATGAAAGAACTGTGTATTCTGCCTGAAAGTTTCATGGGATTCTATAGTAATGAAAAGCATTCTGACACTCTAATGTACCACAGAGGGCCACGGCAGTGGTCACCAAATTTGGGTGGAAAATAAAACTATAATGAAGCCCTGCTGATTCTGGGAGGTTCCAAGCAGAATACCAAACCTGAGTATTTGACCATCACCACATTAACAATTGTAAAGGAAAATAATATTTCAACAAGATGATCCTACTTTAAGATCACCTTTGGACAAAGTGAATCTGTGACACATCATTTGAGCTCAGATCTACCAAATCTTCTATGAGCGCAGTAGGTTCTTCATTTTAATCTGAAGAAATATGGACTAAAATTTTGTCAAGGTTTCAGTGTTATCTTCCATATAATATTTAGGCCTATTTTGGCACCATATAGAGTAGGCTTGGTTAATTTTTAAAAAATGGTTCAGAACTCATTTCAGGTGTAGGGGCACTTGTGGTTCAATTCTAAAGTCACTTCTGATTTTTTTTTAAAAAAATTCAAAACTTTCTAAAACTTCAGTAACTTCCAAATCGCTTCGTTAATGGCACACACGCATGTGCAATAGGGAAAAAAAGCACTGGCACTGGGGAAACTTCAGGGGATTCTCACTTCCTCATTTTTAGACCAATCCCAATGAAACTTGCTACATTTGTAGAACACAACTGGGGGAGGGAAAGCATGAGAATTTAAAACTTTTAGGCTTTACCAAAGTTGCTTAATGGTTGTGAAAATTAAAATAACCTTGGGAGCATCCGAACATTATGGAATATTTCTGGGGGGGGGGGTTCAAATTCAGATTCTCCACCCCCATACACACACACAAACACACACACACCTTTCCTGCATGATTCAAAACTGATTTGAAAGTCAAAATTCAGACTTTTTTACAACTTTCAGGCTCTTCCAAATAAACCTATCCAACCCTAATATAGAGAACATCAGTCTTGAAGGACTTCTGGTCTGTTCCATCTTGTAATCAAATTTTAACTAATTTGAGATTTGGGCATTGGATTGTTTTAATAATGGGAATTATGAAATGTTTGCATTTAAACTATGAGCTGTTCTTCTTCCAAATATCTCACAGAAGCTTCCACATAGTTCCATAAGTCAGGCATCCTACAAGACCAGGCCTATTGAGCTTTGCCATTAGAGATCTCACCATCACATAATCATATTTTCAGTATTATTTCAGGGAGAGATTGTGTGGAAAACATAATACAGATGTGCCAGAGTGACAAGGAGAACGGAAATGTCACAGTATACACCAGTTACTAACCTATGTGAGGTGCCTAGATGCCATACTTAAATCAGCTCTACCTGACAGAAATTTTGCATAATAGTCCAGAATTCAACAGGTACACTTTACTCAGAAAAGAGGAGGGCTGTGACCTGTCTGTTGAATGTTTGTCTCCCAGAGAGATATTATGTAACATAAAGTTTTGTATCAGGAAAAAGGTGGAAAACATGTGCTCAGCATCAAGATGAATAGCATGGTTTTAAAATAACAGTTTTATTACTAGTTCACGCTGAACCACAGGTAACTATTTTATCACTACCAATGGACTCACAGTGGTGAAAAAATCAGTTAGTATAAGTTCTGATGAGAAGTGACCTGACCCACATTGCCTGAACTAATGTACAAACAAGGTAAGAGATAACATTCAGATTTCATTCATATCCTGATATTTTGACACCACACCCATCTAAAAAAATAGCAAAAAAATTAAAATGTGTATTTCATGATAAAATAACTTCAAAATGTGTACCTTGTATACAGTTTACAAATGCATGTTGTATGGAAAGTATGCTTTAAAATGTGCTTTTTAAATACATAATTCACTATAAAATTTCAAGCAGAATCCCTTTCCTAAATTTGCAAGAATAGGTTGGCAAATACATATGAAGCAACATGTGTGAAAATGGCCAGTAGCAATCTAATCTATGCATCTCCATTTGTATTAGCAGCACCCTCAAACAGAATTGCAAATGTTGCCTTAAATTCCATAGCAGACATCAATACTATCCATAAGTTCACAGCCCTAAAATACAATTCACAGGTTTACAACCCAAACTTCAACATATACTTACTCTCTGAATCGAACAATGGTTACATCCTATTCTTATGTCAAACCCTTTTCTTTGAAGTGACTCCAAATTCAGGAGTGTTTAAAACAATTATTTCCAAGTTCAGTTAATACCATACTTGATTGCAAACTGCTTGTTTCTTTTTTTAAAAGCGCTAATTCTTTGAGGAATTATGGGCTGTTTGCTTCAGCTGCACAAGGCAACCGATTTTTGCCTACTTGCTGCTGGCTTAAATCTTGAGTGAATTAATCTTGGATAGAAGGGTGTCTATAAAAGAAGGCACTTAAAAGCCCCCAAAGATGTTATAGCACTGATGGTTTACCATTATGTGGTATAGCAAAATTTTATCCTGCCATTACTAAGAGCATACATATGGAGACCATTAAGCCCCTTCCTTTCTTGTGGTGCAACCCTGAATGGCTGCATTATGCCACTAGTTTTTTCTTTAAAAAAAATAACCTTCACCAGCAGTTTCAAAGAGAGAGAGAGAAAGAGAAACAGGGAGGGAGACAGATATGCACACATTCAATGTGCCACGGAAAAGCACATTTTCATCAGTATCAAAATGCTATAAAATCTAGCCTAGATTCTGATTAACACAACAAGTGAATGGCTTAAATCCAGCTTCTAGTCGCTACTAAAGATGAACCAATGGGATGAACATTAGCTACCCATTTAGCAACTGATTCAAAGGGTCTACTTTAGATGGAACAAAAGACTGAATCTGGCCAATGAAATTTGTTGAGTTTCCTTGAACAATGGAGCCCTCAGAGATTTTTTGTGATATAAATGAAGTATGGGAAAGTTCTGTATTATGTCAGCCGCAGAAGACCACTGCAGCTAACGTTCAAGCAAAACTGGACTTTTGACATGGGAAGAGATGGTGATAAACCATCATTACTATTTTCAGAAACTCAGGTCACATTGTTGTACTTTATTTACTTAGGCAATCTCTTGTTATCTGAGTACGATCGCCTTCCAAATGCAGTGCCTTGGCGATGGATACATAAGTGACTGTGGAGCCCTATTCTTGACACGAATGTTCTTCCACAGTGGGGACACTGGTTTCCAGGTGGAAGGTGGTCCAAATCAGGGTTGGCTTGATGCTCCTACTCTTGGTATGTTTCTCCCTTTCATCTTCCATTTGTGTGTCTTCAAATTCCCCAGCACTTCTGGTCACAGCTGACCTCCAGCAAGAGTGCTCAAGGACCAGGGTCCCCCCTTTCTTGGTTTCTGTATAGCCTCACTAAACCAGTGGACAAAGAATATCATATGGTCCACATGCTGTGCCACATTCTCCATAAAACAGTGAACAAAGGATAGAACAAAGGATTGGGTTCAAGTGCTGACCTGAGCTGTGTTGTGTTATTTTTAAATGTCCGTTGCATAGTGTTGCCTGGGAAGCAATACAGAAAAACTACCACTAGATATTATTCATAATATTCAAAAATAATTATAGTTATGCACATCAGAGGACTTATGCAACTTCTCTTATCACCACAACTGACGGATGGAAAGATGAAAATTTGAATAGTTCCTTCTGCCTCTGTCAGTGCTCCAGCTTGCCTTAGTATGATTGTTCTTCCTCTGGCTAAACAGCATAATTATAATCTGGATGGTACCTATGGTGTGGGGACTTTTAACTCTTTGATGCTTGGAGGGGTTATGAGAGTTCCAGGTCAACACATCTGGAAGGTGACAAGTTAGGGAAAGCTGCTCTAAACTCTGAACTAAACTCCCTTGCACTCAACCAAGTTCTTTCTTTCTATTGTCATCATCAGGTTCTCTCCTTCTGATCCCATCAGCACACTCTGAAGTCATGGACAATGGCTTTATTGATCCTGGATAGGGACTGCCTTTACAATAAAGAGCCTTTGTTTCACAAGGCATCTTTGGCAAGTCCAGAAGCTCCCATCCCTAATCATCTCAGTATATCCTACATTTCACAACCAGACTCAAAGAGTCTGGTTGTCCATGGCTTGGTTGCTGACAAACACTGCTGCCAGACCAATTGTGATTACATGAAGATCACAGCTACACAATGAACCCAAACTGGCACTTGAACAAAAACAGACTATTTCTCTTGAGTAACAATACATGGTACTTAACATTTATCCTGCAACCATAAATCCATAATACTTCACACAGTAATCACATAATTCATAAGTGACAACCACACATTTAACATACTGCAAATGTTCTCATGAGTCACAACCATTTTTGTGTGTGTGTCAAATCCTAGAAGAACATAACAATCTTTTTAATCACAAGCCTAAGTATAGAACAATGAAATGGTTACATCTGGAAGGACATTTTGAGAAGGGGGACAACTCCTTATTAGAGATGCAATCATCAGATTCAAACAGTAATGGGGGCAGAATCTGATTTTTTTTCTGAGCAATTTTGCCAAAATTCCAGAATTATATATTAAGAAAGCCTGACCTATTTCACAAGTGCAAGACAATGTGCCATTTGAGAGGCTGTTTTGACCTTTTCAGACTTTAAAGAGAATAGGTAGCAAAGGTCTTGTAGTCAAACCACTGTTTTCTTCTTTGTCACAAAACAAAAAAATATTACATTGCTGCACAGGTTTACTGATATAACTTCCAGAGTTCACAGATCCAAAGGGTAATGATTTAAGAGGAAAACAAGATTTCTGCCCAGATTTGGGTGTCTGGAAACTGATCAATTTTGAAATGACAGTTTGAGCTACCAAAATGGCACTAAGCCACACTACACATACTAACAGTTCTTATAACTGATGCTGCACAATGTGTCTGGGGTCCATGTACTGTGAAGAAAAATGCATCTTGGCAAAGAACCATTTATTGATTTTTGCAATGCCTTTTAACAGCCACCTGATATTCCATATAGATGGAATTGTAATTCTTCCAATTCCTTGATCAGTCCTGATAAGGGCAACCAAAACAACCAAAGTGTTGTTGAAGGCTTTCATGACTAGAATCACTGGGTTGATGTGAGTTTTCTGAGCTGTATGGCCATGTTGCAGAAGCATTCTCGCCCACATCTATGGCAGGCATCCTCAGAGGTTGTGAGGTCTATTGGAAACTCAGCAACTGAGGTTTATATACCTGTGGAATAATGTCCAGGGTGGGAGAAAGAACTCTTTTCTGCTTGAGGCAAGTGTGAATGCAGCAATGGATCACCTTGATTGGCATTGAATAGACTTGCAGCTGCCAGACTTGGCTGTTTCCTACCTGGGAGGATCCCTTGTTGGGAGGTGATTTTCAACAAAGGATCCCCCCATGCAGGAAGCAGCCAAGCCTGGAAGCTGCAAGGCTATTCAATACTAATCAAAATGATAAATTGCAGCATTCATACTTGCATCAGACAGGAGTTCTTTCTCCTACCCTGGATATTCCACCAATATATAAATCCCACTTGCTTTGTTTCCAACATACCTCACAATCTCTGAGGATGCCCAACATAGATGTGGGTGAAACATCAGGAGATAATGCTTCTGGAACGTGACCATACAGCCTGGAAAACTCACAGCAACCCAAAATGACAAAAGGTTTGGAAGCCAAGCCCTTAGGGAGATCACTTTTAGTGTCCAGAAAGAGATTTGGCTACAGAGGAGTGGGCAAAATGTTAGCATTGCCCTATGATTAAGAAGTATGGCCCATCTAAAGTTTATTTATTTATTTACTCTATTTGTATCCCATCTTTCTCTACCCTGAAGGGGACTCAAAGTAGCTTTACACATGGCAACTATTCAATGACTTTATACAACAAAGAGTTAAAATACATTAAGTTAACAGTTAAAATACATTAAAGTTGTCTTTGGTCCCCAAGTGTCCAGCATTGCCCTAACTTAAATGCATCAGCTGAGCATTTGGAAATGCAATATAGATAGGCAAAGCTACCAAGGGATTGTGAATGCATCAAATGCAAGAGTTATGGGTATGAAGGATTTTCAGTATCTCACTGCTTACAATGAAACACATTCTTGGACTGAAGGAAAAACATAATGGGGAAAAGTATCCTTAAGCGGGGAGTGTCATTCTGTCCCACTCTACTTGAGTCCTACATACAATACAACAATACAACAGCTATGTGATTGCAGTAACTTGGACCAATTGCAGCAGCAAATTCAGTTGCTGCCACTGTAGCCAATCTAGCTATATTACAAGTCTAATTCTACAAGAATGAGCTAGGCAGATAGAACACTTGAATATTTGTGTATGTTCAGGATGAGCATCCCTTATGTGGAATTCTGATATTCAAAATACTTCAAAATCCCAAATTGTCCACAAGGGTCGGTGATCCGGAAGCTCAAGTTGGTACAAAATGCAGCTGCTTGGCTTCTTGTGGGAATTCCGATGAGATGCCACATAACCCCAATCTTACTACAGCTGCATTGGTTACCAATTGAACACCGGATCACTTTCAAAATGATGGTACTCACCTTTAAGGCCTTGCATGGTCTGGGGCCGATGTATCTGAGGGACAGCCTCACCCCTCACCCCCTACCAACCCCAGAGATCCCTCCGTTCTGAGGACCAAGATCTATTGGAAGTCCCCAGTGTCAAGACTTTGTGTCTAACAGCACCAGACGCAGAGCCTTCGCAGCAGTGGCACCATCACTCTGGAATACTCTGCCACCTGAAGTCCGTGCCTTGCGGGACTTACCAGCTTTCCGCAGGGCATGTAAGACATACCTGTTTCGACAGGCTTTTAATGTTTGATATTGCTGTTTTTAAATTGTTTTAAATTGCTTTTAAATTTTGTTAGATTTTAGCCATTCTTGTAAGCCGCTCCGAGCCCCAGGGGAGTGGCGGCATATAAGTTCAAATAATAAATAAATAAATAAATAAATAAATAAAATATAATGACAGCTATGCTTTCAGATGGTTCAATGTACACAAACTGTGTTTCATTAACAAAATTATTAAAATATTGCATAAAATTACCTTTAGAATATATGTATACGGTATATATGAAATGAATCTCATGTTTTGACGCTCATCTCCAAGATATCTTATTATGAACATAGATGAAAATACTAGTTTTCAAAAATTCAAAACACTTCTTGCCCCAAGTTTTTCAGACTCTCTACTATCATTCCGTTAATCTCAATGGGGCTCAAGGAATATAACCGTGAACTATTAATGCCATCTTTCACTGTGCTTTAGACTATTTCTACCTAGATGTAAGCACATGTCATAGTGAGGAGTCCCTTTTTCACAAATTGAATAGTCATATTGGGTTTAAATGGTTCTGTTGAGAGCACAAGACACTGTCATTCCCATAGGCACTTACTGGCTACTAAAACTCATAAGTAACCTTCAAAATTCATAAGTAACCTTCTAAGCTCGTCATTGTCTATGAGCACAACAGTTGGTCATATTGCAGGACTGTTGATGAAAAGACAACTCAGAGGTCTCATTCATAGGGTTGCCATAAGTCAAAGTCAACCTAGTGGTAGTTAAAAACAAAACAACCATATGTTTGCAAATAATCAACCAGATAGAATCACAAGAAAGAATGCTATAATCACTCAAAACCAATAAGAAATAAACAGCAACCACAAGATACCTTGAGCCATATATTTTAAAACAGGAAGCAAACTAGATGCTCACTTCCAGGTTATATACTGTTTAAAAATAGTGCAACAAAAGACAAAAATGTGGCAAGTTTATATCCTATGCAGTTGTGCAGAAATATTTTGATCCTTAAGGAATTTTCTGTAAAGAAAAAAAATCAGACTTAAAACCTGAGTCCCCCAGGGGAGATAGGGAGGTATATAAATATTTTTATTATTATTATATTATAATCAGCAGACCCATAGATACAATTGCCTACCTCCATACTTAGGAAAGAGTGTTATTTCCTACATCAACCTATTCTTCCCTCTGCAACACGGTGACTTCATAGAAATATGCTTCAGCAGCTAAACTCCAAATTAAACTGTTGCTCATGTAATGTTCCAATGACCAATATCAAAAGATGCTAAATGCAACATGCATAGGTGAGAGAAACCACATGCTATGATAAACAGATGTCTTTCACCACAGGAGGGAGCACTTGTGTAAAAGAAAGATGATAAATACTTCTTAATATTTATCATCTTTCAGTCACTATGGCCCCTTCCACACAGCTGCTTTGAACTGGCATATATAGCAGTGTGGACGCAGAGATCCCAGGACCCATCCAGACAGTTTGAGAACCCCTGGTCTAAAAAGTGTCAATAATGACAAAGTTCTGTTCTTGGGTTGAAACTGTGTGTTCCTGTTTGATTGTGCAGAGCTGACTTGGACAGAAGTGGTCCAAAAACTTTGTTTATGTGGCAGACACTTCATGAAACATCTGAAGGGCACAGTTTCTCTGGCCAGGGCAAAGAACAGAACTTTTGCAGTGATTCTCAGCAGTGATTCTCTGCATATCCACATATCCTCATCTTAACTTTACTGTGGGAGTCACGCCATCTTGGGAGCCTCTAAATCTCGCAACAAAGCATCAAGTCTGGAGAACCGAAGCAGAAATCCCAGGACCAATAGGCTTGCATGTGGACTACTTCTGAAGTCCTTGGATTTTTTGCCCCCATTTAAAACCTGAAAATTAATACAGTCGGGAAGCACCCCCAGTTCAAAGTAGATATTATGGGTTATTCTGCCTTGATATTCTAGGTTATATTGCTGTGTGGAAGGGCCCTAAAACAAGAAAGACAGAACTCTCTCTCATATGGGCAATCCGTTCTTTCAGACCTAAGACCATTAACGTTATTTTTTAGGGAAACGGTAGGGAACCATTTTTCTAGCAAGGCCTGGGTTCATTAATGGACTGTAGTAGATTGGGTGAAAGTGCTTTATTCTTTTCTCCTCCATCACCCTGTCCAATGAGCAATGGGAGGACATACTGCACTATCTTCCCAGAGGGTTAGTCTAATCATTTTGGAGAATTTTCATATCAGGTTCAAGACCATACATAGCTGAGGTAGTGTGTGACAAGCCATCACATCAGCCTTTCCCATTTGATGTTTATATTACTGCTAGAGACATTTGCACATGTAGGTAAAACTCTACTGGAGCAATATCTTTAAAAGGCAGGAGAATTCAGAGGACATGTCCTGGGAATCACAAGTGAGGGTTGTAGTATGCCTGTACTCCCTTTTACATTCCTGGCACCTTTTCCCAATTTTATCACTGAAAAAGCATTTGGGGAAGTAATTCTTTTTTTTTCCCTACAGGAGTGCTCTGAAGAATACATCTTGGTTTGTCCCTGCAGTATCCACCCAATCAGTAAATCAATTGTTTTATTTATATCTCACCTTTCCCCCAAGAGTAAGACTCAAAGTGGTTAACAGAACAAAACACAAAAAAGACATGAGTAAAATCACATTCAGCTAAAATTACACAAAAGTTTGGAATAATATAATATTAAATGACAGCCCTATAACCCAACCATAAAAGCTAAAAATAAACATTTCTTGCATCAAGCAAATCTATTAACAGCCAAAGTGGGGGGGGGGGGGAGAGAGAGAGAGATGCATCCAGTGAGTAAGAAAATAATTCAGCTTTCCTACCTGGCAAGGCTTCATTCTACATTCTTCATTCTAACTAGAAATTGGTCTTCCAGTGTCTACAGTTTACAGCGTGGTGATCCAGTGCCCAGTACAGCTTAGTGGGAAAATCAGCATAGGAAAGGTAGCCCAAGGCACTTTGGAGGATGAGTCCTTCTGCTCATCCAAGTTAAGGCTCAGAGAATCCAAAATCAGTGAAGTTATTTTGACTCATGAGTAGAAAATCCCATAACCCCTTTTTGTGTCTCTAGCAACAAATAAATTAAATGTCTGACGATGTGCATGACACCTCAAATCTGTTGCCTGAGACAGCTGCCCTCATTCTACCTTGTTGTTGGAGCCACAATAAAGCTTCATGAATAACTATTGTCTATAAAGACTAGCAATGCTGAGACAGCACACATAACCCCTTATATGTTGGAACTATGATAAGAGAGCTGGAGGGCCCTTCCACACAGCCATATAACCCAGAATATCAAGACAGAAAATCCCACAATATCTGCTTTGAATTGGGTTATCTGAATCCACGCTGCCATATATTCCAGTTCAAAGCACATAATGTGAAATTTTATTGAGCTGTATGGAAGGGGCCTTAGAAGCTAGTCATGGGCCCGAAATTTGACCCATTTGTTTCATTTGTGTTTCCATTTCATTCTGCCCATTCAGATGGCATGAAATGGAGAGGCCCATCCTGAAACGAAAATGCAATCAATACGAAAGACAGGCAGGAGCAGTACCAGCACCAAGCCTGCTTTTTGGATCTATTGCATGGGGCCTGGCAGGACCTGCAGCCGAGCACTGAGTAAGGAGCGCTCATTACTCTACACTTGGCTGCACGCCTTGCAGGCTCAGGTGCGTAGGCCCAAAACCTGCACCCATAGGCCCGGGCGCTTTGGGCCTACTGGTGAAGTCCCCCCCCCCCCACCTTCCAATAATGGGCCTAAAGAAAACAATCTTTCAACCCTGAAAACAAATATCTAATCTCCCAATTTTGGGAGACTTAGACGAAAATGGATCAGGGCTCCCACCAGGACATGAAACAGATAAAGTCTAATAGGCACATTAGAAGCCCATCCCATTGAGTTTAGATGCTGAATGGGACATGGTTCACTTTTCATTTTACCAATTCCAAAATTTGAAATGAATACTTTGTATATGCAACTGATCAGGGATGGCTCAACATGCTTTACTATCCCTCCGTGATCCAGGACATACCCACACAGACACAACCCACAACAATAGAAAAGCCCCTTTCTAAAGATACCACTACTGTCAAGCAACCTCTTGAGTCTGGTTGTTAACAGATATACTTAGCGCAAGATGTATATTTATTTTCAACTGTTATGGCTGGGCAACCTTTTTACCTGTTAGACTATCCGTTAATCAAGTGGTGATAAGCGAAAGTAAGCAACACCAGGCATTCAAAACTTATACAATTTCTTTGCTCTAGACTCCAGAGCAAAATGAACAACAGATGAGCCTTGTCAACAATTTGCTAGTTGCCTACTACATTCTGACTACCATATTACAGAACGCACACTCCATATCTGGTTGGTATTAGAGTGCATAATGAAGAACATATTTACATCCTGTATTTTTCCAACTCTATTCACTCCGTTATAGGATTAATGAGTCTTGAGTTCACATCAGGAGCCAAATTGTTCTAATAAAATACGAACCGAGGCTTATCTGCTAAGAGGCTGGAAGGGGCACAGTTCACATATTCAGCAGACTTTATGGTATGTTTCTAAATCAAGAAAATTCAGACAAGACTACATTTGATGTAACAAATCTTCAATGCCATTTTGACTTTGAATATTTAAATGGCAAAGAACAGGTTAGGTAAGAATGCCAAGACTTAGCAACTTTTTCTTTCAAAAAGTAATGTTTGGGTTCCTATTTTTTTTCTTCCATACAGAAAAATAAGCTTTGAGATATCTTCAGCTAATCTGCTAAAATTAATGTAATCAATTATGAAACAGCAGTTGGCAACACTTGTCACTGTTGCAGTCATCTGCATTTACTTCCACATTGATACATTAGCAATATTTGAAGTCTAGCTAAGTGCAGGGAGTTAGATTAATTTGTTGGTTAAATAGCTGTGCCATGCAAACATACAACTCAAATAAAATTTATCCAAGTACAAACATGTCATTACACAGAAGGAAAAAAATGTAACATACAGTCCTCAAGTTTCAAACAAGATAGGTTCTCTAGGTTTCTAAGGTTGATTTTGTATGTAAGTCGGATAAGTTATATTTTAAGTGTAACTCCAGACATACATTCCCCCCACCCTCTCTCTCTCTCTCTCACACACACACACACACACACACAAGTTTTGCCTTCTATTTCATAAAAACATAATGAATGAGCAGAAGTTCTATAGGTCATAGCCTGAGTTGTCCTCCATGCAAAACTACCATCCAACATTGTCACCATCAGTTTGTACACATTTGCGCCATCATTTAACCAGGCATCAAGACTATTTTGGAAAAAAAATCAGGGTTTTGCTTTGTGACCCATAATTTCAAAGCTGTTTTAACATAATTCAAGGCATCGAATCTGAAACCACGTTGGTTGTCTGTCAGAGGTCCAAACAGGTAAAAATGAGAAGGGGCCAAATCATAAACGTTCTTCAAGCGATTATTGATTTCCTTAAGTGCACAACCTCCTTTTGCCAGAAATTCAGTGACAACTCTTTTAGCATCACATTCATGGTTCTAATCAGTCAATCAGAAAAAGAATAGATTTTATCAGGAGAGTAAGTTTATCTCTATCATATCATGCATAGATAGTCCAGTAGCTGTGAAAGAAATAAAAGTTAGAGTGATTGAGACTTTACTTTTTGACCCACCTTCATGTGTGTATCCATATATACATATACATATACATATACATATACATATACATATACAAGCTTTGGATAGCATATGAAAAGATTAATACCCCTGTGAAAATTGTTTTGCCATCTGTGCCTCTATTCAGAAGATTTCACCTCACTTTCTCTCCCTGTGATAATTAGATTTCGAAAATTAGCTTCGTTTAGGAAATAAGGATTGGTGACAACTACCACCTATAAGGATTGCCACCTGTATAAGGATTGGTGAACTGCCAACCTAGCAGTTTGAAAACATGCAAATGTGAGGAAATCAATAGATACCGCTCCAGTGGGAAGGTAACGGCGCTCCATGTAGTCATGCCAGCCACATGACCTTGGAGGTGTCTACGGACAATGTTGGCTCTTCGGCTTAGAAATGGAGATGAACACCACACCCCAGAGTCGGACACAACTGGACTTAATGTCAGGGGAAAATCTTTACCTGTACTACAGAGTTTCAATGTAGACTTCAGTTTTCCCCTTGATAATTCTTTCAGGAGTGAATTGCCCTTCCTAGGGTTAGATTTCTCTCAGTTTTTGTTGTCTCACCCTTGTAATTATGAGTCATTTGTAAGTCGGATGCATGTAACTCATGTACTGCCTGTATATCTATTGTGCACAGTCAGGTATGAGAAGCTTCTGAAAACAAAGGTACTTTCAGATGACAGTTTTATTGTACAATCACCTTCTTTTCATTCCCATATTTTATTGGGAGGGTTCCAGATGGTGCTAACTTACAAATGTATCTCTCTAAGGTGGTTTTACTGTTCCTCCAGTCTTTTTCCTTATCACCCACCAAATCTGTTAAGGAGGGAAAGATATAATAGCCATATATACACATAATAGCCTTTTGAGTGTTAGATGTACTATTATAGTTGGGGATTGTGCCTATTCTTTCAAAGTACACTGAAAATTAAACACTCAAATTTTAGGGCATGGAGTCAATGTTCTTATTTTTCTAGACTCCCAAAGTTTGCCAGTGCATTGGACATGCAATGGACCGAGACCGGCATGCATGCAGACATCTGCCAAGAGGTAATTGCAGTAAATTTAGGAAAGGAATTCTCCAGAGCAGCTCCCAAATTTTTATTATTATTATTACTATTCAGTTAATGCAGAACTACAGTTTGTTTATAAGGAAAGTTATTTTCCTAGTGACTTTCAGGTACAAAAAGGCTTACTGGGAAAAGAAGTGACAATAACTTTGAATGCCGCATGGAATTTGAAAGTGTCTATGGATGTGCGGATAAAGGCAGTGTGGCGATTGCCCCAATCAACTCATTAACAATGTATTAAGCTGACTAAAGACTTGTGTAACTGGTGAAAACAATTCTGTTTGGCACCGCATTTTCCCAGTCTACACTGGCTTTGCAGTAATCCCAATAATGTGATGCACATCATAGTCAGCTCACCATAACCAGCCACACATCTCCCTATGGTGAATTTACCTCACTTATAGAACTGCATGGTCAATTCTTTGCATTGTTTTTGGCCACATGGCTGTGGATGCTCCACTTTCTTTCCCATCACACATACAAATGAATGTATTTCTTTTAAGTGGAGGTACGCTTATACTGATACACTGACAGGCAAGATCCACACACACAAACCTTTAAAATTAATAATTTAGAATTCAATATGGGAAAGAGCTACAAACTAATTCTGCCCACAACTATCTCCTCTCCCCAACTATACAGTGAAGCAATGCTGTCTGGAGGAATAGTCAAATGCCTCAAATTAGGATTTTCTGTAAAACCTTGTGGTGAATTGGCAAGATTTTTTAAAAACACTTTAAACTCCAAAGAAAGGCATTGCAAACAAATCATCATGGATATTGTATGTCAGGATCAGTGCACTGATCAGATAAATATGATGTTTTTAGCCTCGGTAGACAGGAGCTCTCCATGCGGGAACATGAGAGAAGGTTGGTAAAACATCAAAAACATCCAGGCATCTCCTGGGCAACATCCTTGCAGACAACCAATTCTCTCACACCAGAAGTGACTTGCAGTCTCTTAAGTCACTTCTAACATGAAAAAAAGGTTGGGTAGACAAGTCATACATGGTTTGGTTTGGTTTTGTTTTGTTTCATTTTGTTTTGTTTTGTTTCACTTGAGAAACTGCAAGTCGTTTCTGGTGTGAGAAAACTGGCCGTCTCAAGGACGTTAGCCAGAGGATGCCCGAATGTTTGCTGTTTTACCATCCTTGTGGGAGGCTTCTCTCATGTCCCTGCATGGGGAGCTGGAGCTGACAGAGGGAGCTCAACCCGCTCTCCTCAGATTCGAACCTCTGACCTGTTAGTCAGCAGTCCTGGCAGCACAAGGGTTTAACCCATTGCACCATAGAGGGTTCCATACATGGGGTGGAATTAAGTTTTTCAACAAAAGTTCAGAGAACCTATCTCCTCAAACTTAATACAGAGGCGGGGGGTGGAATTAAGTTTGAAGTGATATGTTCTGTGAACTTTTAAAATCACTTCTTCATGCAATAATTAGGAATATTTGCAGGCATGACAGAAGGGTGAGAAGCGACGTTTCTTTTTTTGCTCTTCAAATCCACTGTCTAGCCCACACCACACAGCAACAAAAGTCCCCAAACCGAACCATATATTCTAGTACTATGCAACAAAGCTAGGGCAAGATCGTTCTCTGGATAATTTGCAATAAAACAGCCAGCATTCAAAAACTAAATTATTTCAAAGCAGCAATTAGGAAACGCCTATTTATTCTAAATTGGGATGCAAAAATGAAGAAAGCTTGGAAACAGCATAGTAAGCTTAGGCACTTTCCACACATCTATATAAAACCCACATTGATTATATTTATTTATTATTTATTTATTTACGACATTTATAGCCCACCTTTCTCAACCATATGACGACTCAAGGTGGGTTACAGATTGGCACAGTTCGATGCCATGCATTCATAAAAGTACGATTAAAAACAGTCAACATAACAATATAAAAACATATATAAAAACCATTAAAACATGGAGTCATCGATGTCATCTTGTCAAAATCGTTTTCCAGTAACATCATCTGGCCATTCCATGTTCATCACTCATAGTTTCATGTTATCTATTCCACTGCATTCTCAAAAGCTTGCTCAAAGAGCCAAGTTTTTACTTTTTTTCAGAAAGTCAGGAGGGAGGTTGACGATCTAATATCCCTGGGGAGTGAGTTCCATAGCCGGGGGCACCACTGAGAAGGCCCTGTCCCTCATCCCCGCCAATTGCACTTGTGATGCAGGCAGGATAGAAAGCAGGGCCTCCCCAGATGATCTTAGAGCCGTAGCAAACTAGGATTTTGCGAGAGCAAACTAAGCCAGCACGAGCGATGCTCCGCCTCTTTCTCTGCCTATTTCCCTTTGCTAGGGCAGCGTTGCGAGCATAAGCTCGTGCCGCAGCAAACTACAGGAAGCTTGCACTCGGGCTTGCTCCGAAGCCCCGCCTTTTTCCCCTCTGAGGCTGCTCTCTCTCTTGCTAGCGTGCCTGTTTTCCATTGCAGAGGGCAGGGATGCGAGCGTACGCTCACAGTTGAATTCTGCCAACTGCGAGAGTACACTCGCATCGCTTCCCTAGCAAGGGAAAACAGGCACACTAGCAAGAGAGAGAGCAGCCTCAGGGGAAAAAAGGCGGGGCTTCGGAGCGAGCTCGAGCACAAGCTCGCTCTCACTTCCAATAGTTTGCTACGGCTCTTAAGCTCCTAGATGGTTCATAAGGAGAGATACGTTCAGACAGGGAAGCTGGCCAGAACCGTTTAGGGCTTTATAGGCTAAAGACAGCACTTATATGGCAGTGTAGACTCAGATAACCCGGTTCAAAGCAGATATTGTGGATTATCTGCCTTGATATTCTGGGTTATATAGCTGTGTGGAAGAGCCCTTAGATGGCTAGTGGATATGATAGCTGGGGTAATGTTAGAGTGGTAGTCTAGAAAAGTGACTTTTCCAAGTTCTGCAAAGAACATCAAGCTCAACAAATTTCTTACCCGTGTACATGCACAGACATTTTGTTACCCATGACAAAAGAATAAAGTACTGTCTCATCATTACAAATGTGGAAATCCACTGGAGAGTATATTTCTTCAACAGCATTGACAGAACAGTGTCTCTAGAGTGGTGGAGATATATAACAAAATGTTGTGTAGATCTCAAAAATTGTATTTTCTAGGGTTGAGGACCTGTGTTAAACTGGTTTAAAATGACAAATACAAAATCAGTTTAAAAAAAACCCTTTACAAAGAACCAAAATAAAACCTTTTGTAGCATTTGTAGGAAAGACATAAAGGGAGTATTTGGTTAGCTGCAAACATGTGTCTAGAGAAAGGATTTACTATAAATCTTAAAAGTTAACAAGAGCTATACGCATAGAACTGAAAGAGGGAGAGAAAGCAGGGCAGGCGCACATATTTCAGCTCGACAGTGGAATAAAAAGCCACAAAGTATAAAGGGAAAAGTAGTTAAGACTTTTGTAATTAGAAAGAACCAGCTGCAGATAATAAGGAGAAGGAATGTTAAACTGGGTTTGGGGAGGGTTGTTCAACTTTACAGCTGCTGAGATACTGAACCGTAGGAAATTACTGGACTCTTTCATTGTATGAATTCTGGTGAAAAAGCTAGACATGCAAAGAGTAGCTAGCAGGAGCAGATCTGGTAAGAGCACAAATTCTAAATGGAGGTCTCCCATTCAGGTCAAGCTTTGGCAAAACGCTAATCCATTTCAGGTGACGTTTCTTGTATTCAGCCACATCCAGTTGATCTCCTCAAATATTTTCCTTCCTCCCCTCCCTTAATCTTTCTAGAGTGTGTTTAAGTAGCACAGACTAATATTATTTTACCCAAAGAGCCTCAGATTACACCCGACTGAACATGCTGTAAGTTTCACTTACTGCCTGCTTGTAAAAGCTATTAAGAGAAAACATCATGAGATCTGCCCCCCCCCCCTTTGGATTTAAGTAGAGAAGAGTTACATTTCAGTTACTTTTCCAAAAGTGGAACAGTGCACATTCACCTCCTCTGCTGAAGTTCCCATATGTGAAATGCAGATTGGAAGCTGTGACTGTACCCTTCCCACTCCTTTTCCAAGAGATTTGATGGAAATGAATTTGGGAGGGAAAAAATTGAAGGGCTTCGATTCCAATGACAATGGAGTGGAAAAGATTTTTTTAAGAATGCTGAATATGGCATGAAAGAGAAATCATCCCCCAGTGCAAATTTATTTAGGAAGGGTAGCTAAAATGAGTGCAAAACAAAACAGCATGGGTCCATGTTACCCCTATCCTGAAACATTTGTAAGTGTCAGCAATTACAGTGAGCTCTTGGTTGTGGACAGACACAGACACGCACCTCACTCCCGCTGCCATGGGCTTCCAATACTATGGATGCTCAGGTCCCATTATATATTATAGGAGGGGGTGCTTGAAAGCACATTATTTGAAATTCTATCTCTATGAGCTAGTCCATCCATTAAGATCTGTCACTGAGAATTTGTACAATAGACTAGGCTAAACCGAGGCTGCCATACTTTGGCCATATTATAAAAAGACATGACTCGCTAGAAAAAGTAATGCTTTGTAAAATGAAGGGCAGTAGGAAAGGGAGAATACCACATTTCAGAAGGATAGGCAGAATCAGTAAAGTCACAGCTCTGAATCTGCAAGATAGGATTACTTCAAGATCTCTCATCCATGGAGTTTCCGTAAGACAAAACTGATTGGAGGTTGCTAACAACAAAATCCACCAGGATGGTATGGAGAAGACAAAAGAACCTATTTCCCATCATCACCATCACCATCTTACTTACAAATCTCTAGTGATATGAACCTCCTACAGTTTGAAGATCCATGAGGAAGGGGTTTCTTTTGGTTCCACCTTCATTATAGGATTCCTTGATGAGGACAGAGCATATAATCTTCTCTGTGACTTCTCCTGCTCTCTGGAATGCCGTTCCATAAAGGGCTAGGAAGGCTCCCATCTCTTCTCCTTTCACATAGCCCTTTTTGTTTAAGAATTTTATTATTGCTTGCACAGAGGTGTCTTATGGTGGAGTGCTTTATTTTTAATTTTTCCGAGGCTTTGAAATTATTTTATATCATTTTAACCTGATGGCTTTTCATTGTCTTTAATTATTGTGTTCCGTTTGTGAACCTCATTGGGTCCCCCTCCAGGAGTTCAAAAGTTATTTTTTCAATCTACAAATCCAGGAATCCCCTAGTCCACATGGCTACTGCAAGTTTAGTCTAAACAGTTATCTTCTGAAGCTCACTTCCAAAATCTAGTAATTCACATATGCCTTTTAATTTGAAGCAGACTTTTTGAAAACAATTGCTACTACTTTATCACTATTTTATTATTAGTTTTGAGAAGAAATTTTCCAAAAAAAATGTTTTCTTTTTGTCAGCTGCCTCCAAATTGATTTCATCTTGTGGTATCCCTATGGACGAGAGACATCTAAGACACCCTGTGATCAACAGACCTACTCAGGTCTTGCAGACTCAGGGCAGTGGCTTCCTTGATTGAATATATCCATCTGGAATGCAGTTTTCCTCTTTTGATACTGCCTTTGATTTCACCAAGCATCATTTTTGTTCTCATGGGTAATCTCTTCCAACAATATGATCCAAAAGTACAACGCTCTCTGTTTACTCATCCAGCCTTATAGGGAGAGTTCTGGCTTCATTTGTTCTAGTACCCATTTATTGGTCTTTTTAGCAATCCATGGAATCCACAGAACTGTTCTCCAGCACATTTCAAATACCTGCATTGTACAGGTATAATAGTTTGATGTCATTTTGACAGCGCTTTACCATGCTAAATTTTGTTTGTTTGTTTGTTTTGCAGATGGATTTTAAATTCTCTGCCTGAGAGTTCTAGCTTGCAACCCTGAATTACAGATCTATCAACAATGAGATAAAATTGATTTGATGCTCAGTCTCTGCCCATTACACAATACTCTGGTGTTTTCTTAGCACTTTGCCAAACTACATATTCCATGACAATTGAAAGTGGAACTAGGTATAACTTTGTAGTACAGATTCACCCAGACACAAACCAAACATTGCTATCAAAGCTTCATTAAATTTAGTTAAATGTTAAGATCTATGGAGCTCCTAGCTTCCATGTCAGTAGGGTGTTCTAGGCTACAATCCAAACTTTCCGATCAAAATTCTGAATTTTATCCCCCAAATGGGTTCAGCACCTTGGATAGATACTTTAAAGTTCAAACCAAAACTCAGGGGTGCATCTACACCAGGCATGGACAAACTAAGGCCAGGGGGACAGATGCACTTCTCTGAATACTTACCTCAGAACCTCCTCATTTTCCCTCTCCACTTGGCATAAGGACATGGTGTTCCACTGCATCCTTATGCCAAAATATGTGGGAGAAAGGCACATAGCAGCTAAGAGCCGTCTGGAGTGCTCTCATTCACCATGTGTCTCACTATCCTCCTGGCACAAGGATGGTGCAAGTGACTTCATCCTTATGCCAGGAGGATGGCTTGAGGAATGCACACAGCAGTTGAGAACCCTCCAGAGCACACTCAGCCACCAAGTGTCTCACCTTCCTCTTGATATAATGCCAAGATGACAACCCGAGGATCTGGGGAGGAGGATAGGAAAGTGGATCAGGGCAGTCGCCATGTGTACCGCCTTCCTTCCAGCATAAGGATGTATCAAGCAGCCCTGCCCTTATGCTGGGAGGACAACTTGAAGATGACCCAGACCCTTCCCAGCCCCCTCCTGTCTTTTCCTGGGCCCTCCCTACCCAGCATGTGCCCAGCCTCCCGACCAGGCCCACAATGTGACCCGAAGGGAAAAAAAGGTTGCCCTTGCCTGATCTACACTATAGAATTAATGCAGATTGATACCACTTTAACTGCCATGACTCAAAACTATGCAATCATGGGAGATATAGTTTTACAAAGTCATTAGACGTCTCTGACAAATAATGCTGCTGCCTCATCGAACGTACAACTCCTCTGCAGCCAAAGCCTCAAAATAGATTTGCCTTTCTAACGGAAATGGAGACCACAAATTTCTACTGTATAGGATTGTATTGAGAAATACATACTTTCTATTGGAACAAGGTGGGCACAACACAGTGTCCTCCTCAATTGTCTCTGGTTTCTCCTTGGCGATCCACCTATGTTAAAATAATCCTCCCAATTGTTTGTTTTCAGCCTTAAAGATTAACCTTTTTAAAATCACCACTTTCTCTTTTGATAAGGAACTCATAAATATATAACATTTGCTCCTGGTTTTGATATATATTCATTACATTTTAAATTTTCATTTCACAGAATTTGAAAATGCAGAGTGATCTTCACCCAAGGGGAGGAATCTCAAAAGCTCAAAAGTACCCATCTAGCAGTAGTCAGATATATTGTTCTGAAATTTACGAATTCCCCAGGTAGAAGCCTTGGAGTGCAGCAGTAGGCAAGGAGAGCCAAGTGACCCCTTCCAAGAATGCATTAGGAGCTCAAAAAGGCATCAATACATTAACAGTCTTGGAAAGCAAGCACCTAAATAAATGCTATCAAAACAGAGTTTAAAAGTCAGGACAGTCTTCCCTGCATAATTGGTCTCCTGGCTTTCAACCCACATACGTTTTGAAATATTTGTAAAAGGTTTAAGGGGAGAAGTAGTCAGTGTTTCTGGCGCTCTGGATCTGTGCTGACACAACAACCTGCAAAGCCAGCAAAATTATTGGAGTTGTGCAAAGCCAATGCAATGGTTATCTAGAGCATGGGGGTCATTCGAGGGACATTTTAGCACTGCTTTCTCACAATCAGCTGGAAATATAATTAAAATGGAATCTCCAATGCTTAACACAGCATTATATTTTCCATCAGAGCCCTTTCCTGTGAAATATGACTGTATTGCTTACTCAGAAGTTCCACTCTGCAAAGGTTCCAAACAATATTAACTGTTTAAAAATATTGTAGAAAACCTACTTGGAAGTAAATCTCATAGGGCTATATTATTAAAGGTAAAGTGTACTCCTAAAACATCTGAGGAGATAGTCCATACCAAATCATAATGTACTGACAAAGGGAGATTGAATAAGTTTATAGTCTGTTAGTATCCGTCATAAAGAAAGGAATTCAGAGAGGCACACGTGTCTGTAGAAATCCTAGAGCTGTGTGCTAGTCATAAGTCTGTATTGGGCGGCAGCTTTTGTATGAGTCCAAATAAACTGTTTCCAATGTAGATCAATACACAAATGTCTTCCGTGTAGATAAGGTTTCTTTATGCAGATACAGCAAAACACGACAAGGTCTCCCGGATTGTTCATTGTGTATTAATACATTGAGTTATTTCTATTGAGGAATTGTAAAGAGTTGTATATATACATACTTTGTTTCTTTGTGTATACATGGATATCTGTGCATTACTTGCTAAAAATATTGTAGGCCAAGCTCATTTTCTTTAATGTGTGCACAAAGGGGATAATGATTAGTTGCCCCATATACTGTCAGCTGTCCTAGTGTGAGGTTTATAAGTCATGACATTGTCCACTTTTATAGATAACTTGAACTATTAGGTTATGCTACTAAATAATAATTAATGCTGAAAGAGGAGGAGAGAGCATGTGCTTCATTGTTTCTAGGCACTGAATGTTTGCCTTTGTGTTTGTGCGTGCTGGAATCCGCCATGACTCCCTTCAGGGAGATAGGGTGCAATACAAATAAATAATAATAATAATAATAATAATTATTATTATTATTATTATTATTATTATTATTATTAGAGTGTTGGTTTTTGGACTCAGGTGACCAGAATTTGAGTCTCCATTCAATCATGGAAACCCTTGCCAGTGACCTTAGGCAAGTCAACACTCTCTCAACATCAGAAGAAGGCAAAGGCAAACCCCTTCCAAACAAATCTTGCCCAAAAAAAAAACGGTAATAGATTAGGACCACCATAAGTCAGGAATGATTTAAAGGCACACAACAAGCCACGAAAAAGCAACCATTTCAGCTATGTCTCAAGCCAAACTGGGCTGAATCCAGACCAATGTGGATCGGATCCAATTCTGACCATATCTCTTCAGAGCAAACATGTGATCTGGATGGTGAAAGAAAATCAGACAGCATTTCTCCAAAGTGATGCTAAACCAAACTATGACTAGAAAAGGTCAAAGTATAGAAAGAGGAATGAGAACTAGATTTTGCTTACTGGCAGCTCTAGCTTCCAATATGATGCAAAAAGCCCCAAACACTGTTTGGAAGGAGAAATGATGAATAACATTCTTCTTGCCCCTTAGCAGGGGAAAAGATTTGAAATAGCTGTGTTGAAGTTTCATGGCAGTTTTGTATTTTCTTTCTTCTATTTCTTCTCCCTTTCTCCTAATAGAATCAACTTGAATCCTTTCTCAATCCAGTCCCATCCATCTTTGAGCACTGCATTAGTTTACTTGTCTCTGTGTTAGTCTCAGGATTATTTCGTAGTTTTGTTAGGCAATGTCTACCATCTTTCCAAATCTCCTAATCTTACTCCCTGCTTTCAATTTTGGTCTTGTTTGGTTTCAATCTGAATTAGAGTTTTCACAAAAATTTTCATTCTTGTTTTTTTCTCTTGTGTCTGTCTCCGTGCCTTGCATGTGTGTATTAGTTGCACAAATGCAGTAAGTCTTGAGCATATGAAGCAATTATACATCAGAGATGTAACCATAGAGCAGAAAAACAAAACAGGTGTACATCTTAAATATAATCAAACTGATTCCCTAAAGCTACAAATTTACAGTGAGACAGAGTAGATACATCTGAAATAAGGCTGCCGCATATCCAAATTTAGTTGGTTTTTGAAGTTACTATGATTTTTAAGACAAGCTTGAAAGGTGACTGGCACATAATAAAAATCCTAGACTTATTTGTTGATGATGTGTGATGGCTGCTTTTCTCTGGAGGGACTATTTTATGTCCAGATTCATATACTTCTGTGGAAAGAACTGTGAAGGCATGGATGTTTTAAGTCACATATTAAAAATGGTTGCCCACCCCCACCAAAAAAAAGAAAAAAAACAGACTGACTGATATGCAATTTGACAGGGTTAATCCACTCCTTCTGTTTCCAAATGCATCCATGACAGAATGAAATTGCTGGTTTCCAAATGGTTATTTGGATCCAATTTGAGCTCAAATCAGTTCCAAATCTGAATCACAAAATTGAAGTCTGAAATGAATTAGGAAGCTCATGCACAGTGCTAGGAATTAAACATGCTCTTTGCAGGTTCAGGGTCTAACATTAAGTAAATAAAAGGCAAGATAAAACATTACCCATCACTAACTCCACACTTATGCTCATCATAAATCAGTTACTTGTACTAAATCTGCTAAGAAGAATTAAATGAATATAAGTTCTTAAAACACCAACAATCTTTGATCTATACACTTTACAGAGACTTGTGCTTCCATTTTTGTTATGAATAAGAAACAAAATAAATATGAATTTGGGGAAAAGCATGGGAGGTCTTGCTAGAGTTTGTATAAATAATAGACCATGCTGAGTGGTGATTCTGAATGTTATTTTGGCGATTTCTGTCATTTATTCTATTTACCACAAAGTATTTAAAGCAAACAAGGCTATCCTATTATTGTTAGGTTTTGGACTGCAGTGGTACATTTATCCCTAAATGTGTGTGTTCATCCAGAAGTGAGATCGTGGTGTTCCCTGAAATTTGCTCCCATGTAAATGTGTACAGGAATGCACCCGTGGTGTGCTTTTGTCTGTTTTGCCTCTGAGCACTAAAGTGCCCTTGTCCTTTACAAGCTACTTCTTATTTTGCAACATTTTATTTCTAAAAGCCAAACCATGAATACCACAGAACTGCAGTGTACATCTGTTAAAAAATCATGAAACTTTGTCAAAAGGTGATCTATCTCCTTATTGTCAAGCAGCACTTGTTTTAGCAGAAGAAGAATGAATTCTGGAAGAATGGGGAAGCCAAACTATTCTGTTTTGTACAATATATCAAAACACACAAAAACTTTGCTCTATTCTTTCAGGAATCAACTAAGTACAAAAGTTGATAAGAACAAGTGTATTTACCACACATTACATACTAATGTATTGAAGAACACTTTGGTATGAGACAGTTTAAGGAGAATGTGACTAGATATTAGAATCTGCATAAACTGGTGGTTCCCAACCTGTGGGAATTAAAATATTGTCCATGGCCTCACCATTGCTACACCATTTCAACTGGAGTGAGTGGTCTTGCAAAACCCTATTTGAGTGCCAAGGCTTATTAAATATGGTTTTCTATGGGTAAGCAGATGGCAACAACTGGATGGCATATGTTCTGTATCAGAAATTAGAACTGATGTGGTCTATTCAATGCAATTTTCTGAATCAGCAATCCCAAATAACCAAACCAAATCTAAAGTTGACCAAAAACTGATTCATAACCCTTTTGTTTCTAATGTCAAAGAGTGGTCCCTGGTCAAAGTGGTCCCTGGTCAAAAAAGGTTGGGAACCACTGGCATAAACCACAGACTCAGCCACTGTTTTCCCAAAGGATTTCAAAGACACTTCTGCACATTTCAAGAACATTATTCTTCTGTCATTTTAGCTAGTGTGGTATAAAGGTTTAAGGATTGGACAAAGACCAGGATTCGAATCTCCAATCCGTCATGCAAACCCCTTGGATAACTTTGGGCAAGTTAAATTATCTCAGCCTCAGATGAAGACAAAGACAAATAACTTCTGAACAAATATTGCCAAGAAATTCTTCTTATGACCTTAGGGCAGTGGTTGTCAACCTGTGAGTATCCAGATATTTTGACCTTCAACTCCCAGAAATCCTAACAGCTGGTATGGGATTTCTGGAAGTTTTAGGCCAAAACATCTGGGGACCCATTAGTTGAGAAACACTACCTTAGGGTCACCCTAAGTCAGAAATGACTTGAAGACAATAAACATAAAATGCATCCCTTAGCCACTTTTCAAGATTTTCTAGGGCATTTGGCAGGGGAAGGAGATGCAAGAAAAGATTCCTTGGAGCAAGAGAAAAATGATTGAGAAAAGATCAGGCACTTTTTTCAGTCCCCCAATGCTTTTCTACATCTCATATTCCCAAAGCACCTTTGTTTTGTGGAAATATGCACTGCAACCTTATGATACATAACATGTACTTTGGCCCTTAATAAAGTTTGAATTTCTTTTCGCCCAAACAACTCCTTAAGACCCAACGCACTGCAAAATAAAAGAGATCACCCAGCATGACTGGCTGGGAAAAGACACAAATTGGATTGTTTGTGAAAATTCTATATTGTACAGCCACCATAACCACTCAGAATAATATTTGCTAAAATCCTGTCTTGTACAGACAGTCATATTTCATTTTGCTTATTTTTTTTTAAAAAAAGCTATATTTTAAAACCCATTAGTCAAAAGAAATGATAGATTTGCTTGCCATTCTCAACTGGATGTGACTCCACAGAGTAGTCAATTCATGCCAAGAATTTTATTTCATTAAGAAAGTGATATTATGGAGCATCTGAGATCACATATGAGACTGAACAGAATGCCAGAAAAGTCCTAACTGCCAGTACCCCACAGTGCGCGCCTGATCATTTGCAGATGGGTGTGTGTATATGTGTGTGTATAGAGAGAATTGTTACAGAAATCTTAATCCCACATTTTGGCATTGCAAAGTAGGCATTGCTTGTATCTCCAGCTACATGCACAGGTTAGCTGTTAGCATCTTAGTGCACATTTCTTGTAATTAACTGAACACCTACTACCACAATAAAAGCCTAGGAATGACAGTCCAGACTAACTTCAATAAGTCAACTGTCAACACCAATTCTACTTTGCCAATAGATGAATGTTCAACAAGGAGAGAAGTTGGATTCAATCTCTTTTCAACAAGTCAGTTTGTCCCCAAAGAACAATCACTGGTGTAAAATCAAGCAGAGAACATGGGATCAATTAAAACCAGCTTATGGTGATTTCTTTCTCCCTTTCTCTTTTTCTTTATTTGAGTCCGAGTAGGGGGAGAAAAATGGGGGATAATTCACACAACATGGGTTAGATCTCTATTCATTTCAGCTCTCCTCGAACATGGTTTTTAAGCTGTCTTGTAAAAAAAAGCATCACAAACACTAGTATCACCACTTCACTGTCTAGCCTGGAGTCTAACATAATTTCACATTTAATTAAAGACACACCATGGCTTTTTCTGTCAATGGGTAGTTTTGAACTGCCACTAAGAAAATGAAATAGCCAATTCGTGTAAAATAAACTTCTGAACACTGCTTGCTAGAAGAAGTGAGAGTAGAGATAGCAAGGAAGAAGAGGAGGAAAGATAAATGAAACCGGTAGGTTCTGAAAATGAACACTATTTTGTCACTGCAGTTTTGTTTAAGATTTGTCAAGTTCATCAGAAAGCAAGATTAATTCCATCCCTAAACAAAAAAAAATCAGCTCTCACTTTGAATAAAGCAATGATCTGGTGTGAAGGTTATTTGGAAGCTGCCCTGAATCCCTTCGGAGAGAGAGGGTGGGTTAAAAGAAAAGTTTAGTATTATTAATTATTATTATTCTGCCAAACTTTGGAAACCTATACAAAGAGGAAGAAAAGTAGATTACAAACATAACTTTCCTTTGCACTTTCACTTAGCTCTATCTAGGAATTTTGCACAAACTCAGAGCCCTCTGAACACAGCACTTTTATTGCTCCCATGGTACTGTTTTCATGATGTTATGTTTTATTGTGATATGTTTCTATTTGGTTTTGTTTTGTTTTTATTTTATAGCATTACATTTTAACTCTGTGCTCTCTTTGCAAGCCGCCCCTAGTCTTTTTGGGGAGATGGAGGCAGGGTACAAAGATAAAGTTATTATTATTATTATTATTATTATTACTATTATTATTATTATTATTATTATTAACATTGTATTGTAGAAGGCTTTCATGGCTAGAATCACTGGGTTGTTGTGTGTTTTCTGGTCTGTATGGCCATGTTCCAGAAGCATTCTCTCCTAATGTTTCACCTGCATCTATTGCAGGCATTCTCAGAGGTTGACCTCACAAACTCTAAGGATACCTGACATAGATGAAGGCAAAATGTCAGGAGAGAATGCTTCTGGAACATGGCCTTACAGCCCAGAAAACACACAACAACCCACAAACATAACCAATTCTACTTTCAAACTTGAAAAGAAAAGGAAAAACTGCCTGTATTTTCTACAGAACTTTTGAAAGAGGGGGCAAAAAGGGGAGAAAAGTGCAATACTTGTTTTGGTTCACACAAGTGCTATAACATTTTATACTGACAGAGATACATAATGTAGCAAAATAGAGCTTCAGGATTCCATTAGTGCCAGACACAGGCTTATTAAAGCCTCCAAACTCTGCTTATCCCACTGCGTTAGGGGATTTTAGCAAAACGGTGGGTAAGTCTTTCTAACGTTATTGTCAAGCATGACTTCATTGAAAGATAGGCTTTGCTCAAATAATCTAAAACAGCTGTTTCCAGCCTGAAGCACTGGACCAAAATTCCCATCATCCCAGACAACATGCTTAAATATAGCTGGCAGAGCCGATGGGATTTGTGGTCCAAAGGCTTTAAAAGACCATATTATGGAAATACCTTGATTCTGCCAACCAGAAAGGCAAACATCTCTCTGTCAGTCTTTGAAATAAAATCTTTCCATTGCTCTGGTACCAATCATTCTCATACGCATGGGAAAGCTAAGATATTCCTTGTTTTCCATGATTAGTGCCACAGGTTAACACAAATACTTTATTAAAAGAATGTCTGATGGTAAGGAAGCAAATTCTTAATGCCAACACTTCTCCCCCTTTAGATAACAGCAAAAATATCCCTTGAATGTACCTGTCAAGCTAATAAACCATTGGTCAATGTTTGAAAATTAGTTTTGTAACGTCCCCCTCAACTGCACAAGTAGATGTTGAAAATGATCAGTAAACCAGGGACTTAATCAAGCATTATAAGGTCAGAAAGTAATGAACACAAACTATAAGTTGGAGAGTTGGCCTTTATCTCATTAGACTTTTGCTATTAAATGTACGTACCTCATCAATAACCACTTTTCTTCAGGAAAAGTTTAAAAGAAAACATGTTCCTGTAAAAGACAGGATACTGAAAAAAAAGTATAGCTTCATCATCAAAGAGTGAAGGCTGCTCTGAGTTGTAATTTGGGAAGAAAAGTAAGGCAATAAAGTGTAATGATAATGTATCAGAATTTTATAATTTACTTGAGCTCCTAAGTGAAACATCTATGACAGTGTTTCTCAACCTTCCTAATGCCATGACACCTTCATACAGTTCCTCATGTTGTGGTGACCCCAAACCACAAAAATATTTTCATTGCTACTTCATAACTGTAATTTTGTTACTGTTATGAATTGTAATGTAAATATATAACATGCAGGATGTATTTTCATTCACTGGACCAAATTTGGCAAAAATACCCATTACGCCCAAATTTGAATACTGGTGGGATGGGGGGGGGGGGTATTTTTTTACTTGGGAGTTATAGTTGCTAGGATTTATAGTTCACCTACAACCAAAGAGCATTCTGAACTCCACGAACAATGGAATTGAACCAAACTTGGCACACAGAACTCCCATGACCAAGAGAAAATACTGGAAGGGATTGGTGGGCATTGACCTTGAGTTTTGTAATTGTAGTTTAGCTACATCCAGAGAGCACTGTGGACTCAAATGGTGGACCTGGACCAAACTTGGCAGAATCACGATGCCCAAATGTGAACACTGTTGTATTTGGGGGAAAATAGACCTTGACATTTGGGAATTGTAGTTGCTGGGATTTATAGTTCACCAACAATTAAAGAGCATTCTGAACCCCACCAAAGATAGAACTAGGCCAAACTTCCCACACAGAGCCACCATGCCTTGAAGGAACTCACTGGCATGAGCCTCTCTCCATCCTCACACGCTCTCCCTTGCCTGCACACGTGCACCATGCTGCCATGCGCTGAGCATGCCTGCTTTCCCTTCCCCCCGCTTGGAGTCTCAGAAATAGTCCTCCCCTTGGCTAAGAAGCTGACTGAGAGGCCAGCCAATCACAGAGGAGGAGGGCTTTTGGTGAAAGGATTTGTCCTCTGTTTCCAAAAAAGAAAAAGAAGGACAGGCAAAGAGATCTTCAGCCTTCTCTGCCAAAGGAGTTCCTAAGACCATCAGAATTATATGTTTTCTGATGGTTCTTGGTGATCTATGAAACACTGATCTATGACAAAGTGACAAGTGACACGGGAAAATCAGGGATGAGAAAGTAATTAATTTGTTTAAAGAAATTGGGAGGCAAAATAATCCATATGCTAAGTTAAAATGGAGATGGAGAAGAGAGGCTACAAGATGCAGGAAAGACTGGCCTCTTTTGGATAAGAATAGGAATGCTCCTCCAAAACAGTGCCAAAAATAAATGAGTTATCTCACCAGTTGGAGAAGACATTTACAGCAAGAAGTTGCGCTGGCAGAGATAGTTATTCTGGAAATATGCATGTCATGGAAATTAAGAGCACAATGTTGTACATCTCTACTTGTGAGTTCAATCAGACTTAGTACCAGAAAAGCAGGCAATAGAATCACACTGTGGGTGGAAAAAAGTCAAGAAGGTCATTCAACTCAACCCTTAAAAAAAACAATGAATAAATTACTTGTTTGTAACATCTTCCTTTTTACAACAGCTACAGCATAATTACATTATTTTCAAACAGCAATTTAAGAAGTATCATCATTCCTGTAATGGCATAACTTTTCAATGCACAAGTTGACAGAGTGTCGGCTTCTAGATTGCAGCTTCCAGCATTCCTTACCATTGGATGCACTGAACAAGGCTACTGGGTATTACAGGTCAACAAACATAGAGAAGGTCACATTTTGCCCACCCTTTTTAATTAGTTTTATAGCAGTGGTTCTCAACCTGGGATGTTTTTGGCCTACAACTCCCAGAAATCCCAGGCAGTTTACCAGCTGTTAGGATTTCTGGGAGTTGAAGGCCAGAAACATCTGGGAACCCCAGGTTGAGAACCACTGTTTTATAGTAATTGGAGTGTAATCTCATCATCTAGTTGAGGAGGAATACCACATGGTTCCAGTGCTGGTACGTGCTATGCTTTATTGGCTGTAGTGGGTATTCAGGCAGTGAAATAATAGGAAGGGGGAGAGGGTTTTTGTATTTCAAGCCAGGAGCATGCAGAAATGGGGGGGGGGGGTACATTGTCACCTAAATCTAGGGCTGAGTCCAATCATTGCTGCTTCACACCGGCCCCAGATTGAGTGGATGTGTTTTCCTATTRCACTCTTGAACTGTGACAGGAGAAAAGTACAGATTGTCCACTGCCGAATGGTCTTCTTTACCTTTGCTGTCTTTTGCCATTGTAGCAGCTGGTCATAGAGCTCCAGAGAGCTCTTGGCTATCACTAGGTGGCTTTTGCTTATGAGCATTACAGTTTAAGGAGCCATCACATGCACACTTGTAAATTAGCCCACACCTTCAACAGCGTCTATGATTTTAAATACTTGAACCTGCAAATGAACAGGAAATGCACATCATTCGTGCTTCCTGTTTTACCATGTGTAGCATACAAGTCAGTGCATCTTTCCTTTGAAAAGATGCATGTGTTCCCAATCCAAGAAGAACTAATGAATTATCCTGTGGTGAAAAAAATATGCAAACATCAACAAAATAGGAATCAAAAGTAACTCACCACTTCCTTTTCTCTCCCCTAACCTTCAGTTCCAATTTGATGATTCAACAGCAAGCAAGCAAAAAAAGTTGTCTAATCACCTGTGACAAATCCTGAACTGCTTCTGAAACAGTTATCTACCATTGTTTTCCTTTTATAGACATTACGTCTATAACTCTATATGTAATGCCTAGAAGGTCAAGTTAAACCTTTAATAGATTGCTTTAGTGAAAACCAGCAGTTCAAATGAGAGAATCGAATCACAGAACACAAGGTGGGGAGGAGAGACAACTAAGCTGGATTTGGATGAGTAGTGTCTTCCTAGACCTACTACTCCATTTTTCCCAAAAAAGAAACTTTCCACAGCCTCAGATTAACAACATTTGAAAGATTTTCTGTTCCTGGTTTGAAAATGTTATTTCTTGTTTCATTGTGTGGTACTCACTTTGAAAAAAGTTGTTATACTCCAGAAACTTCATTGTTGTGGCCATCACAAACTATGTTGAATTAGTTGAGGCTCTATGAGATATTCATTGAAAAATTATATCAAAATGTGCTGCAGGATGTCCCACAAACAACAACGTTTTGGCAGTTTAATAATTGTTCTCCATGTTTTTATGATAGAACCAATTAGGACATAACATTTACAACCCAGGAACAAAATTGTGTTACAAAGTGTTGTTACCAGCCTCAATCAGGAAAAAAGAAACAGATGGTTTTGTTATTAGGGAGGGAGATTTCTACAAGCCACAAGTGAGATTCAACATTCAACATTTGAGAAAAGGGGGAGATTTTTCCAAGCGATGACTAAAGAATGGATTTCCTCATAATAAAGCAGACACATGACAAGTGAGGAGGTTTTCTTCAGCAAGTTGAAACAGTAATATCAAAATACGTTGATGATATATTGTATCAACTAGAGATAATGGATCTAGAGGGAATTAGAGCTCACCGGAAGTACTTGAAATAACTGTAAAATTGTCCCACCTTTGATGAGAGTCTTTTGGTTCTTGTCAGATCTGAACAGGAAATTACAAACTACATGTATCAAGAAAGGCAAAAGTAAGCCTTGATAACTACTTTGTGCTCTTGCCTGTGAACTTTATACAAGAACCGTACTTATTGCTTGTCTTCAGAGGATTTAACTGCCACTCCTCCTTCTGTATTTTGACAAAAGTTAACCAGTAGCAAGTGACACAATCTGCTGCACTGTTGCTGAGAAGCAAGCCTACTGAAGTCATTTAATATGCACAGAAAGAGTATAAGAAAACAGACAGCCCAATATCAAATACATTCCAAAATACGTTAAATGCACTGGATCCAATCTGATCTTAGAAACTAAGCAGTATCGGCCCAAGTGAGTACTCTCAACTTTGAGTACTTCTTGCCTACGAAAATTCTATGAAATTCATGGGGTCACCAATGTCAACAGGCAACTTGTAGGCATGTAAACATACAATATCCAATATGCTCAATTCATGCTAATGTGTTTGGCAAGGAGAACACCTGAATACATATATATATCCTATACATTTGGCTGGTTTCCAAAATGATGGCATTAAACCTTCAGTACATGCACACATATACTTTGGAGCACATACACTGACCTTGACCTCTATTAAGACCAATTTAGGGCCCTTCCACATACCCCTATATCCCAGAATATTAAGGCAGAAAATCCCACATTATCTGAGTGTGGACTCAGATAACCCAGTTCAAAGCAGATATTGTGGGATTTTCTGCCTTAATATTCTGAGTATAGGGCTGTGTGGAAGGGCCCTTAGACCAACTTAGAGAGGTGGCTGGAACGTTCAACTCGGGATACCTAAGGGTAAAAAAAATCTACACATTCTAGTGATTGTAGGCGCCCATTTCCTTGACTCTTCCATGCACTTCCTGTGTACAAAAGTCTTATCCTGTATTATACATACATTTCCTTGGGATCATCATCAATCTCTTCTGGTCGCTTCTGGAAGAGGTTGATGATGATCCCAAGGAAATGTATGTATGAGAGACTCCCTCCTGGGCACACAGAAAACTGGGCGACTTGGAAGGCACTGAACAGACTGCGCTTTGGCATGACGAGATGCAAAGCCAACCTTAAGAAATGGGGCTACAAAGTGGAATCCATGACATGTGAGTGTGGAGAAGAGCAAACCACAGACCACCTGCTGCAATGCAACCTGAGCCCTGCCACATGCACAATGGAGGACCTTCTTACAGCAACACCAGAGGCACTCCAAGTGGCCAGCTACTGCTCAAAGGACATTTAGTAGAATACCAGGTCTGCAAACTTTATGTTTTGTTTGTTTGTTTGTTTAATGCAAAACAACTGTTTTGGTTCGCTCCTGACACAATAAATAAAAATAAATCATCAAAACCTCTCAGCTGCCCTGAGTCCCCCTAGAGGTTGAGATGGGCGGGGTAAAAGTGTTTCGAAATAAAATCGAAATAAATAAGTAAGCATAGAACATATTTCAGTATTCAGCATATACTGAAATGAAAGTGACAATTCTGCAACTTTTCAGCCCACCTCAACAACAGTTACTAAGTGCACTAGAGAACTACAAGGCCATTAATCCCATTTCAGTGGTCGAGGATGCACTTCACAGCCCCAAGCCAACTCTTAGATACAAGCAAGGAACCTACAATTCCCACTCCAAGTAATCTGATGAACACATAATTTCTTTCTCTGTAAGCTTGCACAGAAGCAAACATCTGCACACATGAGACTGGATTTTGAACTAGAATTAGGAGATCAGATATAAAGGGCTCCACATTTATTAGGGTGGCAGTGTAGTAAACCTTAGAGAAGTGGTTCTCAACTTGTGGGTCTCCAGATGTTTTGACCTTCAACTCCCAGAAACCCTAACGGCTGAAAACTGGCTGGGATTTCTGGGAGTTGTAGGCCAAACCATCTTGGGGACCCACATGTTGAGAACCACTGCCATAAGGAAGGAGATCTCCAATTTCTTTTCTATATGGAGAAGGAAGGAACAAAGTGTCCAAGTTCTATCAACAATCATGTACTTTAAATTTTAGGAGTCAACATGATGCAATGCTGTTTCAGCACTGGACTAGGACTCCAGGTGAGTGTTCAAATCCCTGCTCAGCCATGGAAACACATTGGGTAGCCTTGGTCAACTCAGCTAAAACCATATTTTCATAGAATCACAGAGATGGAAGAGACCTCTTGGGCCTTCCGGTCCAACCCCCTGCCAAGAAGCAAGAAAATTGCATTCAAAGCACCCCGACAGATGGTCATCCAGCCTCTGTTTAAAAGCCTCCAAAGAAGGAGCCACCACCATATCAATCTTGTGAAGAAACCCTGTGACAGGTTAGCCTTAGGTCTCCACAAGTTGGAAACATATTGAAGACACTCAACAACTTTTAAACTGCTTCAAATCTCAAGGAGTATTAGAAGGCTGTGCCATAATTTATTTCCCTTTGGAATGGAGTTCAGAAACCTAGTGCTAGAGGGAAAGTTAGTCTGCCTGAAGAAGAGATGTATCAAGAGGTCATCATCATCATCATCATCATCATCATCTTTATTTATACCCCGCCACCATCTCCCCAAAGGGACTTGTGGTGGCTAACATAAGGCCAAGCCCAAACAGAATACAATAGAGCAAAAGTACATATAAACAAAAACAATGACATCAAATAAAATACTTAATAATAACATAGTAATGAAATGAAAATAACAAAATCATAATACAAACAAATAATAAAATGGTAATAAAGTGTTCCCTCACTTATTCCGGGGATTAGGTTCCAGGAGCTCCCACAATAAGTGAAAAACTGTTATGTGGGGATGCTCTATTTATTTTAATATTTATACATTATTTTAGTAGTTGTACACTATTTTAAGTCTTTATAAACTTAAAATAAAGTGAAGAAAGGAAGGAAATACCCTTTGAGGCTGGAGGGAGGAAGGACTGAGGAGGAAAAGCGCCTTGGAGAGCTGTGGTGGCAAAACCCCACAAAACAGTGAAAATACCATGATATATATTTTAAATTAATATTTTTGATGTATTGTCGAAGGCTTTCATGGCTGGAATCACTGGGTTGTTGTAGGTTTTTCGGGCTATATGGCCATGTTCTAGAGGCATTCTCTCCTGATGTTTTGCCTGCATCTATGGCAAGCATCCTCAGAGGAGGATGCTTGAAATCCGCGAAACAGCGAGTCCACAAAAAGCGAACTGTGAAGTAGCAAAGGAACACTGTAGACTTAGACAAGGAGAGCAAGGCCCATGGATAAAAATGGATAGAATTTGGTAAAACTCATGAGTGAGATAGGTAGAAAGTGCTATGATTTGTGGGGGGCACAGACAGGATAGCAGTAGAGTTAATCTTCCACTGAGGGATAAGATGAAGAGTATCAGAGAGACAAGTTGGACTTGGGACGGGATGTGGCATAGCAAGGCAATTGACTGTTCAGTCCCCAAAAGCACAATGTAAAAGCCATGTTTTAAAACTTTTTCTAAAGGCTGCCAAGGTGGGAGCCTGTCTAATCTAATATACAGTAGAAGAGGTGTGAGACGACAGAAGTGAGACCTGGCTGGTGTCTCGGGAGGCTCCTCACCTCTCTTGCTGCGTCTCCATCGGCCGCCTTGGCAGTGACTGTAATCCATACAGTTCAGGACGATCAAGGCAAAGGAGAAGAGGCGAAACTGCATCCTTCAGCTCCGTCCTGGGCTGGGAAGGGGGGCTCCCCGCAGCAGCAAAAAGCAGTGCAGCTGGGGATGTTTCCAAGATCACCAGAGCCGAGGAGTGAGAAACTTCCCTCCCTTGGAAGAGAGAGGGAGAGTGAGCGAAGGCTGTCCGAAGCCGCTCTCACATCCCCAGCATCCCCAATGAGCCAGAGCCACTGAGCAGCAGTTTCTGTGCAGTCCTGACAACTCTGAGCATCTCTGTTGGTCTGTGAGAGGAGAGAGAGAGAGAGAGAGAGAACAAACATGAAATGAACATGCAGAAAGTCTCCATCATTACAAACCCACATGCCTAGGCTGGTTTACAGAAAGGGTCCATCTACACTGTGGAATTAATTCTGTTGGACACTACTCTAACTTCCATGACTCAATGCTACAGAGTTGTGAGCTGTTCAGCAGTGGAACTCTCTGCCCTGGAGTGTGGTAGAGGCTCCTTCTTTGGAAGCTTTTAAACAGAGTTTGGATGGCTATCTGTCAGGGGTGCTTCGAATGCAATTTTCCTGCTTCTTGGCAGGGGGTTGGACTGGATGGCCCATAAGGTCTCTTCCAACTCTATGATTCTAAGTGTAGTTTAGTGGGGCACCACCACTCTTTGGCTGAGAATTATAGAAGCATAGAATATAAACCCCACTTGCCCTGTTTCCAACAAACTTCAGAACCTCTGAGGATGCCTGCCATAGATATGGGCGAGATGTCAGGAGAGAATGCTTCTGGGACAGCCCAGAAAACTCACAGCAACCCAGTGATTCCAGCCATGAAAGCTTTCAACAACACATAGAATCACAGAGTTGGAAGAGACTTCATGGGCCATCTAGTCTAATTCCCTGCCATGCAGGAAAGCACAATGAAAGAATCCCTGACAGATGGCCATCCAGGCTCTGTTTAAAAGTTTCCAAGGAAGGAGAAAGGTAACAGTTTGGGGGTGCATCAACCCCGCAGAATTAATGGAGTGTGACAGCACTTTAGGTGCCATGGTTCAAAGCTATGGAATCATGGGAACTGTTTCCTTTCTTTGGCAAGGAAAACTGAAGCAACAACTTCTGTGTTTCCATAGCATTGAGCCATGGATTCAGCCTCAGATAACTCTGCAGGGTTCACTGTCAGATGAGCATCACCCTTTTTTGGCTGAGTCCTCAGGCACATCTACATTGTAGAATTCATGCAGTGTGGGTCCACTTTAACTACCCTCACTCAATGCTAGGAGTCCCCAGAGTTATAGTTTCATAAGTCCTTTTCTGACCCCAGTGGTGCAGTGGGTTAAACCCTTGTGCTAGCAGGACTGCTGACCGAGAGGTCAGCGGTTCAAATCCAGGGAGACTGGGGTGAGCTCCCATCTGTCAGCTCCAGCTCCCCATGCGGGGACGTGAGAGAAGCCTCCCACAAGGATGGTAAAGCAACAAACATCCGCGCTTCCCCTGAGCAATATCCTTGCAGACGGCCCATTCTCTCACACCAGATGCAACTTGCAGTTTCTCAAGTCGCTCCTGACACAAAAAAAAGCCTTCTCTGCCAAACAATGCTGGTGCCTCATCAAACTATAACTCCCAGGATTCCACAGAATGAAGTCAAGGCAGTGATAAAGTGATGTCCAACTTTATAGACGGACCCAGACAGTTTCAACCCCACAGCAAGCACACAAACAAACAAACAGCACACACCCCTTCCAGCAGATCACCCTCCACAATCCTTATAGGCGGGATAATTTGGTTAAAGAAGTGAGAAAGAGAGGGAGAGGACCTCTCAACACTGGCATATAATGCTGTCGGAAACTGTACTATATGGTCAGCGCTTGGCTGCATTATAGGGCAGTGTAGATGGGGCTGGAAAGAGAGAGAAAGAGAGAGAGAGAGAGAGAGAGGAAGCCCAATCCCAGGGAGGCACCCACGTTCCGCCTGGATCCCGCCTGGGCGCAACGCGGTCCTGAGCGCAAAGGAACCCGGCGGCGCTCTTTCGGGGGTCCTGCTGAACTAGGATGGAGACCCCGCCCACTTTGGGGAAGGGGACGCGCGCGGACAGCGGGGAAAGGGCGCCCGATTGGTTTCCCCGGGAGGGGGCGGGTTCAGCCCTGGCTTCAGAAGGTGCCCCCCAGGATCCCGAGGAGCGCCTTGCCCTTCTCGCCAGGCACCCCTCTTCCCCCCCCCCCACTCTCTCTCTCCCTCTCTCCCTTCAGCCCCTCTTGCGGCGCCTCTGGGCCGGGGAAGGGAGCAGGACTGGGGGCTCAGAGGAAAGAGCCCTCCAAAACAAGGGGAGTTCTTTTAAGTATGGTATAGTATAGTTTATACGCACACACTACACTAGAATAGTACAGTATAGTGAAATATAGTACAGTAGATATATACAGGGTGAAGCGGGATGCTGTGGAATATACACATACTATACGATTAAAGTATTGTGTGTGATATATACATACACACTTTATTATACATACACACAAACTGTTCCACAGCATATATATATATATATATATATATATATACACACACACACACACACACACACACACATACATATATACATATTACATACACAATACTAGCCTATACTAAACACTATATTGTACACTATAGTATACCACACTGTCCTATACACAATATTACAATACTATACTATGAACTATACTACACTATACTGTACACTACACTATACAACACTATAATGTACCCTATAATATACATATATATACTATTCCACCGTATATAATACCACACTATACACTATACTACACTATACTGTACAGTGTACTATATACTATATTACACTGTGTTATACACTAGAATATACTACACTACACTATACACTATACTAAACTATCCTATACACTATACTATACTATACACTATACTACACTATAATGTACATTATACTATACACTATGCTACACTATACACTATACTGTACACTATACTATACTACACTGTCCTATACACTATACATTATATTATATACTATACTATGAACTATACTACACTATATTGTACACTATACACTATACTACACTATATTATACACTAAACTACACACTATACTATATACTATACTGTACACTACACTATGCACTATACTACACTATACTATAAACTATACTATGAACAATACTATACTATACTACACTATACACTATATACACTAAACTACACACTATACTCTATACTATATTGTACACTATACTACACTGTCCTATACACTATACCATGAACTATACTACACTATACACTATACTACACTATACTATACACTATACTACACTATACACTATAATACACTGTCCTATACACTATAATATACACTATACTATACACATGTACACAATTATTCCACCGCATATAATAGTACACTATACTATACATATATACACATCGAGAGAGGATAATATATAGTACAGTGTAGTATTATATGCGGTGGAATATATATATACACACAGTCCTATTCCACCACATGCAAGAGAGCACCTTTCCAGGAGCGAAAAGGAGAAGCGAGGCAGAGATGAGTGCAGCACCACCACCACCAACAGCAACAGCAGCAGCAACATGAGGAGTAAGAGTGTACCTCCTCGGCTGTCCTTCCCTCGCCAGGGCTCTTTCGCTCCCTTCCCGCGTGGAAGCAGACGGAGCAAAGCGTGGAAAGCAACACACGTGGAGCCTCCTCCGCTTCTGTCGCTCTTTCCAAGGCGCAACGGAGCCCTGAGGGGGAGAGGGAAGCCAGGGAAGGTCCCACCTCGGCGGCGGCTTAATCCCTCGGAGCCGCGCTGGGCTCCTGCTCGGCCGCTACTTGGCGCTTCCGAGGGCCTTTATAGGGCGCGCGTCCCCCTCGAGCGCTCGCTCGCTCGCTCTCCCGCTCCTCCGCCTCGCGGCCTCTGGGTCTTCTGGTTCCTCTCCTCGCGGAGGCGGGAAGCAGAGGGCGCTGTGCTCCACGGCATCCACCTCTCCGCCTGCCAGGGATGGAGAATTGGGGACGGAGGGGGGGGGACACACTCCTTGCCCTTTCCACCCTCTCCAGACCGGGGCTTCTCCTCCAGACCTTCAGGAAAGGAGTCGGGATTCACTCGAGGAAACTTTCCCTTGCTTTCCTCCCCACTGAAAGCTCGGAAAGCATTTCAGAGGGACCAAAGTCGAGCTTCAGTTGCAACCTAGAGTAGTGGTTCTCAGTCTTCCTCTTGCTGAGACCCCTTCATACAGTTCCTCATGTGGTGGGGACCCCCAACCATAACATTATTTTTGTTGCTACTTCATAACTGTAATTTCGCTACTGTTATGAATTGTGATGTAAATATCTGATATGCAGGATGTATTGCCATTCACTGGACCACATTGGCACAAATACCCTATATACTGGTGGGATTGGAAATGGGATTGACTTTGTCATTTGGGAGTTGTAGTTGCAGGGATTTATAGTTCACCTAAGATCAAAGAGCATTCTGAACTCCACCAACACCAAACTTGGCATAAAGAACTCCCATGACAGAAAAAAATACTAGAAGAGTTTGGTGGACATTAACCTTGAGTTTTGGAGTTGTAGTTCAACTACATCCAGAGAACACTGTGGACTCAAACAATGATGGACCAGGACCAAACCTGGCACCAATACTCGACATGCCTAAATGTGAACACTGGTGGAATTTGGGGAAAATAGACCTTGACATTTGGAAGTTGTAGTTGCTTGGATTTATAGTTCACCTACAATCAGAGAGCATTCTGAACTACACCAATGATGAAATTGAACCAAACGTGGCACACAGAACTCCTATGTCCAACAGAAAATACTGGAAGGGTTTGGTGGGCATTGACCTTGAGTTCTGGAGTTGTAGTTCACCTACATCCAGAGAGCACTGTGGACTCAAACAATGATGGATCTGGACCAAACTTGGCACCAAAAATCAACATGCCCAAATGTAAATACCAGTGGGATTTGGGGAAAATAGACCTTGACATTTGGGAGTTGTAGTTCCTGGGATTTATAGTTCACCTACAATCAAAGAGCATTCCAAACCCCACCAATGATAGAATTGGGCCAAACTTCCCACACAGAACTTCCATGCCTGAAGGGACTCACTGAAGCAAGCCTCCCTCACATGCTCTCCCTCACCCCCACTTGAGCACCATGCTGCCATGCGCTAAGCATGCCTCTCTCCCCTCCCCCACTTGGAGTCTCACAAACAGCCCTCCCCTTGGCTGAGAGGCCAGCCAATCACAGCGGAGGAGGGCTTTTGGTGGGAGGATTCGCCATCTGTTTCTAAAAGGAAGAGAAAGACAGGTGGAGAGATCTTCAGCCTTCTCTGCCAAAGGGGTTCCTAAGACCATCAGAAATATATGTTTTCTTACGGTCTTTGGTGACCCCTCTGAAACCCCCTTGCAACCCCATCCTGGGGTCCCACCCCCCAGGTTGAGAAACACTGATCTAGACACCATACTCCTATTTATGCAGGCCAAAATCCCATTAGCTTTTATAGCTGCCACATGACATTGTTGGCTCATGTTTACCTTGTCCACAAGGAATTTATCTAAAACTGATAAAATAAAGGGATCACATGCTCCTAGATCAGTGGTTCTCACCCTGTGGGTTCCCAGGTGTTTTTGGCCTACAGTTCCCAGAAATCCCAGCCAGTTTCCCAGGTGTTAGGATTTCTGGGAGTTGAAGGCCAAAACATCTGGGGACCCACAGGTTGAGAACCACTGTCCGAGATAGTTTTAGACCCAAAATGGGCAACAGTGACCACATTGTCTGTAGCTTTCAACCATTCTTCCTCTGTGCATGAGGCAGTACATTGTGGGCAAGCATACAGATGCGGAGTTGTCTGTTCTGCTCCAGAGTTGCACAAGATGGAGGATTCCTCTAGGTAGTGCCATTTTCCCAGGTTGTCTTTTGATCTGCCTACTCCGCTTCTGGGTCTGTTCAGGGACTTCCAAGTTGTCCATTCTTGGTTTGCCCCTGAAGAAGACCTTTGTAGGGGGCCATCCAGTTGGGATTGCCTGATTTTGCTGCCCACAGGGATATTCTTGTTGTTGCTGGAGGAACATTAATGGGAGTGGTGGTTCTCATGAAACTTTTCCTTAATTTGAGTCCACTGGGAGAAGGCGGATAGCCGTGCAGTGGGTGGCTTGCACAGTGTTCAACATTGTTTTTCTCTCAAAACATATTAAATTGATACAAATTGATATGTAGGAATAATATGTAGCACTGTATCTGAGGAATACCTTGTACCTCAAAGAGTGCCCAGTGCCACAATACTACATTTTACTTCAGAGAGTCCCAAGTAATACCTAGGAATTCCTAGTACCTCAGAGAATAAGAATACTTCAGTGATACTTAGTAACTCAAAAGGAGTGAACAAAGACCTAGGAAGGCTTAGTACTTCAGAAGGACCAAAGTTATACTGAAGAATACCTAGTGCCTAGGGTGGTGGTGTGGAGAAGCATTGGTATCTCAGACTTACCAAAATAATACATAGGAACACTTAGTGTTTATTTATAGTATTTGTACGGAGATTGGAATGCAGATTCACCCAGGAAGCATATTGACCCCATGGGGGAAAATGAATTCACCTAGCTTGTTTTCATGGATTTGGCAACTGAATCCACCAAACCACCCGAATCCGTTACACAAAAAAGAGATTGTGGACACCCTTACTGTACACCAATCACAAGTTGTAAACATGACAACATTTAGTGTACTTTGAAACAATGAAACTGCTTATCGTAATTTATACCATTCAAAGCAATGTCTGTTATTTATCAATGTCTATGAAATGCCCATGTCTGTGAACGTAAGGCATATCAGACCTGGGAAAATTCCCCTGTCATCCTTCCTTGGCCAACTGGCATACCAGGTGAACCCCAAGATTTTAGACAACAATGTGGGTGCAAAGCCCACAGCTATTGATGGATAAATGCTATCATTATGATTTAATCAGTTACAAATTCCATCTTAAATTACAATTTTAGATAAGGTGTTCAAATGTTCTTCCCTTCACAGCCAAACACTGCTCCCATTGTTGAAGCACAGAGTTACAAATCTCTCTCGTGTTTTAATTCCACAACACTTCTCTTGTACTGGAATCTTTAATAATCCTGTTCAGGATGTATAAAAAGCTGTTACATTTGTATATATTTTGTATACAGGCACTCAGGGCCAACTCCAGTAATTTTGCAGACTGATATTTTGTGTTTCTCCGGACACTTCTAGCTCAACTTGTTCATGAGCCAGGCAAATTATTTTTTGCATAGGAGTCAGAAGGAGTCCTAAGATTCAGCTCATAGCTTGGACAAATTACCTTTTGGCTGATTGGACTTAAAAGACTAGCCATGTTAGTCTACAACAGTGTTTCTCAACATGGAGGCTGGGACCACCGGGGGGGGGGGTCGTGAGGGGGTGTCGGAGGGGTCACCAAAGGCCATCACAAAACACAGTGTTTTCTATTGGTCATGAGTGTTCTATGTGGGAAGTTTGGCCRAATTCTATCATTGGTGGGATTCAGAATGCTCTTTGATTGTAGGTGAACTATAAAACCCAGCAATTACAACTCCCAAATGTCAAGGTTTATTTTCCCCAAACTCCACCAGTGTTCACATTTAGGCATATTGAGGATTCATGACAAGTTTAGTCCAGATCCATCATTGTTTGAGTCCTCAGTGCTCTATGGATGTCAGTGAACTACAACTCCAAAACTCAAGTTTTGGAGTTGGTCCTGGGAGTTCTGTGTGCCAAGTTTGGTTCAGCAATGGCCAAGTTCTGTGTGCTAAGTTTGGTCCACCCTGAAGTGTGGTGGAGGCTCCTTCTATGGAGGCTTTTAAACAGAGGCTGGATGGCCATCTGTTGGAGGTGCTTTGAACGCGATTGTCCTACTTCTTGGCAGGGGTTGGACTGGAGGGCCCACGGGGTCTCTTCCAACTCTATGATTCTATGATTCTATTATTCTAATTCCATATCTGGTGGAGTTCAGAATGTTCTTTGATTGTAGATTAACTATAAATCCCAGCAACTACAACTCCCAAATGACAAAATCAATCCCCCCCCCCCCCAACCCCACCAGTATTCAAATTTGGGCATATCGGTTATTTGTGCCAAATTTTCGTCAAGTGATTGAAAATACATCCTGCATATCAGATATTTACATTACTATTCATAAAAGTAGCAAAATCAGTTATGAAGTAGCAACGAAAATAATTTTATGGTTTGTGGTCACCACAATGTGAACTGTATGAAGGGGTTGCAGCATTAAGAAGGTTGAGAACAACTGGTTTGTTTGTTGGTCTAGAATATCAATATGCAAAGGGGATTTTATGGCATGTTAGAGACAAACCTAAGAGAAAAAAGTTGGTAACAGAAACTTTTGTAGGCTTCAGTCTACTTCTTTAGAAGAATGATAAAAATCAAAATATTATTTTTGGTTGGCTGCTTGTTTTGGACTGCAGTTGTAGGTAGGAAGCCCTAAGCCAGCATGGCCGGTGGGGAATTCAGGCAATTGTAATCCAAAAAGGTAAGTTTGCCAAGCACTGGCAGATTTTCCATCTTTCACAGTAACTTTTTAAAAGTACAGTAATCATAAGTGACAGTTTGTTGTGCCTTTATGACTCCCAAAAACTGCTGCTCGAAAGGGCGGTTTTATCCTCCCTAATATTAGAGCTGATACTGAGGCAACTGGTCAAGTGTATATTTTGCACATAGGCAAACCACAGACTCAGTTTAAAGTTGCAAATGGCAGACTTCTGAGCAAGACTAAAAAAGAAAAACTCCATTGCTAATCAGAGTACACCTACAGACCTTGTAAAATTAATAGCACTTTAACAGAATACTTTGTTTAATGGTGTTTTAATGTTTTAGCATCAAGATTTTTATATCTTTCATCTTGTTTAAGCCTTGTTGTAAAGCCACTTTGAATCCTATCTCAGGAGAAATGTCAAGTATAAATATTTTTTAAAGAGGAAACAAAACTAGCATAAGATTAATCAATTTTTCCCAATCATAGGATTAGTTATACTAGTTGGCTACACATATGCCAGTTTTCACTTGTGGGCCAGCCAGTCCAAAATGCTGCCAAGAAGCAGAAAAATCACATTCAAAGCACCCCCTACAGGTGGCCATCCAACCTCTATTTAAGAGCCTCCAATGAAGGAGCCTCCACTACGCTCCAGGGCAGAGAGTTCCACTGCTGAACAGCTCTCACAGTCAGGAAGTTCTTCCTGACATTCAGGTGGAATCTCCTTTCCTGTAGTTTGAAGCCATGTCCTAGTTTCCAGGGAGGCAGAAAACAAGCTTGCTCCCTCATCCCTATGACTTCCTCTCACATATTTATACATGGCCATCATGTCTCCTCTCAGCCTTCTCTTCTTCAGGCTAAACATGCCCAGCTCTTTAAGCAGCTCTTCATAGGGCTTGTTCTCCAGGCCCTTGATCATTTTAGTTACCCTCCTCTGGACACATTCCAGCTTATCAACATCTCCCTTCAATTGTGGTGGCCAGAATTGGTATTCCAGGTGTGGTCTGACCAAGGTAGAATAGAGGGGTAGCATGACTTCCCTGGATCTAGACACTATGCTCCTATTTATGCAGGTCACATTCCCATTGGTTTTTTTTTTTTTTAGCTAACACGTGACATTGTTAGCTCAAGCTTATCTTGTGGCCCATGACAACTCCAAGATCTTTTTCACATGTACCACTTTTGAGCCAGCCCCCCCCCCCCCCCCCCCCATTCTGTATCCTTGTATTTTTTTTTTCTGCCTAAGTGTAGTATCTTACATTGTTCCTGTTGAACTTCATTTTGTTAGTTTTGGCCAATCGTCTCTCTAATCTGTTAAGATTGTTTTGAATTCTGCTCATTTGTTCTTTGGTAAACCATTGATAAATGATGTTTAACTTGAGCTAATTTGAATGATCTGCAGCATTGTGTTAATTTAAAAAACAAGACAGTTCCTCTTCCCGATACACAGATACTTGTAAATACAGAAGCAAATGGGGCTGAAAATGGAATGCCAAGCCTTTGTATTTTGGTTTTGTAGAAATTAACATGGAGAAGATTGGGCTTTGTCTTTGTGAGTTTTGGTTCATTTCAAAGTAAGTTGCTCTGAACTTCAATATGTAGTATGAGAGATTGGTAACAACCTACCTTTTATCCACCTGTGTAGAAATTAAGAACAGGGGAAAACATCAAAGCTTGCATATTTTTATCAATTTTTTTAAAAAATATTTGTTACCATCATCAAGATCAACTCAAGACTTTTTGCTTCTCTGATCTACTCAGCTATATACCACCCGAAATGGAGCTGATCTTACCATTAGGTTTATGCAGTGGTTCCCAAACTTTGGTCCTCCAGTTGCTTAGGACTTCATCTCCCAGAAATCCCAGCCAGCTTACCAACTGTTAGGAATGGTCTGAGATTCCTCTGGAGGACCAAAGATCAGGAATGACTGATCTAAAGCATGATATCAATCCTCACAAGCCTGCTCATGTCCTAAGATCCCTTTTCTGTATTTCACAACCCTCACAGATACATGTTATGGAAACACAGGAGAGGAATATATATTTTTGTGGCTCATCCCAGATGGTGGAACTTTTTACCTAGAGACATTAGTTTGAAGCCTTCTTTACTCATCTTTTTGTAGGCAGCTCAAGGAAGAAGATTTTTTGTGTGTTGCGTTATGTGCATTTGTTGGTTTTGTTGTTGTTGTTCTTTTTTGTTATGGTTTCAACAATTTTAGCTTTTTTTAATGGCTTAACTACATTTTTAACTTTGATATGAAGCAACTTTTAAGCCATATCGGTTTACATTTTTGTAAATGAGCTTGAGTCCCAAAATAGGATGAAAAAGGAATATAATTAAATATAGGAGTATTGGCAGTTGGCAACTTGGAAGAATGGGAAACTTGGAAGTCCCTGAACAGACTTAGAAGTGGAGTTGACAGATCAAAAGACAACCCAGCAAAATGGCACTAACTAGAATAATGCTCCACCTTGTTCAATTCTGGAGCAGAACAAACAACACAGCATCTGTATGCTTGCCCACAATGTCCTGCCCCATGCACAGAGGAAGAACTGTTTCAAGCTACAGATAATGCAGTCGCTGTTGCCAGTTTTTGGTCTAAAACTATCTAGCTGCCTGTGATTCCTTTATTTTATCAGTTTTAAACTTATTTTATATAATGCATTTCACATGAAATAAAAGCAGCAGGCAGAGTAAGATGATTGCTTCACATGGCAGATGGTCGGAGGTGGAAACAAGATGTTGGAAGAGAGAAAGATTTCAACAGTCTGCCTTTGGGTGATGGAAAATGCTGTCCCACCATCAGCTTTTGAGAAAAGATTTAATGATCAGTTCATTCAGACTTTGTACATGAAATGGGGGGAACACAATTTTGTTATTTGTCTCAGGTGGCAAAAAGTATTCAATTGGCCCTGCTACTTAAGGCATGCTGGCATCTGAAGCAGAAAACCCAAAAAGAAAATTAAAATGAGAATAATAAGTTAAATAATAGTTTGTTGCCCTTTCTGGACAGCCTGAACTGCTACCTGAAGCATCTCGTTCACTCTTCCTATATGCCTCAGTTCCAGGTTATCTGAAGAATTGTATCTCTATCACATTGTGGGATTGCTTCCAAAACAGATTAAGCACCTTGGATAGCTCCTCCATTGTTCAAATGAAAGCCATAACTGGTTTACCATCCAAAGGACACAAAAGCTTCCAGCTACTCTGATTATATAGCCCAATAGTTCAACTCTTTGTGAGTATAGTTGCTCAAAGAAAGCAATCTTACTTTCTTGACAAAATAAATTGCAAGTCTAAGAGGCAAGGTAATAAAACATTGTATGACAATGCAACAACCTTAGTTTATTAAATGACCTTCTGTCCTGTAGCAAAGCAAGAGGGCACATGTGCTGCAGAGCTGCACTAATCCCCTTAAACCTTGATAGGCTTTCAAAGCATCTCCTTGACCCACTGCTGAGATTTTAGAGTCATCAGTTTCTTCTGTTGAGTTAAATGTGCCCATTTTGCATGATAATACCTGTTTTGCAACAGTATTGTTGCAATGTTTCATTGGATTGTGCAATGAAAATTTCTGCCAAGTGATAATAGTAAAGGGAGTTTAGAGAGAATCTTGGATAATGAACAATACTTAGATAACTCACTGACAAAGTGTTTTGACAAGGCGTCTACAGTCATTGGGTAGCCTGCCAATGTAGTTTTGGAATCACAGATCAGTATACCATCAGCAATTTTAAGGAGTGTAACAATTCAGAAAGCTTCAGTTCCATTGCAGTACACACCCACTCACTTATACATGTGTGTGTGTTCTCCATTTCTGTATTTATCCTGCTTTGACCTCAGGTCAGGTAACAGTATAAATATGTCCTCCAAATTTCTATACACAAATAAAATCACAAAAAAAGGCACAGCTCACCCTGTCCCACGGATTTGAATTGCTAGCCTTCCGGTCAGCAAGTTCAGCAACTCAGCAGTTTAACCCATTGCACCACCACAGCCCCACTCCTACATTATATGGTCTGATTACACATACATGAGACTCAATCCAGAATTTTGTCTAAAACCCTTTTAATGCTTGGATATAAAAACATTCAGAATCAATGTCTCCACAATCTCCCCAGTAAAGATTCAAAACCTTTATTAATTTGATTAAGTGTAGATGGATGGACACAAATGCCATCTGTACACTACTTTTATTACAAATCTTTTGAGGTTATGGGTTTTGATATTGTAAGCAAAGGATGACCATATTACATGATTTGATATTGTCTCACCACTTTTTCCCATCAAATTAACCAGTACAGGTGGTCCCCATGGTCACTGGCACACTGGGTGGCATGCCAAAAGATCTCAGCCAGCATTTGGAAACAATAAAGATTGACAAAATCACAATTTGTCAACTGCAAAAGGCCACCTTACTTGGATCTGCACACATCATTCGAAAATACATCACACAGTCCTAGACGCTTGGGAAGTGTTCGACTTGTGATTTTGTGATACGAAATCCAACATATTGATCTCATTTGCTGTGACATACTGTGTTTTTGTGTCAGTAAAATATATTTTATTTATATTCTGCTCTATCTCTCTGAGGGGACTCAGAGTGGATTACAGAACACATATACGGCAAACATTCAATGTTGTTATACAATGAACAAGGATAGACAATACATAAACCGAGGTATAGGCTTACCCATTTTTTTCCATTTCTGGCATCTGGAGGCTGTGCTCGACTCCGACCACAGGGAGGTGCTGTCACTCCATCTTTCATACCAAGGAGCTTTGTTGTCCATAGACGTCCTCCTGATCGAATCGCTGGCATGTCCTTAAGGGTGCCCTTTGTTACCTCCCTGCTTAAAACAGTACCTATTCATATACTCACATTTCTGTTTTTGATCTGCTAGGTGAGCAAAAGCTAGGACTGAGGGCAGGAGCTCACCCCAACCTGGGCTTGAACTGCCAAACTTTTGATTGGCAGGACTTTCTACAGCTTAGCAGTTTAACCCATTGTGCTAAGCCCAGCTCCTAATAATGTGTTTGCTATCATAAAAACTCAAATCAATAGAAAAAGAAGCTAGGCTGTAGGTTAAATGCAGTTGTTTGAGCATACATAGCATCCCATTTTGTGATTCTGGCATTTTGAGTTTAAATAATTTTGAATGAAATAGGATTTTAAATGTGACAGATATCGAGCCAGAGGACTGCTAGCCCATCAGTAGAGATGTTTCAATTTTTTTCTTAGTATGCATGACAGACCTCCTCCCCATATTTTATTAGAATCTGTTCAGATATCATTCCAGTTTTGAGGGCCTTCCTTTAGGATTGATATGTACTTGAATGTATGCTTCTGTTTTTCCCATTTTCAGAGCACTTATGAAAATGCTGAAATGTGTTATTAAAGTTCATTTTTGTTTCAGATTAACCCTTTGAACAGCTATGTTTTGACTTAGCAGTTTTCTTGTAACCTCTCCTGATACTTTTAGTGAGGAGCACAGGAGTTACATCTTTTTTGGAAAAAAAAAAGAAATTGGAGAAGCCTGGAGGCAACAGTTTTCTTGGCAGGATGTGCTACTTTTCAGTCCTGAATTGGCACACACAGACTCCAAGTAACACAAATGTCTCCTTCTTAACAGAATTAGCAGATAAGCTGTTTAACAAGATTGGGTTTTTTTAATGATGTAGCTTGTTTTTGGATATTATGAAACGGAGGAGGAAACGCTGAACACAGAACGGTCACCAGGATTGTCTGGAGTGCCAAACTGGATGTTGTCCTAGGTCAGGCTGCCAAAAGTCTTCGTCCCATGGCTGTCCACTCAACACAGAGCGGCTGACCAAAAATTGCTATGCTTGCTTGGGTTCTTCCCTTACGACCAGTCAACCATACATCCTTCGTAAGGAACACTGAGAGGCACACAATTCTGTGGGTTCTTTATTTATTCATAAACTGTTCTGAACAACAATAAAAATATCAAAAACAGTTTGGAAATGTTATTGCCAAAATGAATGGCATTAGAATTACTTTTGTAATGGAATGTATTGTTTGTTAGTCACGTAATGAGTAATGCTATTCATTGCTAAGACATCACTAGCATATTACTTTTCAATGTTTATTATTAATTATTTAAGGATAATTAGCTGAAACCTGCTTGAAAATCACTTAAAAGCTCAAAAGTTCCCAAATCCTCCCAAATGACTCATAAAACATATGTAACTAATTGCATACAATAAATTAAGATCAGTAGCTGCTTTGCAATTTTTTTCTTTAAGTAGTGTTTTTGCTCTTTTGTTATTTCCCAAAATAGTGTTTCACTTGGAATGTTTTACATCTAAGCTTTGTAAATATAAGCATAGTAGATAATGTTCTTATAGTTATATAAAATGCAAATTTTTAAACACAAATATCAGGGCTATTGTGGAAACAAACTTTGATAGAACTCCAATATCTGTTAGTAAAAGACAACTAACATTTTACATGACACTGGTGGAAGACAGTGAACAAGATTCTTTTGGATTAAGACTGATTTTTCAGCTGAGTTGCTTGAAGACTTGTGTTTGTGTTGATGTATATTTGGGGCCATGTGGTCCACTTGAGCACAGGTTTAAAATGGCAGAGCATCTGCTTAGAAGTGAATCATTCATCTGGTTGGAGACAAGACTAGCAGCCTACAGCTCTGTGTAGCTGGTCCCTCCTTTAAGAAGCTTGGCTAACAGGACAAGGACACTAGGTATTTTGCATGGATATTTCACATAAGAATCTGGAAGGAACAGCCGGAGTCCTGTGCTTTCAAATGACAGTTGTAGTCACAGCTCCTGAGCTTTGCTAAGTTTGTTTTACTGTCTGAGGATGTTAGGAGTTGGTTGATCTGCTGAATACAAAGATGGGAGTTTTCAGACCATGTATTAACAGTTCAGCATAATGGAGATGGTGAAGCTTTCTTGTGAATTTATCAAACGAGGCAGGAAAACCTGCATTGCAACCATACCAGCAGCTTCCAAACCTTTTCAATCATGGAACCCTTCAGAAGACATTTTCCTCCATAGAACTATTAACTCTATCTCTGGTTTTTACTAAAGATTTTGAACCTACGAAGTTCTTTTTTCTTTTATATACTCCTAATGTCTTAAGTGTTTAGCTTAACATGGTAGGTTTGGAATTAAGGAGAAAATATTTTAAATATAACCACAAATATGATATTGCCCTGAATTGAATGAAGACAGTGGTGTTGATGCTAATTTTTATAAGACAAAGGACCTTCTGGGTGTTGCTACAAAAGCATGTGTGCAAAGAACTTTCTCAGAACTTTCATGTACTTTCCCTGGAGAGTCACACTAATCTGAGATGCTGGGCTGTAATGAAACAACCTCCATTGGCTAGTAGTTGCTTGGAGATAACTTCTGTTCCTCCTTGCTTAGCATTAGGGACAATCTAATAGTTGGTCTCATCTAACTTCATTTGAAAATCCATTTTAAATTTGAATTTTAAGATTTTTTGTGGAACTCCCACAATGTTTTTGAGGAACTCTAGGGTTCTGCACAACACAGTTGATAACAACAATAACAACAACAACAACAACAACAACAACAACAACTTTATTCTTGTATTCCACCACTATCTCCCCAGAGGGACTCGGGGCGGTTTATACACAGCACAAGGTACGTAAAAACAGAACATAAAATGAAAAAAAAATACAATTAAATACAACATATATTTAATATTGTTTATATGTATTGTTTCCAAACATATAAAACATCAACTAACACTCAATTAAAAACAGCACCCATCAGCCAATGGTGGTAAACTACTACATATGTGGCCAGATAGTAAAGAAACAAACTGGGAATGGGATAAGTGCAAAGCTGTAGCCATAGGAAGAGAGCATGGGAAAAAGTGCAATGCTGCATAAGTATTGCATAGATAACTAGGGACTTTGCATTCTCAAATGCTTGTTTGAACAGCCAGATCTTCAGGTCCCTATGGAAGGAGGACAGAGTGGGGGCTTGCCTAATCTCGCTGGGGAGGGCATTCCAGAGCCGGGGGCCACACTGAGAAGGCCCTCTCCGTCATCCCCACCAATCTTCCTTGAGATGGTGGCAGGACTGAGAGGAGGGTTCCTGTTGCACAACACTGGTCTGTCACTTCCTCATGATACATGCTTACATATCTACATACGTATCATACTGAAGCCCAAGCATGGAAATGAACTTCGATATAACTCTAATATCTGGTTTTGGCTCAAGCCAGTGGTACCCTTGCAACATCACACTACTCTATTTTTCTTGCAAAAATTGTCAGAAAGGGGCTTCCAATGTAGGCCCATCAACAGGTCCTGGGCTAGATTAAGAAATGCAGTGACCCAAAACACTACCACATAGAATTACTCCCCCCCACCCACACACACACAAGGATGTGTTATTCTAACAGGATCTGAATCTTAATAGAGGAAAGGTAATGAGTTAAATGCATTCCTGGGATAATGCAGTTTAGCAGGTCTTATGCAATATTGCATGAGACTAAGCTAATAAACCTTTTCCGCAAGCATCTGTCTTTGAAAAGTGTAACTCATCCCAGAAGCTTACAACTAATGCAGATACCCCCAATGGAAAAGAAAGTGTGCCTTGTGCACTGTTTTTCTTGCTTATCTTTGCTCTGAGTAAGACCCATCTCCACAGACTCACAAATCCATTTGTAGTGAGATCATGTACTTCTAACAAAAGATTACTGGCAGTCTCTCTTGTGCACCAGACATCACACTGAGCTGAAGACTGACAAATATATTAATCACTGCTCTCACTACATTTCACATTGCTGGGGATATCCTTTCCAGCTGTTTTGACTTCCCCCTCTCATAAAAGGGGACATTACACAGGCTAAGTAGCCTCTTCTTCTTCCCTTAAAAAGACATCCAGCTTGAAGAAGTTGGTATCACTTGCTGAGTAGACATTGCCTTTCATCATCATCTGAAGGAGATCAACCACTACAAGGGCCAGACATACAACCAAATCTCTGAGTTTGCTGTTTCCTTCATGTTCTCTCAGTAAAATCTTATGTATGTCTTCTAAGAAGTACATTTCATTGTACTCATTTTCCAGGTGAATAGGTATTATTTTGTAGATATGGCAAGATCACAGTATAAACATGGATTTTGATTTCAAAACATAATTTCAATAGGAAGCAGATATTTTTAATAGAGTTGGATAGTTTGTATTTTTTTTCTTTGGAATATTTTCAAGCCATGGATATAGGATGTGGAATCAGTGGATATAAATTCAGGACCAACCATACATGCAAATATTAATTAGTCGATTTCCCCCCACTGGGAAACATTTCACAGAACTGGAACTTTTGTTGATATTATTTACATTTGAAACATCTTGCCCTCACATTTCAAAAATTTGAGTTTTATGGAAAGAAAATATTTATTTATTTATTTACGATATTTATAGCCCGTCTTTCTCAGCCATACGGTGACTCAAGGCGACTCAAGGCGAGTTACAGATTGGCACAGTTCAATGTCAGGCATTATAAAAGTGCCATTAAAAACAATCAACATTACAATATAAAACATAAATAAAAACCATTAAAGCATATAATCGATGTCATCTTGTTAAAAACGTTATCCAGTAATATTGTCTGGTAGGTAGTGCAATAGGTAGTGAAATAGCGGTTTAAATATGTTGTCAACTGCATTGAGTCCTATCACCACTACTCATAAAAATAAAACAGTATTAACTCAAATACATGTGTTGTCAAAAAAGAGCTGCAAGACCAAGAACCAAGACCATGAGAGTAAAGACAAAGATCCACCCAGAGGAAAAGTGTTCTTACCATAAAACAAGGGACTCACTGACCGCATAGGGAAGCTGATGGAGAAACACAATGTACAAACGATCTACAGACCCACTAAAAAAATCCAACAAATGCTACAAGAGGAATCCTCTCACCTCTGCAGGAGTCTACCGTATAGCATGCAGCTGTGAACAAGTCTACATAGAGACCACCAAGGCACAAGAACCAAATAGTATACTTTAGAAAAATTGACAGCCCAACCCTGGCCAAAATGCTTGGCTGTTACAGTCTCAGGACACCTGTATGCCTAAGAATAAACATCAAACACATAAATACTCTCCAGAATACAATGGGAAGGGGGCACCTGATCTCAACTTGAATCAGTAATTAAACTTATGTTTTCAAGCCAAGCTCTTACTGGCAATAAACAAAACTCCTCCTCAAACTTTACTGCATTCATTATTAAAGCAGTTTACTAAAACAAAGAAAACATCATCTGAGAGCCAGAAAGATCAGAAGCATCTGTTAGATATAAGTACTGCACATCGGTGTTTTTTATTGAGCATTTGATAGGACCTTCTCCATCCTGCCATTAATCTAGATAAATTTAGCATTTAAAGAGCTGTGGCAAAATAGAAAGGCACAATAAAATGCATAATGTATTTTAGTGGTAGGTTATTGCAGGATAAATTAATCAGTATGTTTTGCATAAGGCAGCTGTTTGTGCACCACACAAAAGGGTGCCTCTGAAACCACAGACTTCACAGACACAAACACCAGCCAACACTCCATTTACTTTTGAAGATTGGAAAGAAGGAAGAAGGAATGGTAGTCCTCCAATTGTCAGTTTGTACCTGACAGAGGACCAAAAACCCATAATAATAATAATAATAATAATAATAATAATAATAATAATAATAATAATAATAATAATGCTGATCTCATGATTGTGTTAAAAAACAAAGTATGGATCGTCGATGTTGCAATTCAAGGTGACAGCAGGACTGAAGAGAAACAGTGGGAAAAGCTGACACGATGTGAGGATTTAAAGATCGAACTGCAAAACTGTGGCATAAGCCAGTAAAGGTGGTCCCAGTGGTGATCAGCACACTGGGTGGAGTGCCTAAAGACCTTGGCCTGCACTTAAACACAATCGGCACTGACAAAATTGCCATCTGCCAGCTGCAGAAGGCCACCTTACTGGGATCTGCACGCATTATTCGCCGATACATCACACAGTCCTAGACACTTAGGAAGTGTCCGATGTGTGATCCAATACAACAGCCAGCAGAGTGATCTTGTCTGCTGTGGACTCATCTTGTTGTGTTTCAAATAATAATAATAATAATAATAATAATAATAATAATAATAATAATAACAACAACAACAACAACAACAACAACAACAACAACAACAACAATGATAATCTTTATTGGTATACTGCCCTATCTCCCCAAAGGGATTCAGGGTGGTTTCCAACATATAAGGCAAACATTCAGTTGCTGGAAAGAAAACCATATGGACAATTACATCAAAATAAACACATTCGACAATATAACACAACATAATTTAACTTAACAAACAAAATGACAACTAAAAGCATCATAAAATACCAAAATCCTATTACACTCTCGCTCCTTCTCCCCCCCCCCCCCCCCCATATACATACCTATTTCATTGTAGCTCCATCAATAGAGTTCACAATCCAATGGCTGGAATCACTGGGTTGCTGTAAGTTTTTCGGCCATGTTTCTAGTAGCATTCTCTCCTGACATTTCTCCTGCATTTATGTTAGGCATCCTCAGAGGTTGTGAGGTCTGTTGGAAACTAGAGAATCCTTGGTTGAGAGGTGATTAGCTGTCCCTGATTCTAAAATCATTACAGTAAATAACGAACAACTTTCAAAAACCAGGAGAACTCCAGAGAAGAAACAATCAGGGACAGCTAATCACCTCTCAACAAAGGATTCCCCTAGGCCAGTGGTTCTTAACCTGTGGGTCCCCAGGTGTTTTGGTCTACAACTCCCAGAAATCACAGCCAGTTTACCAGCTGTTAGGATTACTGGGAGTTGAAGGCCAAAAACATCTGGGGACCCCAGGTTGAGAACCACTGCCCTAGGCAGTAAGAAGCCAGACCTTGAAAACTGCTAGGCCATTAAATGCTAATCAAGGTGGCCAATTGAAACATTCACACCTACCTCCAACAGACCAGAGTTCTTTCTCCCATCCTGGACCTTCTACAGATATATAAACCCCATTTTCCTAGTTTCCAACAGACCTCACAACCTCTGAGGATGCCTGCCATAGATGGAGGAGAAACATCAGGAGAGAATGCTTCTGGGCCATGGTCATACAGCCCGAAAAACTTACAGAAACCAGCAGGACAGAGTGCTATCTGGCTACCTAGGTACTGGGCCTAGTGACATACAAAACCAAACTAAATTTGCTGTATATCCTTGATTAAAACGGAATAATTCAAACTTGTGTTGATGCCTTTTTGTGTGTGATTTGGTCAGCTTTTTGATACAGAAAATATGTTGGCAGTTTCTATGTTTACAAGCCACATTCCATTTTAATCTCTATTTCAAAAATGTGTTTTAAAATTACACAATTGCACTTTTGTCGACTATTATTAAGGCGTGATGTGACCGTTGCACAATTTGGGCTGCTTTAGCTCTATGGGGTGGGCAGGCTGCATACCAGACCAGGATCCAATTCTAGGAGCATCTGCGTGCAAGCAAAAACCACAGCCACCCTCAGAGGTTCACTTGTTTCACTGTAGATCATCCCCCCAATGAACTTTTTAAAAATCTAAAAGTGATTTGTCTGAGGGTGCCATGCCTAGTATCCACTGCTTTCAGCACTACCCATTCCTAATTTGGAGCCCAGACATAGCACATACGATTATGAAAAATATTGTATTTTTCAAGCTTTTATAAGAAAGTGTTAAAATGCTGACTGAGCCATTTTTTCCTCACCAAACAGATGTTACACGTTTACTTATTGTTTTTTTTATGTTGTAATGATCTAACATGGTACTTTCACTCAACACTAAATCTTATTAAAAAGAGAAAATGAGACAAACATGTGTCAAACATAGATACTGAAATATCCTTTTTCAGACTCACCAAGAATATCCCAAATACAAATGTACTAGCGGTATAGTTTAAAGGGTATTGATATTGGCAGTTCCATTTTGTAAGAAATCCTTAGTAAGGGATTGTCTTTTAATCTTGTTTGAATTGTCGACCATTATCTCTTTGTCCCCTGCCACCATATCCTTTCAAGCAGGTTTACTGTTCAGTCTTTGCCTTTAGTTTCACTGAACCACATTGGCCTTGCTGTCGCCCATTTATGTCACATAGATCATTCAGAAGATTAGATGTTTAGACTTCTTGAAAAATCAGGACTCATGCACATGTGGTCTTGTCACTGCTTCTTATCAGAACCCTTTAACTCCAGATTGTGAACATAAATCTGGAGTTACTTGCAAGAAAGTTAGCAACTTGTTTTGCAAGTACGCAAACAATGATGTTGTCAGTCTACTTGGAACAATGCCCTATTTGGAGCATCTTAAAGAGCTGGGTATGTGTAGCCTGCAGAAGAGGTTAGGAGGAGACATGATTGCCATGTTTAAATATCTGAAAGGACGTCATAAGGATGAGGAAGCAGGCTCGTTTTCTGCTGCCCTTGAGACTAGGACTCTGAAGAATGAGTTCAAATTACACAAAAGGAGGTTCCACTTGAACATTAGGATGAACTTCCTGACTGTAAGAGCTGTTCAACAGTGGAACTCTTTGCCTCAAGAATGTAGTGGAAGCTCCTCCTTTGGAGGTTTTTAAACAGAGAGGCTAGATGGCCCATGTGGTCAGGGTACTTTGTGCATTTCCTGCATGGCAGGGGGTTGGACTAGACAGCCCATGTGGTCTCTTGAGTCAATGATTCCAAGTTTTCCTTAATTCAATCAACACCAAACTCCATAAATGAGATGTATTAACAATGTCCAACAATCACACAGAAAGTTAATATGGCTAACCATTTGGGAAATGCATCTTATTCTATTCATTTATAATAAAATTTCCTCCTAAAGCGCTTTACAATCAAACCACCTTTATGTTTATACAGCAGCTTTTTTGTGCTTGTTCTTTCAGTTCCAGATGTTTTTGCCCAAACTACAGGGGTTATAAAATCATCGAATCATAGAGTTGGAAGAGACCTCATGGGACATCCAGCCCAACTCCCTGCCAAGAAGCAGGAAAATTGCATTCAAAGCACCCCTGACAGATGGCCACCAGCCTCTGTTTAAAAGCCGGCAAAGAAGGAGCCTCCACCCCACTCCGTGGCAGAGTTTTTCACTGCTAAACAACTCTCACAGTCAGGAAGTTCTTCCTAATGTTCAGATCGAATCTCCTTTCTAGTAGTTTGAAGCCATTGTTTCGTGTCCTAGTCTCCAGGGCAACAAAAAACATGCTTGCTCCCTCCTCCCTGACTTCCCCTCATATATGTATACATGGCTATCATGTCTCCTCTCAGCCTTTTCTTCAGGCTATACATGCCCGGCTCTTTAAGCCGCTCCTCATAGGGCTTGTTCTCCAGACCCTTGATCATTTTAGTCGCCCTCCTCTGGACACATTTCAACTTGTCAACACCTCCCTTCAATTGTGGTGCCCAAAATTGTACACAGTATTCCAGATGTGGTCTAACCAAAGCAGAATAGAGGGGTAGCATGACTTCCCTGGATCTCGACACAATACTCCTATTGGTGCAGGCCAAAATCCCGTTGGTTTTTTTTTTGTCACCGCATCAAATTGTTGGCTCATGTTTAACTTGTTGTCCATGAGGACTCCAAGATCCTTTTCACACGTACTGCTCTCGAGCCCCATTCTGTATTTTTGCATTTCATGGTGAGCACCCTCTGGGTTCATCCACTAAACCAATTACAGATCCACCTAACCATAGTTTTGCCTAGCTGACATTGGACTACTTTGTTTGCCAGGTCATGGGGAACCTTGTCGAAGGTCTTACTGAAATCCAGGTACACTACATCCATGGCATTCCCTGCATCAATGGCATTCCCCTTTGACTATTAGCAATGACCGCATTTATTTCTAAGTTTTGCAGACCACTTCCATAACTATCTTTTTGAAAATCTTGCCTGGTATCGACGTGAGGCTAACTAGATGGTAATTGTTTGGGTTGTCCTTTTTCCCTTCTTGAAGATAGGGACCACGTTTGCCCTCCTCCAATCTGCTGGGACTTCTCCCGTTCTCCAAAAACTCTAAAAGATTATTGCCAATGGTTCCGAAATGACTTCTGCTAGTTCCTTCAATACTCTTGGGTGTAGTTGATTTGGCCCTAGGGACTCATTTAGAGTGGCCAGGTATTTCTGGGTGACTTGTTTCCCAATTTGGGGTTGGAGGTCCTCTAATCCCTCATCCACTCCATCTTGCTGAGGTTGAGGATGACTTTCTTTTTGTGAGAAGACCGAGGCAAAGAAGGCATTAAGTAGTTCTGCCTTTTCCCTATCCCCTGTCAGCATTGCCCCATCTTCTCCTCGCAGAGGCCCTATTGCCTCCTTGTTCCTCATTTTTCTACTAATTTAAGCAAAGAATCCCTTTTTATTGTTTTTAATGTCCCTGGAAAGTCTGAGCTCGTTTTGTGCTTTAGCCTTGCAAACATTTTCCCTACAGGAGTTGGCTATTTGGGTCAAAGAACTACATTTCTAAAGTACAGGACAGACAGGACAGATCATGATAAAGGCCCCTTCCAGGCAGCTTTGCTCAAAGGGTAACTTTCTTTTTACAAAAAATATATGCAGCACCTTTACAGCTGCATTGATCCTACAAAAATCTCGGGGTTTTTTTCCTCTTCTTTAAAATTAATTTCTTTCTGAAAGACTGCCAACTGCAGAATTAAAGGTTTTAAACACTTACATTATTTGTTTTCATAGTCTGAGCTAGTTATTCTCAACTCTAGTTTATGGCTCGATATATTTGAACATCCAATATCCATCTAGCACCAGTTCTTTCAGACCTGAATGTGTGTATGTATAGAGAAATTACAAATCATATCTTTTCAATCTTTAATTATATTCATGTTTTCTTGAGATCCGCTGCTTCTTGTCTATGCCAAATTTCTACAGTTAATGTTTTAACCCAAGTAGAAAACAGAATCCACCTGGGCAACAGGTGTTCAGTAGGGAGCAAAAGTAGAGAAGGTTTAGAATGAAGTGGTAAAAATAATAAGAACAGGAAATCAAATTTGAGGCTTCTTGGTGTCCAGTCTTACACTCAGTGTGATAACAGACTGGTTCCCCAATTTTGGAAATTAATGGAATGCAGTGGCAAAAATATGAACAGGAAATCAAACTTGAGGCTTCTTGGTGTTGAAGCTTGTAAGAAATGTGATAAAAGGCTGGTTCCCAAATTTCAAAATGAAAACGCTTAAAAGAATTTATAGCTATGACAATTATGACAAAATAAATTGCTAGTTATATTAAAAGTATATTAAAACATAAGTCAGTTGCAAAGTTCCAACCGGTTATAAAAGTGACATAATTTTAGGAAGCTGTCTACATCATGGTGGTTCACCTGCACACAAGAATTAACAGAAGTACTACAAAGACAAATGAAACTACTCAAGAACTGCTTACAGTACTCTTTTCATTACCTGACCCAATTATGTGCAAAGCCTCATAAGAGCCCCATCTGGGAATGAGCAGAATCCACCAAAACATACTAGGACACAGCACAATGGTGTCAAACAACCTGAACATTAGGAAGAACTTCCTAACTGTGAGAGCTGTTCAGCAGTGGAACTCTCTGCCCCAGAGTGTGGTGGAAGCTCCTTCTTTGGAGGCTTTTAAACAGAGGCTGGATGGCCATCTGTTGGGGGTGCTTGAATGCGATTTTCCTGCTTCTTGGTAGGGGGTTGGACTAGATGGCCCACGAGGTCTCTTCCAACTCAATGATTCTATAAAAACAGTGGGAGTTTCTATACACTCAATTAAAGGTAGACAACCTGTGAATTAAAAGTAGCCAATTTTATTCAAATCATCATGTGCTGTAAAGTTCACATAATTTCCACCTCTTCAACATAGTACATAATTGAAGTCCTTATCAAATGGAAGTTGTCTTTCTTCCCTTGAAGTAACTCAATAGAAACCAGAGTCTTGAGTAGCCCAGTTCGGTGCCTTGAATAAAAACAAACATGAAAGTCAGGACATGAATACTGTGGATTCCAAAATGATAAAACCTGAAAGTGGATAACATTTGAAATTTTGGTTGCATCTAGCTTTCCTAAAAGTATTATGTACAGGCAAATTTGCTTACAAAAACAGAAATATGTAACTCTCGTTATATGTTCTTTTATATTCCATCCCTAAAGATTATTAATAAATCAGATAAATGACAGAATTAGATATATTATGGCTATATTGGAGAAATCCATTTGCATTGAAAAAATATAGCATTTGTGATTACCTCAGCCCGACTGCCTATGTTAAGTTTTTTCTCTATATTCATAGCCAACATCTGACTCCGGAAAGATAAGCTTTTGGTCTTTTCGATCACTTGTTGATAAGGTGAAACCGCATTGTTCCCCATAACTACATGACCCTAAAAAGAAAAACAAAGACAAGTTGTACACTGTTTGCAATCAAGACTGGTTAATGTGTTTATTTTATGCTCATTGTCACTAGATAGAACTTACAGATTATTTTTTACTTCTTTATATGAGGAAAGATTTGCAAATGTACATAAATAAATAGGGATGATATTCTCTCCATCTGTTGCTTGAAACTTAATATTATGGAAATGAAGGCTTTATGTCCCGTAGACACTATAGGTAGGAGCCCCAGTGGCACAGTGGGTTAAACTCTTGTGGCAGCAGGACCGAAGACCGACAGGTCGCAGGTTTGAATCCAGGGAGAGCATGGATGAGCTCCCTCTGTCAGCTCCATGCAGGGACATGAGAGAAGCCTCCTACAAGGATGGAAAAACATCAAAATATCCTGGCGTTCCCTGGACAATGTCCTTGCAGACGGCCAACTTTCACACCAGAAGCCACTTGCAGTTTCTCATGCTGTTCTTGACACTCTCTCACACAAAAACTATAGAAAGTAAGTGAAAGGGGGGGATCCTTTTTTCTTCTCTAACGTTGATACTTTAAAGCCTTTTTGTTTTTGTTTGCTATGAATGAAAAGGCAAAACCAAAGAGGTTTATTGCAATTCAAGAACGTGTAGCTCATTTATAAGAAAGATTAAATGTTTATTTTTGTTTGCAACTAATGTCGATATGACTGAACTGCCCTTAAATACACGAAATATTATTTATGCCAAACAAAATTATACAATTGTGTCTCTTCCACTCTACCCCCTCATATTCAGTTTATGTTGCTAAAGTAACAAAGTGATCTTTAACCTGTAACAACAACCATCACATTTTTCAATTATTTCCCTCAAAAATTATTTTTCTCTGGACAAAACATTTCCCTCTCCATGGTTTCAAAATCTCCCCTTCATAAAATATGCTATAAGTCATCTGAGTATGCAACAGTTGTTCTTTCTTTTTTAAAAGGTCCTACAAGAGTAAGTACCTCAGTTTTATACAGCTGGCCATGAATTAGTTTTCCCTAAAGAAATCAGATTATGCTATAAAAGAGAATGTAAACTCACCAATTTTGAATCTATCTTGGCATCCAGCCTTGCATTCCTGATTAAATTCACAATCCATCGCTCAGCTTCTTCAGGGGTCATGTTCAACTTGTCTGCCAACATACTGAGAGAGGAAAATAAGTTATAGGTTGTATGGCTTAAAATTTGTGTTATTTTCACTCAACTAAAGTTATGGTTCATTAGATAACAACCAAATAACTAATCTTATAGTTGTAACATGGTCGCTAATTTTGTTTCAAAGGTCTTGTGTTTATTTTGTTTTAAAACAATTTGCATGAGAATAGGACCAGCTTTGATAGCTGGAAACAACCAGGAAGTAGGAAACTTGAGAAAAGAATAATACCTTTTGCATCAGAAGATTTACATCAAAAAGAAGAATATTAAATATAAGGCTTGGAATATAAAAGCTGTAAATAAATAAATAAACAAATTGGCTAGATGCACAATTATGAGACAGTATTACCTGTAATTACCATTTTTCCACTATTAACTTAAATTCTTTTAAGGCCTATGATGGATTCATGTGCTTAACATCTGGTTATCAAATCAACCTGATTGTATGGCATCCCAAGGTTAACAAAGTTTATGCTAACTTAGGACTTCATAACTCTCGGTTACGGCTTCCTTTACTGCACTAAACCAGTCTCCTTTTTCCTACTGTCTTCATTACCTAGCATCAAATTGTTTCTTTTGTGACATATTTTCTTGTGACCTGTCCAAAGTACAATCACTTCAGTTTAGTCATTTTAGTGATAGTTCAGGCTAGACATATTCTGGGACTCATTTATTTTCTTTGGTGGTGCAAGGCACCCATAAAACTCTCTTCCAGCTCCACGCTTCCAATAAGTGGATTTCTTGGTATGACTTTGTTAGACTTTCCATTATATTCCCTAATTGCTTATCCTACTTCACTATTAGTAACACAATTTTTCCTTTCAATGTGCCTTGTCCTTATGAAAACAAAATAATTGTCTGCCTGTTCCAATCCATTTTAGTTCACTCAGAAAAAAGGGAATTAAGGGAGGGGGGTTTATGTTTTTTTCTAACCCACTCAATATTCTTCACTGCATATGAAATTTATATAAAGGGACTTTAATAATTCAACCATCTAGAAACCAATGAAACCACGAGTGTGCTCTTTAAAAGGAGTCAGACATTACACCAATCACAACAATTATGCTTTATGAAACAAAAGACCAATGCAGCTTATAATATATATTCTACAAAGAAGAAGAAATTAGATTTGGTCACATAAATAGATAATTTAACACAACATTAGCAGAGCAATGCACTTATAAAAGGTTGACCTGAGCTAATTTTAATTTGCTGAAATGTTCTTGTCTTTTCACTATTCTGGAGAGAGTTTCAAAATTAATGCCAATAATGTGACTGCCAGAAACAATTTTGATTTTAGACTTAACTGTTCACAGGACCTAAGAGTCTGATGCAGGTATTTAACAATTGGATCACTCCTTCAAGGATGCCACTTTATGACCAAACATATTAATTTTTCTTGTTTATGAAGCAAAAGTCAAGTCTCTCCACTGATGGAAACAATCAATCCATCAGTAGTATTTACTATGTTCTTGTGGTTTTTTTCGGGCTATATGGCCATGTTCTAGAGGCATTTCTCCTGACGTTTCGCCTGCATCTATGGCAAGCATCCTCAGAGGTGAGGTCTGAGGTGACCACACCTCTGAGGATGCTTGCCATAGATGCAGGCGAAACGTCAGGAGAAATGCCTCTAGAACATGGCCATATAGCCCGAAAAAAACCACAAGAACTGAGTGATTCCAGCCATGAAAGCCTTCGACAATACAGTATTTACTATGGTTTTCTAAAAACATGGAATGTCTTTTTCTTTCATTCATTTGAGAATTATAAACTTTATTCTACTTCTTGCTTCTATGCTTTAGTAATGCTCAGTGCTTTGAAATTGAAGCCTGGCCAAGGAGCAATACAAGAGTTTCTATGTTAATCACTCCCCCATGTAATTTCTGCCTACTTTCAATGTTAAGCCTAGTTATTTTACTTTCTAAATCCTTGTGTTAAAATAACATAAGTCAAATTATTAAAGTTGCAGACTTACTTTCTCAACTGCATAATTTCAAATACACAGTAACTTATTAAAACTAACTTGAGGGTACTGCAGGTTAATGAACACAATTCACTACACATGGCAGTAAAGAACCATGAAATTGAGGATTATTATTAGCTGGCAATAGATATATTACAGACTCAAAAAGATTCTGGTGAAACTAAATGGAGGCTGGATGTTGATTTTCCTCCTGAAATTTGTGAATTGTGCTCTTTGAAAATATGGGTCTCCAATCATTGAGATCTGCTGTAGTAGTCCTGTCAGGAAATGGGGGCTTCAAATCCATGGATTACAGGTTGGATATGGGAAAGATTAGCTTGGTTCTGATCATCTAGAATCAGAAAAGCACCAACAACCCTTATCCTACTGTCTCTTATCAAAGACAGATTCTTATCAAATCAGCCAAGCAAAAACGGATTTATAATCAGTCTCCCAGGTCTTTCTAATTAATCAATTCTTTGTGCAATCAATCCACATCTGTTTCTCATTCCTTTCACAAAGACACCACAGTACCACAGAACTCACAAAGTTATTTTGGGGGAAACTATATAGGAAAATAGAATAGTTCCTTTACACAGCAACATGTGAACTAGAAGGAATTTGTTTGCTGCATTAGTACAGTTACAAATGATTACTTTCAGTGGCATCATGAGGGATAAAAAATGGCAAATTAGACAAATTAAAACAGCTGGTTAAAGGGAGAACACAACTTCCTCATTACCACAGTTCCACCAATAATAGTCTTTTTAGACATAATTCAAAATTTTAAGTATGTCCTATAAATTGGTTGAAGTTAACTGATGGACTCCACAGACAGTCTCCAAGATACAGACTTAAATATGACTTATAGTTATGAACAGGGTTGAGACAACAGGAAGTGAGAAAAATCTATCTTTAGGAAGAGAAATTAACTCCTGGAAGAGTTATCAAGGGGAAAGGTGTCTCTGTTGACACTTTCTCACCAATCCTTGCTTCCACAAACCATTTTTTTTCAAAATGCAATTATCACAGGGACAGAAAATGAGGTGAAATCTTCTGAACAGGGCACAGATAGCAAAACAAACACTACAGGGGTGCAGGGGTGTTAATGCTTCCCCTTGCTATATATTTCACTGGCATTATGCTTTAAAAAGTACCTGTTCCAACTTAAATACAAATTCAACTTAAGAACAAGCCAACATAACCTATCTTGTCTGTTACTTGGGGACTGCCTGTATTCTCATATGGGCCTGCATGGACTTTGAGGTCTTCAGGCGAACCCTTTCTCATGGTGTCATCACACTCTCAGGCATATCTGCTAAGAACACAAAAAGGGATCTTCTGAGCCCTGAGCCACTGAATAAAATTCCTCGGGAATTTCTAAACTGGCTCCTTCTTTGGTGTTCTTTTGTTATCAAGTAATGACTTATTTCAACAGTCCTCTGGGAATGACTGTTCATAATGAAAGTTTTTAATACAGTGCTTTACTGATTTTATTTATTGCCTTGTAACAAATATGTTTTAATTTATTAAAAACGTTATTAATTCTACCGATAACTGTATTTTAACTTTTTTGTTTTTACTGCTATGTGTTTTATCTGCATCCATTTTAATTCTCTAAGCTGTCAAGCCCCGACACAAGAGAAAAAGCAATGAAATATCACTATTACTATCATCACTATCACCACTTAAACCACACAAGACTCCCAATTCCAGTTGCAATGACTAATTAAATTAAACAACCCAATCAAAAAACAGTAATGTACAACAACTTATATACTTTCAGTTTGATCACAACAGGTCATCTTGATATGACAATTATGAAAGAAGGGAGTCTAGCAATTCACATACACAAATGTTCAGGCTAGTTACCAAAAAGGAAACAAAAAAGGCAATGTGTGACCTCTCGACTTCCTGAAGTTTTATAATGATCTAAAATATTAAGTCAAATGGCCACACTAAAATAATTGTTGGAACCTTCCCAACATCTGATCCCTGAAAGCATGCACACACATAGAGATGAGCAAGAATATTTTCTGAAGCCCCTGCCCCACCTTAAAATGGTACCATCCAATTCAAAATATTTTACATCAAATATTAAGCTTTTAACATGTATGAATATATATCAACAAATAAAAGCTGTAGGAACCTTACACAATTCAGGTACTATTGAAACAATTTAACATCACTGTAACCAAAGATCAATCATCTGACTACAGATATATTTTTTCTTATTACACTTTTAATATTCTTACTTTATGCTGATGCACTGGTGGATACGGCAGAAAGTCTCGAATATAAAGAGGCGAGCATTTTCAATGAAGTCTTCAAGACAGGCCACCAAGAAGAAGTCATTGACAAGAACCTGCAAGACAGCATACAGTTGTGGAGGAAAGCGAATGGCAGGGGACAGCCCAGATATAGAATAATAAACACTATTTGCAAATATACACCTTTTAAAAAACTAGTCTATTGGACAAGGGCAATCAACAGCTCAACTTTTGACTATATGTGGGGTTTTAATGCCGGCTTCAACTAGCAGGTAATCATCATGCCTGACATAACATTAAAATTCTCAGAATTTTAATGTATTTTTGCCTCTTGATTATAAATGTGCTAAAAGAAATGTTAAAAGAAAACACATTGTACATCCTACAATGCTCATATTATGAGTTTCCTGCTCATTAGGCCCCAAACAACATTAATTTAACCTGTAAGGCAACTGTACAATGTCATGCTAGATAAATAAGGAACTACACACCTACGATTGAAGTTCACCAATTTTCTGCTATTGCAGTTTTAAAGGAGAATGGTTTCCCATTTTAAAACTTATTTCCTGCTAATTTCTTGTAGACCTCAACTTTTATAATCGCCAGTTACCACTTTTAGCAAGTGATCATGAATTCATGTAATACTTTCGACGTTTCATCATGTAAATAATCCTGATATCCATTTACATGCTTCCAGCTTTAAACACACACTTAACAGATTCTTACCGATTCACATTCTCTCAATTTTTTCTGAGCACCATCGAAGTCAAAGTTCACATACAAACATTCTACAAACTCAGTTATTGGATCCTTGTAGGTATACGATTCCTGCAAATTTAGAAGGTTACATTTAAAAGTAAATACTTCCCAGTAGTTATGTCTAAAAATGCCTGCAATCAAAATCATTAACATCGACTGCAATCTTGTCCAAAGTTTGTCCTTTTGTAGCATACAGCAAGGACTGCTGTATGCAAATGCTGATCAATTAGGGTCTCAACTGAATTCATATGGCCATCTACTTTTACTTAGAAAGCAGGTCATGATAGATCCTTCAAGGCCAAGGATTTAATCTGGCCTTTATATTTCTGTACAGGTCTTCTTTGGTATGTACAGAACAAATTAACATTAAAATTAAAATATGCAAAACCACATCCTAGCATTTAAGTGTTGGCTTATCAGCAATAGCTGATAAGAAATTCCAGACTGATGTGTGCAGAAAAAACAAGCAAGGTGGTAAAGGGAATCCTTATAATTTACAGTAGATTATTGCAGGGATGGTTTCATGCCCCCCAAAAAAGGCTTGTTATTACAATTTCTATTCCACTTTACAGAATTTGTAATCTTTACTATCTTTCATAGAATTGAAAACAAACAGCAATACGGTTCTACAATGTGAATCTAGTAACCTCTGGCAGAAGCTGTGCATTTCAACAGGTTTAAAGCAATTAAATCAACAATCATACAAATATTGTAAGTTCCCTGCCTAGTTTTGATAAATTTCATCTTGTCAGGTCTTACCAAAGATGAAATATACACATCATTTAATGTTAAAAAGAGGGAGCCATATCCTATGATATATTTTAAAACTGGAGTCGTCTTGATGCTAATAGATTGGAAAAAGCACTGCAGCAACTACACCACTGGAAAAGCATCAGAGCTTCCCATGTCTCATATTTGCTATAATGTTGATAATAATTCTGAAAGAAATTATACCCATGATATGCTAAGATGGGGAAAGAAAACCTCCATATTCTGTTTGTGGATTTCATTATCTAAACTATAAAGGCCTGTATAAAAGTTCAAAAATGTATACCTGTGGGCAATACATATAAATTTTTGCTTTCATCTTTGATAATTGAAATAACACTGCTGTTGATGCTTAAGTCAATATGCCAGAATCTTGTTGGGATGTTCCCCGTTTTCTCAATATGCTTACCACAGACATGTCAGAGCCAATTCCAATTATTACAAGAAAATATTATTCACTTCATATTTAACTTTTGCAAATCTTGATAGTAATTCATACTGAAAGCACCAAACTGAAATACCAGAGCTTTCATCTCCTTTTTCAATAATTCTTTAACTCTTTTTATAAGAAGAATAAACAATTATTCTATCCCAAAGTTAGGCTTTATTTACACCTTCCCTATCAACAGGATACAAATTCACAGAGTCTTCATGTATTCTAAAGTGTTATCCAAGATCTGCTGAAATTTGAGCCCTCAATTGTTCATAATTGAGCAGTGAAACAATAAAATGCCAGACATAACTAGAATATACTCTCAAATTATCAAGAATTCAATTTTATGTTTATATTACTAACCAAAGATGAAAATATAAAGAAATAATTTAATCTGAAACAATTTATGGTGGGCAACAGAAATAAAGGTAAAATCTCTATCTTTTATTAAAATCACCACCTACAATCAAATAAATGTATTCTATGTCAACAAAGCTGCTAAAAATAAATCTAAACATCACTATTAAGTCCATAAACTTTAATCAAAGTAATACTTTTTCTAAATATCTTACAAGCAAAATAAAAATCGAACTTTTATTCTTTTTTAAAACTGAGATTTAGAAATTGTTTACTTCCATTTTATACCTCTTACATATGTATGTTAGTTTAAATTTCTTGAAGACATAATTGTATCACACAACATATAACTATTAGAAATATAGGTATAAACAAACTATTTCTTACCTGCTGAATAACTTTCACCAGGTCTTTCAACACTTGTCTACGTTTCCGAACATCTTTGTTAGTTATTACTGCTGTAGTTAGATAGCGAAGAATGTGCGGACACATTGTCTGAATCGCATTAAGATATCTGGACAAACAGATTATTCCAAGTGAGAAGCAGAAATTTCAAAGGAAATGGGAATACAAGATTCTCACTTTACAATAAACTAGTGCACAATTTATAGGATGGAATTCAATTGTTAACTCAATTGAGAATAGAACTGTAAACATTAACTTACAAAGTTTCCACGTGTTCAAGAGGGCCACTCTAAGCTGAGCCTAACAAGGGCAGTCTCTGTTTTTGTCTTTCTAGATGATGCAGTTTATCATTTGTTTTCAAAATTTAAGTCTGTTTTTAAGCAATTTGTATACATTCTGGTTTGGTTTCCTACAAAATATATTTGCCACAGAACTAGTTGTTGCTATAATACTTATTGTATAATTTCAAATGAATATATGAAATACTGCAAGCTCAACTTGCCAGAGTCTAACATTATGATCTTAAAACTATGTTTATGGGCTCTGGATATTGATCTACGGTTTCTTAAGGGGAGAACAACATTTGAAATTAATTTAGTTAACATTCTCAAACATTACATCTATTCCAAACTAAATATTCACTGTGATTCTCATTGCTAAATTCTCACAGAATGAACCGCAAAATAAATAAAAATAGGAAGTATTTCTACACAATAACCTGGCATCTACAATTAGCACCTATCCATATGACCATTTGCTGCATTTTTGTGACTTCAACCTGTTTTTTTCTCATAATCAAATCAAGTTTTAAGACCAATGTGTTGCACAAAATATTAATTCCATGCCAATATGTTTTAAAAAAATCCTGCAACAGTTCATATCAGAATTATGTGAAAAAATGGACGCAAATGTAAAGAAAATATTAGATGCTATAACAAAGTTCAATAAACTTGGATCTTCAGGAATTGGTTGGAACTCTTCAGTTTAGTAATAAAGTCACAGATATTGTTTGTTCCATATAGACATAATTGCTACAATTGATGAATCATATGCCCTTGAAACAGTGAAAGACCACAATGAATCAGTGCATTACCTCATGCAACACTTACATCACCACCCAATGTCAATGAAATAGATAGCCTGCACTCTTCCAAATCCTTAGTAGCTTTAAATGTAAAGTATCAGTTACAGCAAGAAGTGAGGTTATCTTTGAAATAATTGCTCTTCTAAGTTTATGATAGCTGCTACCAAAAAGATACTTTGTAATTCCTATTCCTTCAATATTTGATACATTTTGCAAGCGTAAAAACACTCAGACTAAGTATCAAATTACGAATCCCACAGTTAGCTTTCTAACATAAGCAATTTGAAGGCCATAAACAAACTTGAGTTTCTGTGTTCAAAGAAGTGTGCTTTTTTTTCACATATCTCTGACTACAGTCTACAAAATAGCAAAGGAGGAAACATATTTCACATCACAATGGCCTAATGAGGCATGCACTTAGGACGCCATAGGGCCAATGGAGACAAACGTACCCCAGTCTTTTCATGATGGTTCATTATAGATGGTTATGAAAAAATAGAAGATCAGAACCATCTACAATATTTGATGTCCAAAGATCTCACTGGCTACAGGTATCTGGGAGGAACACAGTAATTTCCCAATAATTAAGATTAATCTGTTAACACTTCAGGATAGAAAATGGAATTACTGTTCTAACATTACACCACTCCCCCTTTTTCTGACAAAACTTACTGAGGCTGATAAAGAAACAGATCAATGATGTTATCTCTGCCTTTAGGATGGTTGAAGAAAACGAAGAGAGACCAGTGAATAAGCCATGTTCTCTGCTGAAGTGACTGAAGTGGAGAGCTGACAGACTGAAAAAAAATATATACTATTAATCCTTATATTCCATCCCACACTTTTCAAATGGCAACCCAATCTTCCAGGGACATTGCATGAGAGCACACAATATTGATGGGTAATGAGATGGTAAACATTTGAATCATCAACTTCTTTGATATCTAGATCTAAGTGTCTTTAATAAATTATTTTGGGTCATTCAACAGAACACAGAGCTATCTCCTACGCTGCATAATCACTGCCAATCAGTGATTTGGTTTAGGCAATCCCTCGTTGTCCGAGTAGGATAGTAATCAAAGATCAGTGTGCTGGTGGGTCCGTAGGTGACTGTGGAGCCCCATTCTTGATCTGCATCTTCTCCCACAGTGAGGGCATTGGTTTCCAGGTGGAAGGTGGTCCAAGTCGGGGCTGGCTTGACGCGCCTTCCTCTTGGCACGTTTCTCTCTTTCACCCTCCATTCGTGCCTCTTCAAATTCTACAGCACTGCTGGTCACAGCTGACCTCCAGCTGGAGCACTCAAGGTCCAGGGCTTCTCAGTTCTCAGTGTCTATGCCAGAGTTTTTAAGGTTGGCTTTGAGCCCATCTTTAATTTTTTTTTCCTGCCCACCAACATTCCATTTTCTATTAGAGTAGAGCAACTGCTTTGGGAGACAGTGGTCAGATATCCAGACAATGTGGCTGGTCCAGCGGAGTTGATGGCGGAGGACCATTGCTTCAGTGCTGGTGGTCTTTGCTTCTTCTAGCACGCTGACATTTGTCCACTTGTCTTCCCAAGAGATTTGCAGGATTTGTCGAATGCCTTTGCAAGGTCAATGAATGCCATGTACAGCAGTTGATTTTGTTCCCTGTGTTTTTCTTGGAGCTGTTGTGCAGTGAAGATCATGTCCACTGTTCCTCTGGAGGGGCAGAAGCCGTTCTGGGATTCTGGGAGGGTGTGATTTAGATATCATATCAAGGGGAAGTTTTCAATCCATCAGAGGTATACCACTAGGCCAGTGTTTCTCAAACTCTGCTCCTTCACATGTTTTGGACCTCAACTCCCACAATTCCTAATAGCTGCTAAGCTGACTGGGATTTCTGGGAGTTGAGGTCTAAAAGTCCTGGAGGAGCAAAGTTTGAGAAACACTGCACTGGGCAAAAAAAAAAAAAAAGGGAGGAGTTGCCTTCATCAGTTCTCCCCTTTCTCTACATCCCCTAGCTCATCTGAAAAACTGCTTCTTATGGCATAGTACAGGAGTAATGAAATGGGATGGTTGATGTAGTGCCAGCTGATGAAAATAATTCCTGCTGCCACATTTGCTAAAATTAATGTCTTATGTAGAAATCTGACAAAATAAATAAATAAATAAATAAAAAGCTCAACCCAACCTGAGTGAGCAATACATACCAAAGACCTGAGTCAGTATTACACAGCTTTCTATTCTATGATAGCTTTAGGTAATGCTCTACTGCTGGTGCTTATGATCCAAATATTCAGATACCTCTGGAAAGAGTTAATAAAACTACAGTATTTGGGGGGCGGGGGCAGCAAGGATCGCATGTCCAGTTTATAGTACTTGAGTGCATACTTTAGTATTATATCTTTTTATGATTACAATTCAGAAAGCATTAGAAATATGACTAGATGAAGGAAGTGCCAAACTAGCAGTTGTCATACTGATATATGCCAGATGTCAGCAAATCTCAATTGTTTAAGCATTTAGTGTCAATGGAGAGAAAGTTTAACAACTGAACTGTATTATGCTGTTTCAATTGTTTTTACATATAATGTATTCACACGATACATTCTGTGTTAAATCTGTGGTGAGTATAGTCGTATTCCTGTGGCATAATTTGGGCAAACAAGTAAACATCCAATAATTGGGAGCAGGAACATGTCCTTTAATACCATACATATGGAATGCCACATATAGAGAATGACAGGGGAAAGTTGAACTAGTATACCTTTTCCTCATTTCTACCCCTTTAACGTTTATACTACCTGCATTTAGAATGTGCAGGTAGGATTTATGGAATTCACATTTTTAGAATGAGGAAGTCATTCATTCAACCCAGTCAATCCTGCTTTTCATGAAAATGATTACTGACTTCAGGCAGTCTGATTTGTAGCATTTTGCTATTCTAATGATTTATAGCCAATTCATTTATACTAATTACAAGATCAAAACATGGAAGTCCTTCAATGAGACATACAACCAACAGAAATGAAAATAATCAATTTTGTATTAGCTTTCTACATAATTCTGACATGTTTATTTTTAAAAAACCGCTTCAGCCTTGAAGGTGTAGGACTGTTAACTCTGTCTTGCATCTTTGAGCTACATAAGCACATGCAAATAAATAAATAAATGCAAACAGTTAACTGTAAAGTTACAGCTATGTTAACTATGAGAAAAATATAAGCTGGTATTAAAAACCTGTTACTACCTGCAATTCTTTCCCCTTCCTGCCTTACATATATTTCAGTATGCAATTGAAATAAAACTCACGTTATTATCAATTGTTTCTTTCAATCGCGTAAGGTCCTCCATGGCAGCATCCCAGTTCTGCACCAGAATTTCAGATGCCAGTTTTCCCCAGAGGGAACTCAAAGCATTTCTATCTGTTGATGGAACCTGTTTTGAATAAGTGAATCCAATTACAATAACCACAATAATTTAATATTTCTCTAGGTCAAACATTTTGATTAGAGACTTGCTGGCACCACTAGAGAGAATATGCCTCTGACATGCTTGCTCCACAATTTTGGGAAAATGAGCTGTGTTTCATTTAGCAAATCAGTTTTGATTTTCAAGGAAACAATCAGCAGTAGGCATTTCCAAAAAGGTTCAGATGGAGATGATAAAAACCTAGGAAAGTCTAAAGAATTGGCAGCCACAGCTTCTGCACAGAACATTAAGTTCAAGCAGTAAGGAGCCCTCTGTCAACAATACTTTCGTGTAGTTTGGGGTTTCATGCACTAATTTAAAAGGGTTTAAAGCTTAAGTGGTAAAACCACCAACTCTACTGAAAACCTTTGCTAATCAGAATAAAGAAAATCTAGACAAAAACCAGGCCCATATACCAAAATTTGCACAGACTCTTAAGGAGTGAAGGATGTAGACATCATGACTTCTAAGTAATTTCAAGTCAAGATGCCTTTTGTATAACAGAGAGGAAGTGCTTACAATTCCAACAGGTACAGTTACAGTTCAGTCTGGCATCTTTCAGCATATTTGTGTATCAACTTCCTTGTAACAGAATTTCATATATTTACAAAAAAAAAAAACAAAAACAAAAAAAAACACCTATCTCAGGAAAGACAAGTCTGGCCGCAATACCTTCCTCCAATTCTCTCATTCAAAGTAAGAATAGAGTCAGTCAAATTCATTTGAAAGTTATGAACTATACCAAATTATTCTGAAAATAAATTCCAGTCTCAGATCAACTGCAATGGTTTGAGTTTTGGAAACAGCCCCTTAAAATTATTATTTTTTGTTGACAAATTACTTGCAGGTTCATAAGTTATAAAATTAATGATACCTTATAATATGCAAAATACACTTAAACCATTAGTATACAGATAAAAAGGCAATAGGACCTTATTATCCTAAATTATATGCTTCCCCTCCTAGTAAACTATACTAAATTTTTGACAAATGTTTGAAACATGAATTACCGTATTTACTCAAATGTAATGTGCATCATTTTTGGCTAAGCTGCTTAGCCAAAATGGAGATGCACATTATAGTCCATAGTGCATTACAATCACATGCCTACACCTTGCCAACACCATTCCTTCAGGCTAAGACTAGCAAACTCYCTAACCTCAGCCTGARGGAGGAACAGTAGCTTCCCAACTGGCTTCATTCAGGCCATGAAGGTGCTACTTCCTTGCTTTTCAGCAGAAAGGCAAGGAGAAAGCTGGGGGGGGGGGGGGGCTACCACTGCCAGCCAGTTCCCAGGCGAAGGAAACACACACTGCCCCACAGACTTCCCACTCACCTCTCCCTTCCCAGCTGATTTCTACTTCACCTTCCAGCTAGGAGGGAAATGAGAAATCCCCCCATCCACAGCCGGCATCTCCTTGGCCTGAGATGTGAAGGAGAAGTGGCACCCCCTCCCCKCRCCCACCAAGTTGAGACTGTAAGTGGAAGAGAATCACTTCTGCTTGCACCCAGCTGAGAGTGGACACATTACATTGGATGGCAAATCTTTTTTTTTTTTTTTGGTAATGCACCCCTTAAAATTGAGGAGCACGTTACAATCGATAGCACACTACACTTGAGTAAATATGGGTAATGTTAGCTGTACTTCATCTTGAATACTGCGTATGTCTTAGTGAAGAAGAAACTTTAATACATCACTTAACATTGCACACAGAAACCTACACCCAACATAATGTGAGTGAAAAGAAAAAGTCCACTAGCAGAGTTTCACTATTTTTGTACATCTATTCTTGTAGTCTCTTGGCATCCTGGAAAACCTGTACACTGATACCCCTCCTTGCATACAGTCCCCAAAGAGGTATTTATGAGTGTTAAATTATTTCCACTAGTGGAATGATACCATTGGTTGCTGGCTACTGAGATCAGTGTAGTTGAAATTTTTCAAAGCATAAAAATAATCTGTTGATATGCTTCAAAAACATTAAAAGCTTGAGTATCTAGTTTGGGAAATTGGTAATTTCCTCTTGATTAGAACACAGAAGTTCAGGGGGCAAAACCAACACTTTCTATATTGGCTTACTTCCAAACAACTTCAGTTGGCACTGCACAGTACCTCGCTTTCAGGAAAGGCTATGTTAGAGTAGCTTCAATATCTGGACTTCCCCCAACTGTGAGGTTTCATTTCTTAACAAAATAAAATATCCACTCAGCCAGCACAATAAGTTTACTGTGCTGGGACTGCAACAAAATACATCTTCCTTCTCAAAATGTAGTCCTCCCTCCACCACACACATTAGCAAGCAACATGAATAATCCACTCTCCATGCTGTTGTACATGATCTGTAACTGCATTTCTAAGATCTTTATATAAGCTAAGAGAGAACCTGTCAGGATTTTGTAAAAATCAGGTTGCTTTCTAAACAAGCTATTTTCCAAGTGAAGGTTACACTAAATCCTTCAAAATACATATTTGACAAAATTCCTGTGAGCAGCTGTTAAGCTAATTATTTACATACACTAATCACTTTTTGCTTGTCTGTAAATTAGTGAATTGCAAATTAGAAATTAACCATTCATATTTTTCATTATTTCCTTACATCCATGTATCATTTTGACAGTCTCTTCAGATAGTACATTACATATTATACAATAAGTAATAAAACTAAACAAAATGAAAATGTGTTATTTTATGCACTATGCCGCACCCATAAAAAATCACTAAGCAGATAAAAATCTATCTACAATCTAATAACTTTTCTATACTTGTAAAAAAAACAAGATGGTATTTTCATGTGTTCTAAATGTATGAAGAAAATTTATTTATTTATTTATTTACTATATTTATATCCTGCCCTTCTCGACCCCAAAGGGGACTTAACAGGTGGGTTACCTAGAAAGGAGGCAAAGTAAAGAACTACCATCAATGCTATAACGTGAGCATTTTCTAACAAGAGCCTTACTTTCATGGTCATTTGGAAGGGTGCACCTCAAAACATCTGCAAGTATAAGAGGTATAGTATGCCTCTGTAACTCCTTATATGGATATATTTCTTTGCTGGGCTAGGGTACTTAGCCATTTGGTGATCAACTGAGCATTTATAGTTAACAGTAATTCATGTTTTGCAAATTAAGGAGAGATATGTAACCAGTCTATCTGTAAAATAGGAATGCAGTAACACAGCCACACAGAAGTTGCTGAATTATGGTGCAATAATACTAGTCCAATATATGAAGGGGAATGATTCTCACAAGCACCAACTTGAGAGATCAGTTTGGTTTATCTTTATATATATGATTTCAATCCATGTGCTCTGGATGTGTCAGATTTTCAAGAATCAAACACAAAGGAACACATAGTCTGCTGTCATGATGATTTAACACATAAGTAGAGTATTATTTTAATCTCCAGATGTTAATATTCTCTTAAAAACACACATTTTCTTAATAGCAAGTTATGTCTGTCTAGGTCAGAGGCTATAAACATGCAAAAATCATGCTAATTTGTTTTTTTAAAAAACTTACCAAAACCCTAAATAAGTACAGGTATTCTGCTGCTCCAGGATAGTTGCCACATTCATACTGGATTTTTGCATAACGGTAGAGTGTGTCTAGATATTCCTGCCTGAACTGAAAGATAAATCAGGACAAGAAGCATCAATAAAAAGTTTCATCTGATTTGTTCAAAGGAGACATGGGAAACTTTATTCCATCAACGTTTTAGAAGTTGTCTATCATGGGTTGCGTATGGTAATGGAAAGCACTGATGCTAGAGCCTAACAGTGGCAGAACTTAAAGTAAGTGAGAACACCTTTTGTCTTTCTACCACACTTCTCTAATGCTGTTCCATTTTCGCTTACCTATTTCCACCTCCACTAAGCAAGCTGCTGGAAAAGAGGAAAATTACTCTTACAAATATCTGATCAGCTACAATGGGCTTTTAAAATTAGACTGAGGGTCACAAGTTGCCTATAATGGATTTATGTCTGGTCTAATCATGACACAGAACTGGCTAGGCAATGAACTAAAATGGAGAATTATCTTCACAATGTAATAACACTGTAAGCATGAAACCCACAGAGCATACAAAGGTTTAGGGTAAAATCTCCTTCCTTGATATATACTGTTGGTTACTGTTCTGATTTAATGTACAGGGAATCTTTTATATAAGTATAAAAAATTACATCACGGTGATAGTGATAAACATATAGCAGAATGTTATAGTAAACTGAAGTTTTTTAAGACCACTAAGGTATCAACTATGTGACAAACACATTTACTTACTATGGGTTGAAGTACCCATGTCCCTTCACATATTATTGGCCTCCATTAGCCTTCACCAGCAAACCAGCTATAAACTGTAAATATCCAAGACTTTACAGCAGATGTCAAAGCATGCTTTCCATTAATATGGTAGTTGGTTACAATGGCAATCAAAGCATCACATTACTCAATATTATAGATTAAATACCTACACCATGTTTGTCTGCTAAGTAGTCAAACAGCATCCGACCATCCCTGAAACAAAGAAAGGTTAACTGTTGTGCTATAGATCACTACCGATTTACAACATTATCAAAGAGAAAAATACACCCATCTATTAAATTCTAATTCAATAAAATGTATAGATATGTATTAAGGTGGATGAGTCTTTATGCAAGGCAGAGGACACTTGACTTCAGCATACCTTTTTGCATGCAGTTGGCTATACATACAACATTTTTTGCCAACACACACACATATATACAAGGATCAGATTCGTATAATATCAGCTTTGCTGGGGTGGGCTCATAGCTTGCTTCTTTTTTCTAAGACCAACTACCAATAAGTTCAAAGATATTCAGCTAGTTTACCAAGATTCTAGCCAGTATAGTGTAGTATTCTGAATACTGAACTAGGACACTGGAAGACTAAGGTCCAAATTCTGCCCAGTCACAGTAATCCACTGGGTGATACTGGGCAAGTGAGACTTTCTAACATCTTTGGTGTTAACATCTAACATGTTTGGTGGGGACGCGGGACAGGGCCTTCTCTGTGGTGGCCCCCCGCCTCTGGAATGCACTCCCGAAAGATCTCAGGCAGGCCCCTACCTTGGCGGTTTTCAGAAAGAACCTGAAAACTTGGCTGTTCCAACGTGCCTTCTCAGATTAGGAACCCCAGTACCAAAGCCCAGAAGCACTTTAGTAGAGTCAAAATCACCCTTACCGCACACTGCACTTATATTTTAATCCCATATCCCTCCGACACTTCAGCACTTTTTAATCCTGTACCCTACTCCGGCCGGCTCAGTCTTTAATAATGTCCTGTTGTATTGCTATTGCTGTTGTTTTCTGCTTTAACTGTTTTTATTTGCTATGTATTGTATTGTTGTATTGTGTTGGGCTCCGGCCTGTTGTAAGCCGCATCGAATCCCTTGGGAGATGCTAGCGGGGTACAAATAAAGTTATAATAATAATAATAATAATAATTCTTAAACTCAGAAGAAAACAATGGCAAACCCACTCTAAATCTTGTCACGAAAGCCCTGTGATAAATTTATCCTTGATGTGCCGTAAGTTAGAATCAACTTGAAAGGATACATAAGCAACAAACCAGGATAAATTACAATCAATATAACAGGTGAAAAATAAAAAGAACTGCTCAAAATCCATACATGCAGAGAATACATGTATAAAGTAATTGGAAACGAATAAATCAAAAACAGCAAGTGATGCCTGCAACTGTCATGTAAATATCCAAGATAGCTATTACTTTAATATGAACTGATTCACGAGCAGCTAAAATTATTTAATTTTAAAGTATAATACAAAAGGACAGGATATTAGAAATGCAAATATTGTCAACCAGTGAAGATTTAAAACCAAATACATTTGAGCAATTTCTTGTTTTAGCAATCTTTAAGAGCAATATTTTCACTAGAAAAGTGAATTATGAGCATGATGCAGTACGGTATTACAGAACTGTAAGTTACAGAACTAGACTCATCAAGTGTAAGTTGCAGAATTAGACTTGTAAATTCATTAATAAAATTGTCACGGCAGAACACTTAGTAAGACAAATCGCAATATTAGTGCACTACTTATTTTCCAGTAAGACAAAGTATTCAAAGAAAATGGTTCTGGAAATTCTATACCAAAAACAATGCAAATAGGCAAAAGTATGTTAGCTGGGACCCAGTACTGGTAGCGCTACGCTGGTTGCTTAACGTGGAACTCTGGAAAACAACTAGTATCCCTCACTAGGGTTAAGGGCACAGAACCCCTGCAAAAGGGGGAAAGCTGCAAATGAAAAGAAAAAAAAACCCACTTTTTAAATCTAAGAGAACACCTCTCTAGGAAACTTTAAGTCCTCCTATTAAACTTCATGGTCAGCTTCCAATGGAAATTGATCACAGAGTTGTGCTCGAGGAATCAGAGAAAACAGTTTAATAAAATCCCCAAAAGTCAGATGTACAAATGTATAGAGCCAACTACACAATATTTTAGTTAGAAATGCATGGAAGCACTAGCTAGCAGGATTACCTGGTAGACTGCATCTGTCGTGTAGTTTCTGGGTCTTCAAACATCTTGACAATTGGATCAGTTTCTGCCTTAAGCTGTTCTAGCTGTGCTACAACTGTGGTTCTCTTCTCACGCAATGCTGGGAAGAAAAATAAAATTCAAGATAAACAATTTGTACACTCAGTATGTAACTGTTACATACTGCTAGTTAAAGGCTCATCATGTATGACAATTGGTGGAACAGCTGAGATAAGTAATTTCTCTTAACCTCTCATGACCACCCTTTCATCCACAAATGAGCAAATTACAGTCAACATGTATTTTTTAAACCCAATCTTTCTCAGATATGAAAAAAGACAAATTGATATGTTTCCCATTTCAGGCAGAGACCGCACTATGTACAAGGCTACCACTGGAATGAAAGAGCAACTTATCTTCTGTTCCTCTTATCTCAATGTCTGGATTATAAACTAGTTTTGTGCCTCAGTATTCAGGCTGCATTATTTTAAATGTTTTAATTATTTTAATGTATTTTTATTCTATTTTAAATGTTCATTTTAATTATATATTGTTTTAAGGCATCAAATAGTTGCGTATGTATAAAGCTATATTGAGTCCCCTCCGGGGTTGAGAAAAGCAGGGTAGAAATGTCATAAATAAATAAGTACTCAACTAGAATGCTAAACCAGTACTGTCTGCACTGGGACACAGAAATGAGCAAGACTAAAAATGAAACTGGACATATTCATTAGAAATTAAAGACTCGTGATCTTGTCTACATTATGTTATTTATTGTTGTGTCCTTTTGAAAGCAAGAAGACAGACCATGTCACACTTCAGATAGCTTACCATGAGGAATGTCATCAGAATAAAGGTTTTTGTAGATATCCATAGCAAAGTCCACCATCTTGGTGTCACTAAGGAGATCAAGTTTCCCTTGAAGTAGTTCTTTTTCATTGTATATCTGAAGAAGAAGAATAACTGTTAGATAAATTTGTTATTGCAACAGCACACCTATTTAAGAATTGTGGTTTCTGCCCATTGAATATTACAATAGCACAATATAATATCAAATGAAGCAGAAGCATTACAGTGAAAAATAGATCCTACTGGTTGTCAAATATCACTGTAGCAAAACTCAGCCTACGACCACATAAAGCTCTGATTCCTTTAAGATAAAAATAAGCACCAATTGTAACAAACTTCCATGGTCATATTTCTAGTGACATAAGAATTTAAGAGATATGAGAAACTCCCAACAGTTTAGATTTTAGTATTAACTTGCCAGGAAAGTGATGTCATCCAAAATAGACCTTTCTCCTCCCTATTTTCCCTCCAATTTAACACAGAGTTTTGAACATTTCATAAGTACTGAACGTAAAATTTCAAGTAAACAATGAAGGCACAAGCTTCGGGACAGAAGGCATCAGACAAAAGGGGGGGGGGGGAATGACCTTTAAAGGTCATTGTTCTATTTCTACATGAGCTTTTTTTGGATATAAACCACCTTCTTCAGATGCAGTATCAAATAGGCATTTGAAAAAATGTCTCTATATCTATCAAAGGTTTGTTCAAAAATAAAAACTAGTTGCTGCCATATTTTTCTTTCCTTTCTCTCTCTGTCTTATTCTGTAACTAACAAGTCTATTTTTTTTTTTTTTGAGAAAATAATTATACGTTAGTGGCTGAACCTTTACTGGCTAGAGAGATTAAAAACTGCATATACCTTATCCAGAATTCTGAAATCCCAAATACTCCAAAATCCAAAACTGTCTACATGGATGTCTGTGATAATGATGCTTTTACTTTCTGGAAGTTCAATATACACAAAGTTTGTTTCAACCCCAAAATTATTTAAAAGTTTGGGTTTAAAATTACCTTCAGGGTCTGAGCATAAGTTATATATGAAACATACTTGAATTTCATATATATAGGTCCCATCTCCAAGATATTTCACTATATATACATATGCATACAATCCAAAATCTGAAAACATTGAAAATATGGAACACTTTTGGTCCCATTTTGGACAAAGGATATGCAACTTACATAATAAATAAAACACTAATGCACATTTACACCAACTGAACTTGTTAAGCAAAAGACACTACAATTCCAACGCAGGCATATCAAACTCTGCTGTAGTGCTATCTCTACAGAAAAGCAATACACTGATAATTATATTATTATTATTTTTTAAAAAAACAGTTGGCAGCACCTGCTATTTACCATGTTTAATAGTATCCTACTTCAGCTTAATGCTTTATGGTGTTCAAAGCATTTTACAAATTTCCACTAATTACAAAAGAGCAGGCAATACGTACACACCCCACTTTAAATCCTGTGGCTACCTCTTGCAGCCTTAGTGAGGTCCAGGACCTCTCTGGCTGAGCATTATAAAGATTCCTCCTCTAAACTACAATTTCCAGAATTGTACAGGAGGTAGATGCAGGATTTCAAATGGGATGCATACACTTTGGCTATTCTTCAAACTCTAGTGATAAGGCATTTAAACAGGTCACCTAGGACACATCCACACAACCATATAACCCAGAATATCAAGGCAGAAAATTCCACATCTACTTTGAATTGGGTTATCTGAGTCCACACTGCCATATATTCCAGGGCAAAGTATGATAGCCGGGACCCAGTGCTGTTAGCACTATGCTGGTTGTGTAACGCAGCTCTGAATTAGAGAAGAGAACACGTGCGCCAGACAACGCACTGAGAGACGCAGCTGCGGTAGGACACCAATGAAGTAATGTAATGCAGATGGGACAGGATAACAGTGAAGTAATGTAAGAGTGACTGGATCTCATCCATTTTTCACCACTGCTCATATTTCTCCCCTCCTTTCTATCTTTCCTTCCAATGCAACAACATTTTGAATGTATTATCATACAATCTCCAGATAGCCTACATCAGTATACTTGGCTATGCCCCCCCCCCCCCCGGGCCCACCAAACTACCTTATCTGTCGTAGCTGCGTCTCTCACTGCGTGTAGTCTCTCGCACACGTGGTGCTGTCTGACGCACGTGTTCCCGTCATGCTACCCGTTAATTCTGCCTTGGTTAGACCACACCAGGAATACTGTGACCAATTCTCGGCATCACAATTTAAGGGAGATGTTGACAAGCTGGAATGTGTTCAGAGGAGGGTGACTACAATGATCGAGGGTCGATAAAACAAGCCCTATGAGGAGTGGCTTAAAGAGCTGGGCATGTTTTGCCTGCAGAAGAGACGGCTGAGAGGAGGGATATGTGAGGGGAAATCATGGGGGGGAGGAAGCAGGCTTGTTTTCTGCTGCTCTGGAGACTAGGATGCGGAACAATGGCTTCAATCTACAAGAAAGGAGATTCCACCTTAACATTAGGAAGAACTTTGGAACTGTGAGAGCTGTTCAGCAGTGGAACTCTCTGCCCTGGAGTGCAGCGGAGGCTCCTTCTTTGGAGGCTTTTGAACAGAGACTGGATAGCCATCTGTTGGGGTTGCTTTGAATATGATTTTTCTGCTTCTTGGCAGGGAGTTGGACTAAATGGCCCACGAGGTCTCTTCCAACTTAATGATACTATAAAAACTGTGGGAGTTTCCTCATCTTTCTTCTTTTATGGTTGCTGTCACAGTGAAAGGCACACAGACATGTGCCTTTCACCTTAAGAACAGACAAGCATCCTGAGCTCTGAGGATCACCTGGGAAGGAGCATGGCAGCACACCCAAATACCTGGGAGTCACTCTGGACCTACAAGAAGCACTGCCTGAATATCAAGCAAAAAGTGGGTGCTAGAAACAATATCATACGAAAGCTGACTGGCACAACCTGAGGATCACAACCAAACACAGTGAAGACATCTGCCCTTGCGCTATGCTACTCTGCTGCTGAGTATGCATGCCCAGTGTGGAACACATCTCACCACACTAAAACAGTGGATGTGGCTCTTAATGAGACATGCTGCATTATCACAGGGTGTCTGCGTCCTACACCACTGGAGAAATTACATTGTTTAGCTGGTATTGCACCACCTGACATCCACCAGGAAGTAGCAGCCAATAGTGAAAGAGCCAAAACAGTGACATCTCCAGCTCACCCCTTGTTTGGGTATCAGCCAGCACATCAACGACTAAAATCAAGAAATAGTTTTCTAAGATCTACAGAGACACTCGCTGGAACACCTCAGCAAGCGAGAGTCCAAAAGTGGCAGGCTCAAACCCAAAACCTCAACCAATGGCTGATACCAAATGAAAGACTCCCCCCTGGGCACACAGAGGACTGGGTGACTTGGAAGGCGCTGAACAGACTGCGCTCTGGCACCACGAGATGCAGAGCCAACCTTAAGAAATGGGGCTACAAAGTGGAATCCACGACATGCGAGTGTGGAGAAGAACAAACCACTGACCACCTGCTGCAATGCAACCTGAGCCCTGCCACATGCACAATGGAGGACCTTCTTGCGGCAACACCAGAGGCACTCCAAGTGGCCAGATACTGTTCAAAGGACATTTAATCAACTACCAAGCTTGCAAACTGTGTTTTTTTAATCTGTTTGTTTGTTTTGACTAAGCAGTGCAATTGATTGATTAGCAGAACATGGAATAATGGATAACGAGACTGGATTCTGATTCTAGTGATGAGATCTGATGGATTTGTTATATTGATATATTGATATATTGTTGTATTGATGTTTACTGTTTAATTGACTTGTTATGTGATTGCTTTTAAATACCCAATAACCTTGTATTTTGTATTCTGAAACTGTTGCTGTTAACCGCTCTGAGTCGCCTAAGGGCTGAGAAGAGCGGTATACAAATAAAGTAAATAAAGAAATAATAATACAATGGTCTAGTTGCCCCTGACACGATAAATAAAATAAATACAGTGAATTTTCTCAAGATGATGCTTCTCTACTTAATAAAGTGTATGTGAGGCAATCTCAGCCAAGGTAGATTTGGCAAGACCAGATCAACAATTGGGTCACACCGTCTACAGAAAACCCACACACACAGATAGATATCTACATAAAAACTCCAACCATCACCCAAGTCAAAAAAAGAAGCACCATTAAAGCCTTGGCAGACCGTGCAAAAAGAATCTGCGAACCCCACCTCCTCCAAGATGAACTGAACCACCTCAACTGGGCTCTCCAGGCCAATGGATACTCCACCTCAGACATCAGAAGAGCTGCAAGACCAAGAACAAGACACGAGAGTAAAGATGAAGATCCACCCAGAGGAAAAGTGTTCCTGCCATACATCAAGGGAACCACTGACCGCATAGGGAAGCTGATGAGGAAACACAACATACAAACAATCTACAAACCCACCAAGAAAATCCAACAAATGCTTCGTTCAGCAAAGGACAAGAGGGATCCTCTCACCTCTGCAGGAGTCTACCGTATACCATGCAGCTGTGGACAAGTCTACATAGGGACCACCAAACGCAGCATTGCCCAAACACGAATCAGGAACATGAAAGGCACTGCAGACTACTTCAACCAGAGAAGTCAGCCATAGCAGAGCACCCGATGAACCAACCTAGACACAGCATATTATTTGAGAACACAGAAATGCTGGACCACTCCAACAACCACCATGTCAGACTACACAGAGAAGCCATTGAAATCCACAAGCATGTGGACAATTTCAACAGAAAGGAGGAGACCATGAAAATGAACAAAATCTGGCTACTAGTATTAAAAAAACTCTAAAATTACAACAGCAAAACAGCAGAGAGGAAACAACCAGGCACATCTTAACACCTCTCAACAGAACATTTTCCCAGGCTCAGCCAAGCCTTCAAATGCTAATGAAGGTGGTCAGCTGAAACATTCACACCTAGCTTCAGCAGAGAGCTCTTTGCCCCACCCCAGTCATTCCACAGATATATAAACCCATTTTCCTATTTCCAACAGACCTCACTACCTCTGAGGATGCTTGCCATAGATGCAGGTGAAACGTCAGGAGAAATGCCTCTAGAACATGGCCTTATAGCCCGAAAAACCCACAAGAACCTAGTGATTCCAGCCATGAAAGCCTTCGACAATACATTTATGTGTGATTTTACAGGTTTTCGTTGTAGCACAAGTTTGCCACCACAAGGGAATGAAGAAGACAACGTCATATTGCTGAGTAGATGATGTTAAGGCTACTTCACAGAAACCTGGGCAGGAGAAGATTGGAGTCCAGCAGATACAAAAGAAAACAGGCCTCAAGAGGCTGAAGCAAAGGGCTCCCATCTGCTCCCTCCCTCAGCACAGCGTCCCAAGAGGCGGAGGCGCCTCCTTTTCCTCCAAAGTAGAGGAGGCCGCTGGGGAGGAAGCCCCGGCCTGCGAGGCCTACTAGCCGCCCCGAGGCTCCCCCGCCGGTTCCCCCTGAAAAGGAAATGACCCGCCGCTCTCACCTCTTTGACGGAGAGGAATTCGAGCAGCGGGAAGACCAGGTGCCGGTCCAAGAAGCGCGCGATGCGGGTGGTCAAGTCGTAGTCCGCCATCTTGGGCGCCGCGCTGAGAGGGAAAGGCTGACGCAAGGCACGTTCGACGCCGTCGCCGAACGAGATCGGACTGCGCACGCGCAACAGGGCACGCACCGCCTTCGCAAAAGCGGGCTCCCCGTCTCCCCGTCTCTAGACACAGCAAACCTTTCTACGCATGCGTGAAGAACTTCCGCCCTTCATTTCCATCCTCCTTATGCATTTAAGCTCCGCCTCTCCTTCCCTCCGCGTCACTAGTCGCTAGGAGAATAACTCTTGCGCATGCGCACAGGGTTATTTTCCCACTCCTTGCTCAACTTCTTTGCCCTTATTCCTCCTTCACTGTCTGCTCATCTTCTTATGCTATTTTTCATAAAAGTCATCATTCTGTAATATATAAAACGACATCTATAATATATAGAAGTAATAACATTGTAATGTAGTAATCCTAATATATTGTATATAATATTAATGATGCTGTAATATATTAAATATACTACAACTTATGATATAGTACAATATATTATATAGTACTAATAGAATATTATATTTGTGTGTGTGTAATACAACATTTATTTATTTATCGTGTCATCAGCAACCATACCATTGTGTTACAATTCTAACAGAACAAAACCAACACACAGATTAAAAAGAAAAAGAAAAAAACACACAGATTTTGCAAAATTGGTAGTTGGTTAAATGTCCTTTGACCAGTATCTGGCCACTTGGAGTGCCTCTGGTGTTGCCGCAAGAAGGTCCTCCATTGTGCATGTGGCACTCAGGGTGCATTGCAGCAGGTGGTCAGTGGTTTGTTCTTCTCCCCACTCGCATGTCGAGGATTCCACTTTGTGGCCCCATTTCTTGAGGTTGGCTCTGCATCTCGTGGTGCCAGAGCGCAGTCTGTTCAGCGCCTTCCAAGTCGCCCAGTCTTCTGTGTGCCCAGGGGGGGTCTCTCATCTGGCATTACCCATGGATTGAGGTGCTGGGTTTGGCCTGCCACTTTTGGACTCTCGCTTGCTGGGGTGTTCCAGCGAGTGTCTCTGTAGATCTAAGAAAACTATGTCTTGATTTAAGTCGTTGACGTGCTGGCTGATACCCAAACAGGGGATGAGCTGGAGATGTCTCTGCCTTGGTCTTTCACTATTGGCTGCTACTTCCCGGCAGATGTCAGGTGGTGCAATACCGGCTAAGCAGTGTAATTTCTCCAGTGGTGTTGGGCGCAGACACCCTGTGATAATGCCGCATGTCTCATTAAGAGCCACATCTACTGTTTTAGTGTGGTGATGAAGCAGGCTTTTCCCTTCCCCTGAGCAATTGCCCAAGGGCTTTGCCAAAATGTCCAAACCGAGTCCGGATTGCAGGCGCAGATGAGTCAGGAAAAACAGCCAACTGAGTTCAGCAAGAATATCAAAGTTTATTTAGCATAGCAGCTGCTAGGTTGACTTCCGACGCAACAGGGCGTCTCTGGGGGAAGTCACACTAGCATCAAAGGGTAGTGTTCTTTTATACATCAAAAGGGGTTCGGCTTTAAGAGCCGCCCCAAAGATTAAATCATTGGTTAAGAAAGCTGTCAATATTATAGTTACGTTAAGCAATTAGCTCATATATTTTAAGTTTCGTTTTCCAATAAGCAAGCCCCTTCTTGGAAACATCTCAAGATGCCGATATGCAAAATACAGCTGGGGTCAGCTGCTGATCTTGGCAAGTTTAACTTTAGCCTTGGCTACTTCCTTTCTGCAAAGTTAGCACGTCTCATGACCGATTTTTCACCCCTTCACAAAAAACTCATCTTTGTGCCTGTCTTTGTCTCCCATATATGGTCAAGTCCATATCCGTTCTCCTTTCTCTATGAAAACCTAGGCATTCTGTAACTATAGCTGTACCTTTCTGCATACCTATAACTGTACCTTTCTGCATATCTTTCTGCCTTATTCCCACATGTTCTTTTTTGCGAAGCGGTTTACAAAAGCGAGAGCAAATCAGCAAGGGTTATATACTATGGATCTCTCCAATTATGTCCTTTGATGAGAGCTATCTTCTCTACTGAAGCTGCCTGATGCATATATCTCTGGCAAACTTGAAGCAAAATTGGAAAACAGCACATTAGCAACAGAAAGACAAAACCGCATAGCATAATCACAAGTATTATTTCTCTAAGCCATGATACTGAAGGAAGCAGAGACGTCAACCATGAGAAAGGTTGCCATCCATCTTCCTTTACATTATGATTTATTAACTCTTGCAATTTCTCCAAATCATCTTCAATTGTTTGGTTCAGATTATGAAATTGGACCACGCACTGGCCCTTTATTACAGAACAGAATCCTCCTTTTGTTGCCAACAAATAATCTAGGGCTAGCTTGTGTTGCATTGCCATTTGGCTTAGTTCTTCAATTTCTGATTGTAATTGTCTAACTATTTTTCCTGTGGCATTTATGCTTTTCTCTAATCTACATGTGAGTCCCATTATACTTTTCCTGTTTTCTTGGGCCATTATTCCAGGATAGGACCCGAGGGTTAGGAGCCCTGTTATTAATCCTCCTCCTACCCTTGAGCCTTCAGTTTCGGACAGTTGTGAGTCTATAATCACTTCGTCTGAGCACTCAGGTCCTAGGGGTGCTATGGCTTTCAAAGATCTCTGAAGCCTCCTAGGGTGTTTAAGGACTCGTACAGGGAATGTCAGGTATCCTACCCCAACACACTGGTTTCCTCCTGGATGAAAATTGGTTGCCCATTTATCAAAGAAAAACCACATATTGGGATCTCTAATATGCCATCCTGAACAAATACTGCCTCCATTTCTCAGGGACGTGTAATTTGACTCAAACAGTGGGTACTCAGGGTATAGTTCTTTCCAATCCGTGTCTGCCAAATTTTGTTTGTTAACATATGTAGAGTTATAGGTTCCATACAAATAAAACTTGTCCTGACAGTGAGTGTAATTTGTCAACCTTGTTAGGAAGGCTTTTCTGTGTTCCCAGCCTTTCCATTTTTGATTCCATGTACCCTTGTTTGCACAACAAAAACACATTCCCCTCGTGGTGGCAGTATATCTTATTCGTCTGAATTTAATGTGTTTTAATCCATCGGGGACCTGGGAAAATATGGTGGGATTTTGAATAGTTCCTTGTAACCCCCCGAGCACCACCTGGGGGTCGGCTATTAGTGTAGGGAGGAAAGAGAAGTCACCTACTTTCTCTGGATGTTCATATAGGAGTGCCACATCTTTTCCATGCTGATCAAACATGAATCTGGCATGTTCTTTTAGCCAATTTCCCTGTATCATAGTGATCATGTTTATAAGCATCATGTACCCGAAAAACTCCAACTGGTTTTCTAGGGCACCCTTCCCTCCTCCCCATTATAATTTCTATCCACCACTTCCAAGATAGGGCTTTCGTTGGGCCACGCTGCGTCATACTTGACCTGCGACGATCTGTTGTTCCCGAAGAGGTCAACTTCATGGCCTTGTTGACCCCGCAGGGAGTTGCCGGATGATCCTGAGTCTCAGGTCACTCTGATCTGCCTTTTTTATCTCCCACACGGGGGGTGCCAGCTTGGCACGGGTATAATGTATCCAAGGCTTAACTTCCTTCACTTTAATGGCAGTAGGGGTTGATATCAGCACAGTATAGGGCCCTCTCCACCTAGTGGGTCCTAGTGGGTCAATTGGGGTCCTAGTGGGTCAATCTTCCACTCCTTCACAAGTACCTCGTCACCTGGCGAAAAACAATGCAAAGGTGTGGTAGGATAGGGTGGATTTAACTCTGAAGTATATTGT
>NW_026847438.1:225492214-225522042 GCF_025583915.1 Anolis sagrei ordinatus
GATTGTCTTCTGCCCACACCAAAGGAGTCCGCTCCCAGGGCCATTCAACTTCTGGCCGCGGGGCAGACTTCTGTTGTACCAAGTACATCCTCCATTCCTCTTCCATGGGTATTGTCAATTCCATTTGGCCATTGTCTAAGAATTGAATTTGTGCTCTTAATTTTGACAAAATGTCTCTTCCTAATAATGACACTGGGCAATCAGGGTGATATAGTAACTTATGACTCACATTATGGCCTGCTAGATTACATGTCCGTTCCTGTAGAAAAGGGCATTTCTGAATTTTTCCTGACAGCCCCACCACTTTGGTGACTTCTGCGCTGGTAGGACCAATAAGTTTGTTCACCACTGATCGTTCTGCCCCAGTGTCCACTAAAAAGTCAACTTGCTGGTCCCCTACTTCTATAGTGACCATCGGCTCCCTGGGGTCCAGCAAAACGAGAGCCTGGTCGGTTCATTCCTCTTCCTCCGCATCCTCCCATTCTTCTGCTATTGCAGCCACTACTGCTTCCCTCTTCTGGTGCGGGGTATAGCCTCCACGGCCTCTTCCACGTCCTCTACCTCTTCCTCTGCCTCGTCCTTCGCCTCCTTCTTCTCCTGACACCTTCTCTGTACATTCCCCCTTCCAGTGCCCATACTTCTTGCATTTGGCGCATTGATTCCATCCTAACTTCTTTCGCTCTCCTCCTTTTCCCCTTCCTCTGCCTCTTGATCCTTCCGTCTGTCCATCCATCATGGTCAACAATACTTTATATCCTTCCTTACGATCTTTCTTCTTCTTCTCTTCCTCTTTCTGATCTCTGGCCATATATACCTGATCTGCTATGGCTAGGAGTTCATTCATACTTTTCCCTATGAATCCCGGTTGCTTTTGAATTTTTCTTCGGATGTCATCTGCTGCCTGGCTGATGAAAGACTGCTGCAGTGCCCTTCTCCCATTTTCATCTTCTAAATTATATGGGCTGTATTTCCTGTATGCCTCTTCCAGCCTCTCCAGAAATGCTGAGGGAGATTCACTCTTCTCCTGCCTCACCCCTTGGATCCTTTGGATGTTAGCTGGCCTCGGTGGTCCCTTTTTAACGGCATCTATCAGGATCCCCTGATAGGTCTTCAGGGTCGTCCTATCGTTTTCAATGTTGGCCTTCCAGCCCAGATCTCCTCCAACTGGGAAGCGCTGCGCCCCCCAAGCAACCGCATCCTGACCCGCTGGCGGCTGATTCTGCGCCAGTAACGTAGCCTGGTTGATCACCTGCCTTCTCTCCTCTGTGGTAAACAAGACCTGGAGGAGCTGTTGGCAATCTCGCCACGTTGGATTATGGGTAGCTATAATAGTTTCTAATAAAGTCGCCATTGCTTGAGGTTGCTCGGAGTAGGGAGGCGTAGAACTTTTCCAATTCAGCAGGTCACTGCTGGTAAATGGGACCACCTGATATAATTGATAGGGCTGGTCATTTTGATCCAATACACTAACTTCCCTTATTGGAAATTCCCTTGCCGTTGTACTATCTGCCGGACCTTCCACAGGGGAGAGCTCAGCTTGCCTGCTTCTAGTAACGGCTGGGCTTGCATCACTAGGTTCTCGGGCGGGACGTCGCACCGTTTGTGTGGTGGTGTCCGCAACCCTTAATTCATCCCGAAGGTTTCGGAAGGGATTGGTTTCACTGTATGGAGGCTGGAGAACTATGGACACTGGGCTATCATATGACGGAGGCGGTGGTAATGTCCGTTCCTGGTCAACTGGTCTCTGGGCGCCTTGAACCGCTGCTAGTGGGGGCGCATTGGGAATTACCGGCAATGGTAATGTCCGTCCCTGGTCCACGGGCCCCTGGGCGCCTTGAGCCACTGCTAGCGGGGGCTCGTTGGGAGTTGCATATCGCGGCCCCCGGTAACTACATCCCTCCGCCGGCTCTTCTTCCTGGGCAAGGACTTTAACCTTGACCTCCTTTTCTTTCTTCCTTATCATCATACACTGTACTTCTTTACACTTCCGGACCCAATCAGGATTTTGGGTCACCACGGTGTCCCAGGCATCAATATAAATATATTGATCCGGATGATGGTTAGCACAAAATTTTTCTACCTGCCTAATCTTCTTTAGGTCCCACGACCCTTCTGCAGGCCACCCAAAAGGAAAGGTGGGCCATTCTCCTGTGCACAGATTCCTTAATCTGTAGTCCTTAAAATCTCCTGGATCTCCCTGACTCGATGCAGCTACAAACTTGTCAAAGTTGTCTAGCATACACTGAAGCGGAGTCACTGCCTTTGAGTTCCTCCCACCCATGGCCTCTAGTGGGGAGCAAACCTTGGCCTTCACACCCGGACACTCAACGGCGTGTTTCAGGAACCGCAAGGTTTGCCCCGTCCTCCCACTACCCCACGGGATACTTAGTGGTCCCCCTTCCCCCCAGCGCTGGTGTGTGTTACCTAGTGTCTTTACTTGACCACTTATACTTGCCGGGTCTCTGCAGACGTCGGAACAACCTTCGCCCCCGGACTTTTCCTCCTCCTGGATCCTTTCTACCACTTCTCCACTCCCAGTTGATTTCTTGAGAACCCGAAGAGTTGCGATTTACCTTGATCAAGCAGCACCGACAGAAGAGGGGAGTGTCGCAGCCGGTTATCAGTCGGGGGCCCCCTTTGTCTCGGCTCACGGCAATCGCCTCTCGCGCCCCTGATGCTGATCAAAAATCGTCTTGCCAACAAGATCTGTCTCCCCGGACTCTCGACCTGTCTGAATAGATCTCGGTGGAACCTCCAAAAATGAAGCAGGCTTTTCCCTTCCCCTGAGCAATTGCCCAAGGGCTTTGCCAAAATGTCCAAACCGAGTCCGGATTGCAGGCGCAGATGAGTCAGGAAAAACAGCCAACTGAGTTCAGCAAGAATATCAAAGTTTATTTAGCATAGCAGCTGCTAGGTTGACTTCCGACGCAACAGGGCGTCTCTGGGGGAAGTCACACTAGCATCAAAGGGTAGTGTTCTTTTATACATCAAAAGGGGTTCGGCTTTAAGAGCCGCCCCAAAGATTAAATCATTGGTTAAGAAAGCTGTCAATATTATAGTTACGTTAAGCAATTAGCTCATATATTTTAAGTTTCGTTTTCCAATAAGCAAGCCCCTTCTTGGAAACATCTCAAGATGCCGATATGCAAAATACAGCTGGGGACAGCTGCTGATCTTGGCAAGTTTAACTTTAGCCTTGGCTACTTCCTTTCTGCAAAGTTAGCACGTCTCATGACCGATTTTTCACCCCTTCACAAAAAACTCATCTTTGTGCCTGTCTTTGTCTCCCATATATGGTCAAGTCCATATCCGTTCTCCTTTCTCTATGAAAACCTAGGCATTCTGTAACTATAGCTGTACCTTTCTGCATACCTATGTGGTGAGATGTTTTCCACACTGGGCATGCATACTCAGCAGCAGAGTAGCATAGCGCAAGGGCAGATGTCTTCACTGTGTCTGGTTGTGATCCCCAGGTTGTGCCAGTCAGCTTTCGTATGATAGTTGTTTCTAGCACCCACTTTTTGCTTGATGTTCAGGCAGTGCTTCTTGTAGGTCCAGAGTGACTCCCAGGTATTTGGGTGTGTTGCAATGCTCCAATGGGATTCCTTCCCAGGTAATCCTCAGAGCTCGGGATGCTTGTCTGTTCTTAAGGTGAAAGGCGCATGTCTGTGTTTTAAATGGATTAGGGATCAGTTGGTTTTCCCTGTAATAGGCAGTTAGAGCACCTAGAGCTTCGGAGAGCTTCTGTTCAACCATCTCAAAGCTCCCTGCTTGAGTGGTAATGGCACGATCATCAGCATAGATGAAACTCTCTGTCCCTTCTGGCAGTGGCTGGTCATTTGTGTAGATGTTGAACATGGATGGAGGAAGCACGCTCCCCTGAGGCAGGACATTATACTTGTGTGTGTATGTGTAATACAACATAATATATACTAATATAATAATTGTTATATATTACTTTTTTTGTCGTGTCAGGAGTAATATATAAAACGACATCTATAATATATAGAAATAATAACATTGTAATGTAATAATCCTAATATATTATATATAATATTAATGATGCTGTAATATATTATATATACTACAACTTATGATATAGTACAATATATTATATAGTACTAATAGAATATTATACTTGTGTGTGTGTGTAATACAATATAATATATACTAATATAATAGTTATTTGTTATATATTACTTTTTTTTGTCGTGTCAGGAGCGACTTGAGAAACTGCAAGTAGCTTCTGGTGTGAGAGAATTGGCCGTCTGCAAGGACGTTGCCCAGGGGACGGCTGGATGATTTGATGTTTTTATTATCCTTGGGGAGGCTTCTCTCATGTCCCTGCATGAGGAGCTGGAGCTGATAGAGGGAGCTCATCCGCCTCTCCCCAGATTCGAACCTGCGACCTGTCAGTCATCAGTCCTGCCGGCACAGGGGTTTAACCCACTGCGCCACCGGGGAATCCTTATATATTACTAAGAATATTGCAGTATAGTGGTATAGTACAATATAGTATTATATAATAGTAATATTGTGCTATGCTAATAATGTCTTGTATATACTGATTGATAATATTATCATGTAATAAAATATTACACTAATAATACAATATAATATATAATAATGTAATACAGTAATACTAATATATTAACTATAATTACTACTTATAATGATATATTGTTTTATTATTGTGTATTTGTATATTTTAAGTTGTAGTGTTTTTGATTGTGAGCTGCTTTGAGTCTCCATATAAAGTGGGATATAGATAAATAAATTCCCCATTAGCTTTCTTGCCATTTATATTGCCCATATTCTCTATCCATTCCTAACTGCTCATTTTCTTTTCCCATTCCCCCCCCCCCAACACTTTGGGTGCATTGTAGGATGAATTTATTTATTTATTTATGAAATCGTACCCCACTTTTCCCCAATCAAGGGCCCAAGGCAGGAAATAATAAGAGTAATAAACTTTATTTATAACGTCTGAATCTCCCTGGGGGGAACTCAGAGCGGTTTTCAACAAAAGAAGGCAAACATTCAATGCCATAATAAACAATAGAAAGAAAAACAAACCAAATCAAAACAGTAAACAAACACATCAATATAAACTTATGGTTTGTTTGCTTTTTTGTCGTGTCAGGAGTGACTTGAGAAACTGCAAGTCGCTTCTGGTGTGAGAGAATTGGCCGTCTGCAAGGACGTTGCCAATGGGACACCCGGATGTTTTGATGTTTTATCATCCTTGTGGGAGGCTTCTCTCATGTCCCAGTGTGAAGAGCTGGAGCTGACAGAGGGAGCTCATCTGCACTCTCCCCGGATTTGAACCTGCGACCTGTCGGTCTTCAGTCCTGCAGACACAGGAGTTTAACCCACTGCACCTCCGGGGGCTCATAACTTATGGTAACTGGAATAGTAAAAACATACAATATAAAATTAAGAACAAGTTGAAACCATAAATACTAGCAAATGTTGCGAAATCCTAATGATAACCCCATTAAAATAGGTAAAACCACCCTGATAATACCTAATACCTAATGAATGATTCCATAGCATTGAACCACATCAGTGGTTCAATGCTATGGAATCCTGAGAGCTTTGTAGTTTGGCGTGATACCAGCCCTCTTTGGCAGAGAAAGCTAAGGACCTTTTAAAACTACACCTCCCATTATTCAATAGCGTTAAGCTATAGTACTTCAATTAGTGTCGGACTGCATTAATTCCACAGTGTAGATGTGCCTTAAGACTTCTTGCGTATGTATCATTCTCTTGCTCTGGAGTCATTGGGGTAGTAGTCCTGTGAGAACCAGTGCTTCTTATGGTCACTGGATGAAAAGTCGGGTCTGAGAACAGACTATCCTTTATCCAAAGTGCTTGAAACCAATGTTTTAGATTTCCAGTATTGTCAGATTTTGGAAACTTGGCACATACATATTGAGATATCTTGGAGACGAGACCCAAGTCTAGACATGAAATTCATTTATGTTTCAAATACGCCTTATAAACATCGCCCGAGGGTGATTTTATACATAATTTTTAAAAAGAAATTATTCATGAAACAAAGTTTGTGTCCATTGAAGTTACCTAACTAAGAATTTTCCAGGTTCTCCTATGAAATGCAACTTCTGACAGAAATCATTCATTTTCACAAGATTCACTATTACCCATGGCTTCTTGTTTCCACTGCCACAGTAAGTTGAGGGACACATTTCCTATGGATATGGGGGTCATACTGTACTATTTACTTACTTACTTACTATATTTCTACCCCGCTCTTCTCACCTTGAAGGGGACTCACCTTGAAGGGGACTCAGAGTGGCTTACAGTTTGGCCACTTTGGTGCCACATTGCAAATACATCATATTAGACTAATAAAAAGATACACATAGAAACACTAAAACTGGTTATCCTATAATGTTTTCTTGTAAGGACAAGGTTATATTATACACCATTTTTTAAAGTTCATGTGTTTCATTTGCCTTTAGAGCAGTGGTTCTCAACCTGTGGGTCCCCAGATGTTTTGGCCTTCAACTCCCAGAAATCCTAATAGCTGGTAAACTGACTGGGATTTCTGGGAGTTGTAGGCTAAAACACCTGGGGACCCACAGGTTGAGAACCACTGCTTTAGAGACAGACATCACATGCAATTAGTATGTGTTACCCGTGCCTCCTTACAGCACAACAGTTTGAATGTCTATTTGGAACTAGGCAGAACTAGTCCTCCTGGGTAAAGTTTATCTGGAATATTATTGTCAGTTCTGGGTAGCACCAATTCAAGAAGAATATAGACAGCTGGAATGTGAGAAGGAAACAAAGAACAAAGGAAACAAAGGAACAACTAAGGGAGCTGCATTTGATTAGTCTGAGGAAGAGGAAATGGAATTGTAAGCTGCCTTGAGCCCCCCAGGGTAGAGAAAGACAGGATATAAATAAGGTAAATAAATAAATAGTTATATTAGTATTTGTATCATGGATGGTGTGGATGAGGGGTTGGCTGTGAAACTAGAGCAGACATGAGCAAACTTTGGCCCTCCAAGTGTTTTGGACTTCAGCTTCCAGAAATCCCAGCCAACTTACCAGTTGTTAGGAACTTTGGGAGTTGAAGTCCAAAACACCTGGGGAACTGAAGTTTGCCCATATCTGATTTACAGCCTAGCCAAGAACAGCAATTCTCTCATCCACACCTAGAAGCAGCAACTGCTAAGCCTGATCCCCAAGAGAAAAATCTCATCTGAGACATTCAATCAGAATTGCTGAGAGAATGGCCAGAAATAGGGATGAGCTGTTAAAGCAACATGTAAGGCTTTGTCTCGTGCTGCTCAATTGCTGGTAGCAATGTTAGAAACTACGCCTTGGATTTTGCGCTCTGGGGAGCTGTGGATACCATTTGGAGTTTTGGACAGTTTCATCGGTTGTAAGTTTGGTGATTGGATTGGATCAAGACTAAATTTGGCCTGCTCTTCTGCTACTTCCTTGAAAGCTTGTTGTTACTGAAAATTGACTGGCCAACCTTGAACTGTATAATTATGTTGTTGGAGATTCCAGGGTGAAGTATTTAACCATTTGAAAAGATATCATGTAGAAGAATACCAGATTCAAATATCAAGAAAAAGGAGTCCACTTAAACTTTAGGAAGAACTTCCTGGCTGTAAGAGTTTTCAACAACAGAATAAATTGCCTCAGAATTTAGTATACCCCACTTCTTTAGAAGTTTTTAAAGAAGTTGGATATCCAATTCACAGTGTTATCGAGCCAAGGTAATCCCCCCAAAAAAGATTTATAGTTCAGAAATAAATATATGTTTCCCTTTTTAAAAGACCCTTTCCAGACTTGTGCATGTTCAAAGCATCAAAACATCAAGATCAAGCTAGCAGTAGCTTTAAGTCTCTAAACTCTATCATATCTAACCCTTTAATAAATTGTATATATTCTTCTTTACCAAGATATAAACCAAATAAGCTCAGAGACATTCCCAAGCCAAGATAACCACCAAGTTCATTGTTCATGCGTATGCAGAGATAGGTAGTTTTCTGTCGGCTTAGATAAACCTAAACCTGTTTGTCTAGCTATATGATTTACTTGAAGCTGAGAGATTGCTGCCCACAGAAACAGGCTTGTAGATATGTGCGTGTGTTGAACTTCTTTATTGACAGCCAAGCCTTTGATTACTCAAGATCAGCATCTTTGTTCCTTGAGTCTTACAGCTTTGCTTTCTGAAGCTCCCATTTTTGTTTGAATTGGAAGTAGACATTTGATCTCATCCAAGGCCCATCACCATAACTTTACTATTTGTTTACCCTAGACTGTGCCCTCTCGGGGCATTTCTGCAGTTGATTGGTCCTCCACTCTGACCAATCCCTGGCTGCCATTTTCCCTCCCAGCCAATCCTGGCATGGATCCTAGTAGCCTCTTTTCTGGTTAATCAGGGGAGGGAGCGGGAAGTCTGAATAGCTGTCAGAACTGTATCCCCTGTATTTCTCTGTATGTTTATGCTTGAACGTTTTGAAACAAAAGGCTGATCTTGTATCCCTTTGGGCCAAACCGAATAAACCTCTGTGGCTTGCCTTCAACTTGGTGAGTTGGTTTCTCAGTCTTAACCTATCTGGTTTAGCATACACTCACCAGGCACAGATCCTCTTTAACTGCGGTCTTAGTTAACCATAACAGCAGGACTACTTTAAATGTGGATCTTATGTGGAAGTGGCTGGACCAGATGACCCTTGAGGTATGTTCAACTATGATTCTGTGATATTAATTGCATATTGTCTAATTGTATATTTTAACTATGTTTGTTTAATTTACTGTCTGGTTCTATTATTATTCGATATTGTCGTTTAATATGTTCTCACATGTTTAAAATTGTTTATTGCTTTCCTACACTTTACAGCATTGAATGTTTGCTGCTTTATGCTGTAAACTGCTCTGAGTCCCCCCAGGAGAAAGAACGGGATAGAAATAAAGTTTTATTATTATTTATGTATTATTATTATATTAAGACTGAAGGTTTAGGTTGGTTCAAAATCTTTTCCCAGCTGAAATCAAACACCTTTCATTAACCAAACTACACATTCATATTTGGCTTTGATATCTCAGGATTTGCATTCCCAATGGGAAGGAAATAATTAGTTTCTATAGCTTCAAGAGTTTTCCCCAGGCAATAGATCTTCTCAGAACTTTTCCCAGACTCAGCAAGTTTTCTTTCTGAATGGAACTGGAAGTATAGAAGCCTAAATCCATGACCTCCATCAGCTTCTATAACACAGAAGCCTGCATATATAATTTGAATAGGAGTCTATGCGTTTATTATTACAGAATGTTTTCATTACGTAGACTGCCACCAAAGTAGACTTTAATTTCAGTGAGACAAAGATCCTTGTGTCTCTTTCAAGGGAATATAAAATGGCTTGAAAGGAAGGTAATTAACTAAGCTATTCAGTGTGCAGGTTTTTCAGTTTTTTAAAAAATGTGGACTTCACAAAAGAGAAAGAATAATTTACAAGTGGGTAATCTGATTTTTGTATGGTGCTGAACATTTTTGTTTGACAACACAGCTATGGCTTACATTTTATTTCCCACTGCAATGCTGTATTAGAGCATAACCCACCACTGTGTAATTCATTGCTACCAACTCTGAAGGAGAATTAACTTGAAATGGATTCATTGCCAAAACTATGGGAGCTAAAAAGATTTTCTGCAATGGAAAAAAATAAAATGGCAATATGCTTTAAAACCAGTTGTATATAGTGTTCCTCAACACAGCAAGCTGTAGGGAAATATTGTCATGGAAAGATATGTAAAAAATAAAAATGCCAAGAGAAATCTCCTTGAATTGTGTTACCATCCTGTGGGAGGCTTTTCTCATGTCCCTGCATGAGAAGCTGGAGCTGACAGATGGGATCTCACCCCACTCCCCACAGGATCACAGGATTTCAAAGATGAACGATACCACAAGAGTCTTCTTGCTAACGCCTTGCTATTCAGAAATACACAAGTAAAGCACACCTGGTCATCCAACCCCTGTATCAAGACTTCAAAAGAACGAAAGTCTACCTCCTAAGAGGCAAATATTTCCAATGCCAGTATTACCAAAATACTCCCAAATCCAAAATAGTCCAAATGGGTGGCTGAGATCATGGCACCTTTGCTTTCTGGTGCTTCAGTGTAAACAAACTTTATTTCACACACACAATTATCAGAAATGTTTGATAATATTACATTCAGACTTCTGTAAGATAAGAAGTGATTGGACAGTTTTCTATTCTTACAGATTTCAAGAAAAATCTCTTTTTGGAAATATGGAATAGTGGATTTAACTACTAGATATCTAGATCACAAAGTATTTCAAAATTCAGGAAATTTTTATTTTATAAAGTCCAAGTGACAAGATGATTCTGTATTTGTGATTCATATTATATTCCTTGTATTGCTCTTCTTCACTGACTGAGGCCCCATCTACACTGTCATATAAAGTCCAGATTATCTGATTTCAATTGGAATATATTGCAGTGTGGACTCATATAATTCAGTTCAAATCTGATAATCTGGATTATATGGCAGTATAGATCCTGCCAAAGAGGATGGTTGGAGGACCATCCTTTTTGAATTCCTTATAGTTTCATTAAACCTTTTGAAATACTGTTTCATCTTTTGAAAAAGGGCTCTGTGAAAAAGCAGTGATGAGATTTTCAGTGATTCGCCTAGTTGTCTAGCTTTTTGAACTGAATTATAATTGGCAAAGGTACATGAGCTGCATCACTTCGGATACTGATACAAAGAGACACCAACTGGTAATAAGTGAGGCTTTCTGTTGTGAGATTTCTCATTTCTTTGCAGTAGTCTGAAGAGCCCAATGTCTACTCTTTGTTGCAACTCTCCATATCTTTCTCTTGTCAATGTACTCATCCTTTTGCTTCCCTCCTCCTTGAAGGCCACTTCTCCTTCAAGATGTTAATCTCTCTCCTACGAGAGAGTAGCCATAGAGCTTCAATTCCAACTGTGTTTACTAGCTTGCTCCCACACATGAGAGCCAACTTTTAAGGGCTCTTGTAATCAAGTATAGATAAACTTGTTTTGTTTATATTCAAATCCAAGATGGATTTCCTAATATAATAAATATAATAGGCTCCTAGTCTCATCCAACTTTAGAACCCAGAGTCTGGGTTTTTATGCCTCAGGTTTTTTCTGCCCATTAAAACTCCCACATCCTCTGCTAATTTTGAAGGCATTTTTAATTGAAACTCCACAGACCACTAAAATGACTGCTCTTGGAGGCATTGAGATGCAGCAGTGTACATTAAAATAATTGCCAACTCTCACAAATAAGACCTTGGTAAAATCTGGAAGTACAAACTAGAATCTCTTCCATTTTCTTTTTTAGCACAAACAATGCATGAAATGGGTTGGAGTGGACCTCAGTGGGAGGAAGACTTGTCCCTATTCCTGCTGTATTGCACACCCTTGTCCTGTAGAATGGCTACCAGCCAGAGTTGACAGTATCGGTCTAGACAGAGCCGTGGTCTGGCTCAGTGTAAGGCAGTTTCCTATTTTCAGATTTTTCTGTATTCATTATTTCTGCATTTGAGGTAGATTGTGTCTTTCTGCCAAAACGAGGACTTAAAGTGGCTTACAACAAGATGAAAAACAGGTCCAGAATAAAAACACAAGAAACAATAATAAAGAAGACCAATGAAGCAAGATTAACAGTAAAATATTACAACCAAGCAGTGATTTAACAATATATAGATGTTAAATGATATGGCACCCATCTTTTATTAGCCCCTTTCTCAATAGCTTGCTTGCACAACAATGCATTTCCAGTGGAAGGACAACAGAGAAGGGTCAAACTCAGTCTTCTTTCCATCCTGGTATGCTCCCTACCTCTATGGAAGTGTCACACAAGATTTGTAAGATTAGTCTGATCCAATGTCCCAGGATTATTCAGTGAGCACCATGAAATCTGAGAAATGGAAGCTAAATCTCCTCAGTCCAAATCCAACATACGTAACCACTAACCACATTGACTCTCCCTCTCTCCAAGGACATAGACACTTTCTGATCTGCTAGGGAAAGCTTAGAAAGTGCCTGTTGACAATGTAATTTAATTTTACTTGATGTATGAGCAATGCTGGCTTATAACCAAAAATCATTTCCAAGTAAAAATAAAGGCACCAAAACACAGGATGTTATTGCCCACCTAGAAACATAGCCAGTTTGTCAAGCTCTTTTGTTTCATTGCAATGGCAACAGACTACCGGATACTGCTTGCTGTCAAAGAAACTCCACCTAAGCCATAGTCACTTAATTTTCACCCCATTCCTATTATATTTCTGTGTTGCTACTTCAGAAGGTAATTCAGGACAGAATTACAAAATCAGGCTGTGATTTGTGAAGCTGAGACTGTATAGTTAATATAAAGAGATTTCCTTGGGTGACACAATGAAAAACAACTATCTACAGAGGACTTTATCACAAAGTTGGTTTGTTGCATAACTGCACTGGTAACACTCAGGTTGTTTCATTGTGTTTCCATAGTTATTGGAGTGCATCTTTCCACTGATAGAAAGAACCCATCCATGGCCCCAATATTGCTGCTGTCCAACTATTGTAACTGGTGATCATTTTATTCCACTGTAGTTCCAATATCCCAACAGTCATTTGTGATCAGGCATGGTTCTCCTCTTCTTCTCTTTTCTATCTCCAAGGACAATGAAGTCAGTTCAGTATTTGAACAAGGGTAAATCACAGGAATATAATTGGTTTTATCCCATTCCCCAACTTTTATTTTATTTTTTGAAGGTGTTTTTTTTTGCACAATTGCACTATTGTTGTGGGTCGCAATTATGACAGTTTTCTCTATTCGCAAGAAATTTCAAAGCTGCACAATCACTCTATTTCAGCATAAGAAAAAAAATTAAACTGCACACATGTGCTATGAAGCGTGAGTATGGATAAAAAGATAAGGGTTGGTTAAGGAGGCAAGACTGATGGCAGGAATGTCAATCACTGAAGTGGCATCATAGCACTATTGGAGATGAGGTGTGGAAGTGTTTCTTTCCCTACTAATAATATCTGTTTGCTTAAATAATGGTATTGCTATGAGACAGCAGGTCAGTGTGATAATGCCCATAACTACAACAGAGATCCTGCATTGTCATCATAACTGCAACAGTGGGGCTCAGACATTGTAGTCATGATGTCAATCATCCCCTAAACTTATCTTTGCAACCTACAGTGCCAAAATGGTTATGAAGAGGATCAGTGTTAGGGAACATATGCAGCACACTCCAGATTGTAGAGTACCTTGAGAAAAGTCAGTTGAGATCTTGTTATCAATTGCTTTTCCAAGAACTTTTCCTAGCTCTCTAATCTCCAGTACCACAGAAACATTTCAGATAGCGCAATGTCAGGCCATGGTTGTTCTTTACATATGAATCTACAGCAGTTAGTATCTTGCAAGTACACCTTATTATTGCAACTGCTGAACGAGATCTCAACATACATCTTATGGACAGGCATTTTAAAGTAATAGCTCTCATAGTTTGGCTTAGTGTTATGGAAAATTGCTTTTCTGGCCATAATCATTTCAGAAATGGCAAAAGATGAGAGGAAGAGATCCTGGTATTTATTGGGTTCAGGTGGGGTCAATTGATACAGATACCCATCCAGGCATTAATCCCAAGGCTACCATTTTGGGAGGCAACCATTTCAAGATAGTGCAAGTTTGTATGAACTAACCTATCCTGACTGGCTGAAATGTAGAAGCTGAAATCTTCATGTGACCTAAATTACAGACCAAACAAAGGATTAGCCAACAGTAGAAGAATCTTTGGAAAGCAACCCCATATAGTAAAGACTTATGAATAGTGACTTAAAATGGTTATTAGCCCAGGATCACATTATTATCGCACTATAACATCAAACTATTTATATTGAAAAAAGGGAAGGGGGCTGAAAAGAATTTCAGGAGCCTATACTTCAGAAAACAGTTATTTATTTTATTTTATTTATTTCTTATACTTGTATACCGCTGTTTCTCAGCCTGACCGGTGACTCAACGTGGTTTACAACAAGGAGTTATTCTCTTCCCATGTTTTGTTCTCCCTAACAAAGTACTGGAATTAGTCTGAGGTTAACCTGATGAAGATTTCCTTTGGAATCCCCACCCATATTCAAATTAGTTACTGAAATATTGCAGAAGGAGGGGGCATATTTTCCAGTGCAAAAATGCCTGGAGAGTAACAATGCTGTGATGATCAAATAGCATGGTGTGGCAATGTTCTTACTTAGTAACATTAATATTGAAAAAAATGGTTCATATTAAAATTAAATTCTCCTGTCTGTGTTTCAATCCATGTACACACATTTAATGTAACACATTCCTAGAAATGTTTGTCTTGAATTGTAGCTTTATTAAAGTTTCACTGGTGGAAATATTAGGGCCCTTATTTCAATGTCAACCCTTCTAAAATGTGAAAAAACAAATACTATATGATGCCAATCATTATCAGAAAGAAAATACGTTGAAATATTTGAAATTACAGACAAGCTCACAAGCACGGTAATTAGGCTACCATTTTCTAAAAGCAATAAAAGTCACCTTTTCTCTGACATGCTGCATACAAGTAGCTGCCTATAGTGATTTTTACAACGGTTATAAAAAACTGAAGAGTTGACATAATTTGAACTAAGGTTTCCTGAAGGGTGATGCTATAATAATATTCTGGGAGTCTTATACGCCCCATTGAGAAGTTAATTTGTCATTCTAACCCAACTAGCAAATTTGTAAAGGTCAGCACAGACTATTTGTCAAAGTGAAATATGTCAGCTGTTTCATGTTTTATTTCCAAGAGACAAATCATTAAACCATATTAAGTTTTCTTTTCTTATAGGGAAAATTGACTTTTTCATTGGACAGATGGTGGGAAAGAACCCAATCTGTCTGAAATCATTGCAGTATTTGCTGTAATTGTGCTGGACTTGCTATTGGAATAGATGTTTGCTTTCAAAATGAGAGCTTTAGTCCAGAGTAGGTTTGCATAGGGTGTTTGTGGGAAAGGTATATGTTACCATAGCCCTGAGATTTGGGGGCCGCATTAACTGCAAACCTATTCTATGAAGTAAAAATAATTGAGACTCAATTGCAGATCATACTTGCAGACAATCGTGAAAATTCATTTCCGTGTAACTATATATTTGTCCTCCAGATCTTCCGAGATTTCCAGAAGCCAATCAAAAGCAGTATTAGAGCTCAATAAAATGCAGTTTGAACAGTTAAATTTTTCAATGAGATCCTTCTCAAGATCAGAATTTATACTTGTATGATTGGAATAGAACTTTTTTCTTGAAAAACAGAGATATTTATATTTCAAGCTTATATTAAGCTCAAAACAGATACTCAGGCCTTATGAACAGGATATTCTGGTTCATGGTGTAGTTGTAGTGGTTTCAGTGTTAAACACCCCATCACATTGAGAGGGGAAAACATGGGTGACCGTCCCTTTAAGAGTAGAGAATAATGACGACAACAACAACTTTATTCATATCCCACCATCATCTCCCAAAAGTTAATCGGGGCGGCTTACAAAAGTATTTAGTAATACAGCAGAATATACAAAGTACAGTAAAATATATAAACATTTATAATACAACTAGCTGTCCCCTGCCATGCGTTGCTGTGGCCCACATGGGGGTTCTGTGTAGGAGGTTTGGCCCAATTCTATCGTTGGTGGGGTTCAGAATGCTCTGTGATTGTAGGTGAACTATAAATCCCAGCAACTACAACTCCCAAATGTCAAGATTCTATTTTCCCCAAACTCCACCAGTGTTCACATTTGGGCATATTGAGTATTTCTGTAGAGTTTGGTCCAGATCCATCATTGTTTGAGTCCACAGTGATCTCTGGATGTAGGTGAACTACAACTCCAAAAACAAAGGACACTGCCCACCAAACCCTTCCAGTATTTTCTGTTGGTCATGGGAGAACTGTGTGCCAAGTTTGGTTCAATTCCATCATTGGTGGGGTTCAGAATGCTCTTTGATTGTAGGTGAACTATAAATCCCAGCAACTACAACTCCCAAATGACAAAATCAATTTTTTTGAGCGAAGGACATACATTGGGTTGTTAGGTGTCTTGTGTCCAAATTTGGTGTCAATTCGTCCAGTGGTTTTGAGTTCTGTTAATCCCACAAACGAACATTACCTTTTTAGGTTCTTGTGGGTTTTTTCGGGCTATATGGCCATGTTCTAAAGGCATTTTCTCTTGACGTTTCGCCTGCATCTATGGCAAGCATCCTCAGAGGTAGTGAGGTAGTGAGAAAAAAAACCCCACAAGAACCTAGTGATTCCAACCATGAAAGCCTTCGACAATTCATTACATTTTTATTTATATAGATAACAATGTCAATTAACATAAAACAGATATGCATAAAAACAGCATATAAAATCCCCTACTATTTTAAATAAAATCCTCAATAAAATGCAGTAATAGCTGTGGATTAAAATAGGCTGTATCAATTCCAGTCACATTAAGTCAAACGATTCGCTTGGTCCTCAAGTTTTAACTGATGTTTTAACCATGTTTGAAAGCCTGCTTGAACAGCCATGTTTTCAAGTTTTTCCAAAAATATTGGAGTGTGAAGGCTAGCCTAATTTCCCTGGGGAGAGTGTTCCAGAGCCAAGGGGCCACCACCGAGAAGGCCCTCTCCCTCGTCCCCACCAATCACATTTGAGACAGAAGTGGGACTGAGAATCGCCCCTCTTATATCATCAGCAGCCCCGTTTCAAGTTCTGCCTCCTCATCACATTCATACGTGAAAACCTAAGAGCTGGCAATACATTCATCTTTTAAATTCTCACAAGGCCAGTATTATTTTTAAAAAAATCAGAAGAAACAACAATATCTGAAAAACCAAGACATGTCTTGCCCTAGCCTAAGCCCCTTACATTAAAGGAGACTGATACCAGGTTAAAACCACTTCTTTCCATGGGATACTATTGTTCTGCTCCAAACCCCACAGGAAGCAAGAGACTGCTGATGGCTAGTCCGTATACTTACTATTTAAGAATCTATGTGTAACAATGCTCTTTCAGATAAGGCATGTCCACATGCATAGCCCTATAAGGAAGCACTAGTTTATACAACAAAGGGGGAGAAGGAGAAGAAGGAGAAGAAGGAGAAGAAGGAGAAGAAGGAGGAGAAGGAGGAGAAGGAGGAGAAGAAGAAGAAGAAGAAGAAGAAGAAGAAGAAGAAGAAGAAGAAGAAGAAGAAGAAGAAGAAGAAGAAGAAGAGTATTTATATTCCACCCTGTCCCCCAGAGAGGACTCGGGTATATCAAGTGATATTTGTCAGTAGCTCCTGTGTTGTCCCATGTGTAATTGTTGGATATTTGAAGCAGCCTATCTTATATTGTAATTAAGTAGGAAGGAAACTTTCATATGTAGTTTGGTCATTTTCTCTGTCCAGTGAATTGTAACTGTATTTTGCTAAGGAAAAAAACTAGAAGAAGAAAAGAAGTGATCATACCTCCCCCCATATAAAATTCTGCGCTTCTAATTGAAATTTCTTTTTACTCCAAATTTCTTGTTTTGCACTATTTACTTCAAACTTCAGTTGAGTTTTTAGAAATACAGTTAGGCAAAGTTACCAAGGGAATGTGAATACAGCAAATATAAGACTTCTAGATGTGAATGATTTTCGGCATCTCACATTCTTAGATGCTTGGAATTTGAGGACTGAAAATAAATTCAGAATTGTAATTTTTTTTGGAAGTCAGTGGCTCATTTCACTGCCCTTCCCTCGCTAGGCTCATGGGAACAAATATGTAGCAGATGCTTTGATTCCATTTTCTAGGGAAAAGTGAGAAAGAGAGAATTTTATTTGCCAATACAAGCCAGACAAAATATATATTTTAATGCCCCTGAATACTGGCTACAAGTCATGAATTGATTAAAACTTTCTTGCTGGCTCATTTGCTAAGAATTAGGGCCAAGAACCAATGAGCCTTTGGGATGCTTCCAGAGGGAGGATATTTCACACTACCAGTCAAAAGACATGCTTCACTATACCGTCTTCTCTTAAAGGGATTTCTGTGGAAAGAAGTAAGGCAGAAGAAGCAGCAAAACACAGAAACATTACACTGAAGATGACATCGCTATCTGGACCACCTGAAAAATTCATTGAATGAGACAGTCTGATTACACAATAAAAGAAACATTGCACAGATGTGAACATGAATATCTCTTCTCTCTGGAGCACAGGACAAGAATTTATAGTATATCATTAATTACTAAACATTTCAGACATTATAGATCAGCCACAGCTCATATGTATAACTCAAAGAAGAACAAAAATGTGGGTACTCATATATCATGGATATTTAACCGCAAAATCTTTCAATAGCATTCCCTTTCCATTGTGCCAATAGCCCTGTTAAAAGTGGCCATATGACCTGTCAGAGCAGCTTGTGAAATTTTGTTTCAATTTTCAAGATTACTGCATCGAGACATATATTTTTGGCAAAGGGTTCACAGTGCTTTTGGCCTCACGTTCCAGGAAATTGCTCAGTGAAGCCAAATCTTTCGCCTAATAATACTATTATATGTTCCCACTTCAATTACAATTATACCTTGCAGTTAATGGAAAAAACCCACTTGAAATTATATGAATTAGCAGCCAAAACTATCAACACGAATAGCGATAAAACTGGCAATGGTGCTAATAATGTTGCCTGAAAACACCATGGAGCTCAGAGCAGACTGAATAGATTTCTTTAAAATATATATTATGAATAAGAAAAGACTTTCCAAAGTGCTAATACTGACACAAGAAATTGCTTGAGCACAATCTTTTTAAATTCTTATACAAAGGTCACTGCAGTGTCTTATAGTTTTGTTCACAGTTATTACGTCTTAAATACTTGCTCTCTATTTCATGTGAATGGTAATTTCATAATTATGCAATAGATGCATTTGTTAAGATTGCCAGATTTTCTGCATACAATTCCCGTGGGAATAAGGTGAAAACAGTCAATCCAGTTAATATTGCCTCCCAATACTCCATGTTCAAACTATGATTTCAGTACAATGATAATGCTTCCTCTGAGAATCTCCTCACTGTATTGGTATGAGGTTCTTTAGGTAATGCTGTTTTTTTTGTTTTTTTTTTTTTTTGGTCGTGTCAGGAGTGACTTGAGAAACTGCAAGTCGCTTCTGGTGTGAGAGAATTGGCCGTCTGCAAGGACGTTGCCCAGGGGACGCCTGGATGATTTGATGTTTTTATCATCCTTGTGGGAGGCTTCTCTCATGTCCCCACATGAGGAGCTGGAGCTGATAGAGGGAGCTCCTCCGCCTCTCCCCGGATTCGAACCTGCAACCTGTCGGTCTTCAGTCCTGCCGACACAGGGGTTTAACACACTGTGCCACCGGGGGCTCCATGGCGATGCTGGTGCATTCTTCCCATACACTGCCACCCTTAGGATAACTTCTAGAATTGGAATAAACCACATTGGTCACCCAGTTCAACCTCTTGCCTTGCCAATCAAAGCACTTAGAGAGATGGTCATCCAGACTTTCCTTAAAAACCTCCCAAGAAGGAGACTCCATCACATTCCAAAGCAGCATATGCCACTGCTGAATATCTTACTGAAAAGAAGTTTTTACTAATGTTTAGGTGGAATCTTTTTTTTTCCTGCAATTTTATCCATGTCCTAGTCTCCAGAACAGCAGAAGACAGGTTTGTCCCCTTCTCAATGTGCCATACCCTCAAATATTTAAACATGGCTATCATGTTCATTCTCAACCTTCTTTTCTCCATGCTAAACATACCCAGCTCTTTAAGCTGCTTCTCATAGGGCTTGGTTTCCAAATCTTTAATCATGTTGATTGCTCTTCTCTGGACATTTCATTGACAGTCAATATATTGGTAAGTGTGGCATAATGTAAAATAAACCATGTGTAGTTCGTGTTTGATCATCTCACACACTGCCTTGCCAGGCAAAGAAAATATGCCACACAGATTATCAATAAAGAACAGGTAGTTTACTCTTCGTCATTCTGAAAAACATATTTACAATCATAGGATCAGTTACATCGACTCACATAATGTGAGTCCTTTTATGAGAGATTTAAAATGGTCTTACTTTGTCCATGTGGAAAAACTCCTTCCACATGGACAAGCAAGATTACACTCCAAACTCTCTCTCTCTACTTCTCTCTAAGCACCTGCATAGCTCAAGCCTGAAAAATGTAATAGTATCCAAAAGTCCCAGGCTCAGCCAGCTCCCCGGTTGTAGCCTGACCAATCAGCTTTGTGTATCTTATTTTGCAGTTGACACAAACATGCTAATTGATTTCTTACATGCTCCATGTCATGTATCATGTCCTGCAGTTGAGGGCGGTTGGTGGTGGCAGATCTAGCAGTTGGTGATGGAAGGGTTAATGTAAATCTTAGTTCTAAAGGGCTGAATAATTTGTAAGTCTCGGTTTACAGGTAAAAGCAATGAAGGGTGGAGGTATGCAAGGAATAGATTGCAGCTGGTTGTTATTGGATTTAAGGAGCTAACCTTTAGGAGAAAAGTATTTGTCTTATTTTGGTGGTAGATGCTGCTGGTTTTCTCTCAGGTTTCTGGATTTTTGGTGTCCTGACCTGTCTCCTGAACTCTTAGAACCTTGAATCACTGGACTGGCTTTTGACTACCGTATAGACCAGGGGTCCTCAAACTAAGGCCCGGGGGCAGAATATGACCCTCCAAGGTCATTTACCCGGCCCTCGCTCAGGGTCAACCTAAGTCTGAAACAACTGGAAAGCCCACAACAACAACAATCCTATCTCATCAACCAAAAGCAGGCCCACACTTCCCATTGAAATACTAATAAGTTTATATTTGTTAAAATTGTTCTTCATTTTAATTACTGTATTGTTTTAAAGTGTTTTTTTGCACTAAAAATAAGATATGTGCAGTGTTCATAGGAATTCATTAATGTTTTTTTCAAATTATAAGCCAGCCCTCCAAAAGTTTGAGGGACTGTGACTTGGCCCTCTGTTTAAAAAGTTTGAGGACCCCTGGTATAGACTCTTTATCCCTGGACTTTGCTCATTGAACTCTCGGCATTTGATCACTGGACTGGACCCTTTGGCTGCGGTATAGTGTTTGCTATCAGTTTTTGTTTTAATTCTGTGGCTGAGTGCTATATTTATGTTTTCTATTTTGGACTATTAAAACAGCCAGAAAGTAAGTGTTGCTTTAATTAAACTGTTTGATACAAACTGAGAGTTTGTTTGATTCATCTTTGCCTGAATACTGGCAGAGAGCCCTGGCATTGTGACACTCCAACAGTAGGGCATTAGTGCTATGAGTAGCTTTCCTTTTCCAGTGGTAACAATGGAACTGGTGTGTCCTACTGCATTAGATCCAGTCCTCCTCAAATGGCATTGATGTACCCTGCTCCAACTTTAAGAATGACCATATCAGCTAAACGTGCAATGTCCATAACAACCATTGGTGTTTATCAAACTAATAGTTTATGAGAAAGATAACAATGCAAGTGGTGTTTAAGTCCATTCTAGCCCGTTTTTAACTTAGATTTAGGATGAAAACTGCTCTGTTTGTCTTGGTGAATGGCCCATGATAAGTGAAAAATAACACAAGTATAATCCTGTGTCTTGAAAAAAAATATTACAGACTTGTACTTTCTTGTCACATATTCTTTGTAGAGTGCTCACAGTCCTATTGTAATCAGCCAATAGATTCCCTCCTCTTTTTCCTTTTCTTGGCAAAATTAAACATAAAAATTAAAACATATCCAACAAAGAAAGTGTACATAGTCAACCAAGGCTTCAGCTTGGGAGAGGAATCTTTGTTAAAGCTTCACTGTAGGTGTTCTTCTGGCAAGTAATAAGAGTACTCCCAGCAATAATATTTTTGCTAATAGAAGAGAAAACGGGCACATCCTGTCCAGCCGGACTATTGAACAAGCTCAGAAAACACAGGAAGCAAAGATTATTTTTCTACAGAATTATTAATAACAAAACCCATATAAAAATCAAATTGAATGCATTTTGGGAAGCCTTGTTTTAGACATCAATTGAAGTGTTAATCAGCAGCAGCTGTTTTAATTTTGTATCTTAAAACATTTGAGTTTCATGTGTGTTCCCAGCATGGTAGAGATTGGACAACCTTAAACATCCAACCTTTATTATTTTATTTTAGATTTCTCCAGTAAATTCTGAGGCTGAGAGTTTAATAGCTCTTCCATTCAACACTCTGAGATTTGTTCTAAAGTGAGTGGCATTAAAGTTGGACTGTCAATGAGGACTGGATCCCTTAGTAAAAATGGAGAATACTGTAACATTTTGTACTGGCTCTAACACACACATACCCATGCCTGGGAAAAGTTAACTTTTGTACTACTTCTCCCAAAAGCTTCCAGTTTGTGTGTAGTAAATCTTTTACATTCTTGCTCTGAATGGACAAGTGATTAAAATCTGAACTCTCTTCCTGTGATTGAAGTATCACTGCAATGAATGAATTTCTGTAGGAAAAATACATGGATATTTGCTCTTTGGGTTTTAAATAAAACCGAAACAACTAATTCCTTCATGAGTTGGCAGTGTTACCCACTTCAAACAGTAGTTTTCATGTACCTTATGAGCGCATGAAATTGACTCTTCTGGCCCTGTATTACCAATTTGAAGCTTTATAAATGGCCTATAGAGAGACATATTCTGGCCTTGATTCCCACCCACCCTGCCACAACCCAGGGGAGCACTTGGAGAAGAAGAAGCTATTAATCTATGAATAATTAATTTCCAGCCTGGAATCATGCGGACCAGAGTTTTCCCGATGGAAATGACTAGATATGAAGACCTGCTTCTGATGCAGCCTTCATCTATGTTGGGAACCAAGATACCAGACTGTTGTTTTAAAGAGAGAAAACAAAAAATAGAAAAAGACTAAGCTGCCTTGACAAACCTTCGGAACATCTCAGCACCTTGCTGAAGAGGACAGCATTGTTGTAAGCGAAAATTCTAGCTAGAACAGTGGTTCTCAACCTGTGGGTCCCCAGGTGTTTTGGCCTGCAACTCCCAGAAATGCCAGTCAGTTTACTAGCTGTTAGAATTTCTGGGAGCTGAAGGCCAAAACATCTGGGGACCCACAGGTTGAGAACCACTGAGTTGGAACCTACTAGAGTGCACAGTCTAGTATTCAGGTGGGCCTTGTGGTAGTTTATTCTGTTCTTCTTTGCTTGCATGCTTTTGGCCAGTCATTAAGAACCTCGTCAGATTGAGGCCCAGAAGCAAATTCTCACGGATTCTCGGTGCTGTCAGAACAGAGTGCTCCAGGGCCCATTAGATAATGCAAGGTTACTTCTGGTGGGGTTCTGGTGGGCTCGTGCCTGTAGTCTGCTGGCAGCACTGAGAAGCAAAGCCCAGAGGAGTCAGGTGTACACCTGACTTCTCATAGAAGAATCTGTGGAGGAATGGGAGGAATCCAGGGAGACAACATGAGAGGAGATCCTACAACCACCAACAGTAAGGGGACAAAGCCTTACGCTGCCCCCACAGTTCCCCACGTTGTCCTCCTGGCTTCATTACATCAGTGTGATGAGGTTCTAACCTATGATTGTCAGGATAAAAACTGGAATGTTAATGGTTGAGGTGGTGTTGCATGTTATGCAACCAGGTAAACAAGAAACACACTTTTCTACACAGCCACTGGAGAAGATACAGGAGCCCATTCCTCTATTAAGCTGGCAACCCTATGTAAGTGCCATTGGTGCAGTATGCCCTCTCTAAACATATAAATCAGAGTAGGATATGACATCACTTAATTGGTGATATCATATCATCAACTAAGTGATATGGATTTAATTGGTGTAGAGATGCCACAGACTGAATGTGAGTCCTTCTTTGCTTAAAATGAGCTCTGTTATGGGGCTATTTTCTGAGCTGCCAGCTCATGCTCAACATTTGGTGCTAAAATAATTAGGTACAACTTGCTTAGTGTTTCTGAGAATTGCAGGGTAATAACTGTGCTTCAGGTTATTTCTATTCTAATTGCTTATTATGATTCCTTTTAATGAGGTGAGGGAAATGTTTTGCTCTGGACAAACTAACCAAAGCCCTTTTGGTAGGGTGAAGCAACAATTATAGACATTTACTATGATTATTTCTCTTCCTTGGAATGTTGTTTTAGCACAGTTTAATTTTATTTCCTGCCAAAAAATATATTTCTTTTTCACTAGGGCAGCCAATGTGCATCTGAGTTGTTGGATTTAAATCAGCATGGAGTTCACTCCAGTATATCTATGTGATGTCCAGTGTGTCAGTGTGTGGTCCTTCTATACAACACGACTCCTATCTTGGGGATACAAATGCACCTTGTCTTAAAGGCCATAAAGTGTCTGCAGAAAGCTGAAAGTAAATTCAGGCTTACTGCCAAATTTCTGATGGGCTCAGAGCTGAGTCTAACTGGAGAAAAGAGTCCAAGAATGTGGTGCTGGCTAGGTTGAGGGGGGAAATGGCCAGAGACTGAAATGCAGGTGCAAACAAGAAAACAAGGATTTGGGAACCACCTAAAATGGGTCACTTCTTCTCTGGACAGGATATTTTGGGATTTTCTTTTGCTCCGGATCCATAATGTAGTTGCTGAATCTTGAGGCCAATGTCGAGATAGTTCAATCTATCTTCAGACTGGCCTGTCCTTTTCCTTGCGGGCAATAGTGCTCCCCTTGAAGCCTGGCTGTTACCTACTTTGACTCCTCAGGTCAAAATGGGATGTAGGCGGTGGCATCAAAGAGCATGTAGAGCGATCCCTTCCTTCTTGTTGGTCCTGGCAGTGCCCATTCTGATGCAACTGTGATGGTCATGCATTTGCAGGGAGCTCTGTTGCTGGTGGGGAGTAGCAGCAGCAACATGGAAATGGGGCACCTGTTTCCCTTGTAGTGGTCCATGCAGTGAAACAATGTTTGTGGCGGTGTTTATCTAGATAATGGATTGGGCCAAAACAGATCAAATCTTGCTATTCAGACAGCTTTTTTTTCATGTCAGGAGCGACTTGAGGAACTTCAAGTCACTTCTAGTGTGAGAGAATTGGCTATCTGCAAGGACGTTTCCCAGGGGATGCCCAGATGTTTGATGTTTTACCATCCTTGTGGGAGGCTTCTCTCATGTCCCTGCATGGGGAGCTGGAGCTGGCAGAGGGAGCTCAAACCACTCTCCCCGGATTCGAACAGCTTCCCTATTGGTCAGCAGTTCTGCCAGCACAAGGGTTTAACCTATTGCATCACCGGGGACTCTGTCCAGACAGCTGTGAAGTCCCAGAATACTCTGGAGTTTTCTGCATAGTGTATCTCTCAACTTTAGCTAAAGCAGAACAAATTTGGGTAAGGGTAGAAAACCCGGGATTCTAATCAGAAATCCCTGTGTGTTGTGAAGACAGCCAGTGCTGAATTGAACGTGAGCACAGTCCTGAATAACTCAGATTTAATGCTCTTCTTCTGGAAATATAGGATCACAGAGCTGAAGGAGACCACAAGGTCAATCCAGTCCAACAGTCTGCCATACAGGATATCCAAAGTTAAAGCACTCCTGAGAGAGCTTCTGTTTAAGGAGACCCCAGCACACTGAGACAGCACACTTCACTGTTGAACATCATCAGAAAGTTCATTCTAATGTTTAAATGGAATCTCATTTCCTGTAGTTTGCCATTAATGTCTCTTTTTAAATAAACTACCATCCATCATGAATGCTCTTGTCTTTTAGTATTCCTGACCGCAGGATCACACCATATATTTCTCCAAGTTTACTGAAATCAGCTTTTATAAATCTATAATGTATGTCTGACTATGCTTGGCTTTAGCTTTCCAGAGTAACATGGTCACTCCCACCTAAGAATCCTGCCCCTTCCACCCCATTAACCAGATCACGGCTCTTGGCTAAGATCAGATCTTAAAGAGGCGATCCCTTTTTTGCCTCTTCCATTTGCAAAGCAAATGAGGAATTTCTTGGACCCGATCTTCTTGCCAGTGTTTCACTTCCAACAAGTGTCAAGAAAGTTGAAATCTCCCATTACAACTACATCACTCCATTTTTAATGTGTGGTCATCTTTTCTGAGATTCCTTCCCATTGCTTTTGTCAGTCTGTTCTTACGCTTGCCTGCTCTGTTGGCAAATAGCAACTGGAAACTCTGATGCCTCCCAAACAGCAACAGTAGCAATGTGTCCCATTGGCTATGAGCACCTGGAGTATGTATGTGTTGATATATGCAGTGTCTAATTAAGTGTTGGTTTGTCCTTGGCCTGTCTGGCATAATCATGAGCAAGCAGGTCAAATATGCCAAATGTCCAGTTGATTTGCCTGCCACCCACTTTGAAATCTGGTCTCCAGATTTCATTCGGTTACTTTAATTTCTTGTTGAGTTTTCCTAAACAATTTTGTTGGCAAATCAGTAAATTGTTCAAGTACCACCTTTGCAAGGTCCCAGCACCAGGAGGATGTATATAGCTGTCAAGCAATGTATGAAATTACCCATGATTTCAAATATCCACGAGGGTATGTGTCTGTCTTGGAATGTATCCCCCATGGATACAGGGGTTGTAGGATAGTAGGAGTGTGTGAAACGGCAGAAATCCGTTCTGCTTTCGTTTCGATTTTAGGTGCCCCTCCCCCTGTTCTGTTGTTGGGAAGATTTCAAAAGATTGGAGTGTGTGTGGCATTTGGATTCCAAATTTGAAACCCTGAGTTCTATTTTCATTTTGGTAGGATTTGTTCCATTGGTGCTAATAGGAAAAGTTTAGAGGCTCATTTCTCCGTCATTTTTATGGCTATCAGAATGAAACTTGGCACACTTGTAGGGCACATTTATGGCTGTAAATCTGCCACGTTTCATGATGTTTTGCTCATCCACTGACTTTTTTGGAATTTTAATTTTTTTACCAATAACATTTTTGAAAAAAAGACAACAGGGATTTGTGGGAGTCCAAAACAGTGTGTGCCAAGTGAGCGGAGAATGAGGGACTTGTTTCTCTGTCATTTTTAGGGCTATCAGGATGGAACTTGCTATATTTGTAGGACACATTAACTACCACAAGCCCTCCAAGTTTCAGAAAATTTTGCTAATCCATTTTTTTTGGAATTTTAAAAAGTTTTCACCAATAACATTTAAAAAAATTATGCCAGGGATTTTGGGGATTTGAAGTCCAAAACAGTGCGTGCCACAAGAGGACAGAAGCAGCTCTCTGATTGGACAGAAGCAAACGGACAGAAGCAGCCCTCTGATTGGCTGAGAAACATGATGCAGCAAGTATAGCTGCATTTGCTGCTCAGCCTCATCACCCCCACCATGGAGAGATTGCAGCTTGTGCTTGCAAAACAAACAAATGGTCAGAATACTAATGATGAAAAATAAGTTCAAATCAACAATTTTTCTGAATTTTTTAGCCGAAGGATTAGGCGGCCCGTTTTTCATTCTGGGAAGGCTCCGAAGGGGTCCTTCTTGATCAGTTTCAGGCTGCTCAGTTACCAGATCTCCAAAATTGTCCAAAATCTGAATTGACCAATGGAATTTAGCACACCCCTATTGAGAACTAAATTTGGTTTCCGTGGCTAATAGCTACTGAAAAACATCTTTTTTATTTGTCACACTCTCTCAGCCTCAAAGGAAGACAAAAGCAACCCCTCTATTGAAGAAATCTTGCAAAGAAATCCCTGTAATAGATTGACATAAGTTATAAACAACTTGACCAAACACAACAACAATATGTTTCCTTTCATGGACTTAGCACTGTTATGGATTGGGGTGAGGCTACAGCCCTCGAGTTTGTGAGGTTGTGAGTACATTCAAACAGAAACATTCACTTCATTTACTTGAATGACTGATGGTGCAATCATTAAATAAATTATCGGCCAATGTTTATTTCACTCTCCCTTATGTATTTTCCTTTTGAACATGTTGCTCCAACACACTTTCCCCCACCCTAGAAAAGACCAAAAAGAGAGAAAGAAATTAAATGCAACCCCACTCTCTAGCACCCAGTGTTATTGTAACGCTATAGTAGAGATCTAAAATATACAGAAAGTCAGAATATTTTTTTTAAAAAATTATGACTCTCATGGGCCCCATAGCTCAGCCCTACAGTACATATGTTGTATATTAAGGTAGTGGTTCACAATTTGTTTTTGTTGGAAAGTCCTTTGGGATAGATAGCAGGTGGGCCTCCCATTTTCCTCTCATCTGGAGCTATCTTCTGGAGTGAGTAAAAGCAAACTGGAATGCCGTGGAAGCAAAGAAACAAACTCAGACGCAAGGAGGCATGTGTGACTGTGGCTCCTTCCCCCCCATCCCTTCCGTGAATCCAAATTTCAGTCTTATTCAACCTCCCACATTGTGCATTGTGATAAACATGATGCTGATCAAGATAAAAGTTGGTGTCTGACCCTGCAGTACTTTGTATGTTTTGATGTCTGCTCAAATTAGCAAATGGGTTAAACCCTTGTGCCGGCAAGCCTGAAGACCGAAATATCGGAGGTTCGAATCTGGGGAGAGTGTGGATGAGCTCCCTCTGTCGGCTCCAGCTCCCATGTGAGGACATGAGAGAAGCCTCCCGCAAGGATGATAAAACATCAAAACATCTGGGCATACTCTGGGCAATGTCACACTTGACATGAAAAAAAGCACATACCATGAACCCTTTGTTGCTTCACTTTCTCTGCTATGTTTAAAATGTTATGATTTCTCTATTCTGTCTTCACCATCTTCACCCCTTTGTTCTCCCCTTACATTAATTGCTGTAAACTGAGTTTAAAGTGCAAAAGTAGTTAACATAGGACTTCATCAGATGGAGCTGTGGAAAATGGGGAAAAGCGAGGGAAATTGTCTTCTTGCATTTAGATCATCATCTTTGCATGGGATTCTGTCTTTTAAAAAGATGGAGAATTTAGTTACCCCATCACACAGGATTGCCTCCTCCTGCCTCTAGCTCAACTATCTATAGAGGAGACAGATGGCATTGTTCTTAAGGCAGACTCCCTTTTCTGGGCTCCTCTCCTTTCCCTCCCAATCTTCTTACTCTCAATTGCAGTGGCCCAACTCCTACTAGGCACTAGAACTTACTGTAGTTGGGGTGGGGGAGTGGTGATAGAAAGAAAAACAAAGTAAAGAAGCACAATTTCAAGACTACAGGAAAACAAAGTGTTGATATCTTGAAATTGTGGTATTCCTATCTTTTAATTTATTTAAAAGAAATTACCATGCCAAGTTTATGAAACAGGATTTTGGGAGATAAATGTCAATGCTTGGTAGAAGAATGCCCAAAAGAACACCCATTACTCCACGTCACTGAAGTGATTCAACATGAGCAAATTGGACAGATCCCATCCTAGCCCACCCCTTCTCCAATTACCATGTGAATTATGAGCTCAGAAGATAATTTCTCCATGTCACATGTCCTCCCCACCCCACCCCCAATTTCTAAACACATTTCTAAACACACTAAAAGAAATGCTTAGTCAGGGAACTGTTTTAGAAGTGTTTAGAAATTGGGGGGACAGGAATTGCTTGTGAATACCGGCTAGTCGTCTGCATGCTCTCATGTCAGTTTTGTTTTCCAGCTTCTGATTGATACCCTGGAGCTTGACCTTAGATTTACCAATCAACCATGGTGCCTCAGCTCCCCATGTGAATTATGACTTTGACATTATCACAAATCGTTTTTTAAAATCAACAATAATGACAGTCTGCTTTACTTACTTACTTTACTTACTTTACTTACTTTACTTAGGCGATCCCTCGTTGGACGAGTAAGATGGTCTTCCATTATGGATTTCCTTGT
>NW_026847438.1:225524947-225742552 GCF_025583915.1 Anolis sagrei ordinatus
TCGGACAGATGTTTCACCAGATCATTCCTGATGGCAAAGCCAACTCCGTGCATTCTTTGGTCTTTTTCGGTCTGACAGTCTGCATAACACCAGAGAAACATTTCTAATAATGTGCTTGTGTCTCATTGATGGCCAGAGTTGTCACTACATTTCAATCAAAGTTAAATTTGAAGTAAATGTAGGTTGCACTTATTATTTAATGAAGGGATGCCAAGAGTTGATAAAATGGATGCTGTTTCCTAGAAACATTTTGCACATCCTTTATTTCAAATGGTTCTCAGACCTTGGTTCTCCAGATGTTTTGGATTTCAGTTTCCAGAAGCTCCAGCTAGTAGGGCCACTACTCAGGAATTCTGGGCAATGACGTTCCAAACATCTGGAAGACCAGGTTCTGAAAACCACTGCCTTCATTCACACCTCCTAAACTGAAATTCAAAACTTTTCCCTGATATACACACTTGAAGAATTTCATGAAAAGCTACAAGCGTTTCAGTATGGCCAGTGAAATATTACATTAATGGTTCTTCATACATTTCTATGTTGTATGTCTCTGTATGTGAAATGACTCAGTGTGGTGTAGAGCCTTGAATGCTAGACTAAGTATCAAAGTCCAAATTGCCACTCAGCCATAGTAGCCGTTTCAGTAAATCACATTCTCTCAGCCTTAAGAGGAAAGTAAAGAACAAATCCCCCCCCTCCGAAAAAATGTTACCAAGAAAGAAGGAGTTAATTTGGAGGCACACAATAAGAATAAATAGGAAACATGGTACTCCATTTCATACATTTGGAAGGTTCTGTGTGCTTTTAGTTGAAATGTGAAAGAGAGAGGCAACACTGCAGCTGAAACTTCATCCCTCACTTGTCAAGGGTTCTGATGTGCATCTGACCTCCTGCCAACTAAATGGGACAGCTGTATTAATAGAAAAATAGTGGAGAAAGGCCGAGTCTGTCAATCATAAAGTGAAAGTACTAAGTGACACTAGTAAACATCATATTAGCTATTAGTGCCAAGACTCAGAGTGTTGGCAGTCTTCCAAGGAGTGCGGGTTCATTTATTTATTTTTGTAATGAAATACTGTATGAGAAAAATGTAGAAGATTGTAAAATGAGCCTGTAGTTCAGGTATTGTTTATAATTATTGCACGTAAGATATTCAGGAAATATTGCCATAGGAAAGAATGAGAGCGAGAGAGATCTTGCAAATGTTTTCTTTCCAGTGCTTAAATAAGTCTTATCTGTTAAAGTTGTACAGTTTATTCTTAAGAAAACCATAAACCATTTGTTAACTGTTTACGGGCTGAAGGCTTAAAACAAAATGTCCAAATCGGTTGAAATGCTGCATTAGATATAATAGCGGTTTAATTAAAGACTGCTTTGCTTTCTCTTTGCTTGTTCTTATGCTAATAATTTAGAGTAACCTCTCAGGAGCCGCCCCCCCCCCCCATGGTGCAATGGGTTAAACCCTTGTGCTGGCAGGACTGCTGCCTTAAAGGTTGGCAGTTCGAATCTGGGGAGCAGGGTGAGCTCCCTTCTGTCAGCTCCAGCTTCTCATGCAGGGGCATGAAAGAATCCTCCCCACAGGATAGTAAAACATCCAGGCTTCCCCTGGGCAATGTCCTTGCAGATGGCCAATTCTCTCACACCAGAAGCAACTTGTAGTGTCTCAAGTCGTTTCTGACGTGAAAAAAAAAACCCCTCTCAGTGCTGTTGATGGGACATGATTTTTTTCCTCTTAAATGTCAAATTTATATGTAGGCAAATGGTCCAGACTCTCATAATATCTGGATGTTGGTGGCAACTACTCACTAGAAAGCATTAATAGAGATGGGTGGGGGAAAGCACAATGCAGAGCAGAGCACGACTCTTTAAGTGACTTTCAACAAATAAATAATTCCTCCATGAATCTGTCTGCCAACTGAGATATTTAACAGAAACCCTTCTTGGCTCTATGAGGTCAGGGCAGGAGCTTGATCTGCCTCAAGTAAGACTTATAAGGGCTCAAAGCTATGTCATTGTATTGCCAATGCCAACAGGGCAATCTAAGTCTGAAGATCATAGGTAGGCAAGAAGGAATAACAGCATCACAATCAAGACAGAGGACATCCCCGCAAAACCACTATTTGGCACGGCTTTGATGTAGGGATGGATCCTAGCATTGCTATAAGGCTTCACTACACACAGGAAGTGAGCAGGGCTAAACTGCCAGAGCAACATGGCACTAGCAGCCTCCTCAAGCACTTTAGCAAGTAATATCATAGAGGTGGGAGAGATAACAAGGTGGGAGAGATAATCAAGTCCAGTTCTGTGCATGCAAGAATATCCAATAAAAGCACTCATGACATACGACCATCTAGCCTTATTTAAAAACCTCTAAGGAAAGTGACCATTACACTCTGAAGCAGCATATTCCACTATCTTACTATCACATCTTCTTAACAGCATCACAATCATCACACACACAAAAAAAGCATCACACATAAAAAAAATCTTAACATTCAGCTGGAATCACTTTCCCTGCAGTTTGAATCCCTTGCTCCATGTTTTGGTCTCTGGAGCTGCAGAAAACAAACTCATTCTATCTTCAATATATTTCAACTATTTAAATGTGGCTATCATTTGATCTTTTAACTTTCTCTTTTCCAGAGGAAACATACCCAGCACCCTAAGCAGTTCCTCATAGGCTTTGGCTTCCAGTCCTTCAGTCATTTTGGTCACTTTTCTTTCATGTCATTTTTTATAGTTGGTCACATGTTGCAACTTGTCAAGTAGCACCAAATGGCATTGCTCCAGAAAGTGACACAAAAATCTAAGAAGTCAGGCAGTAAGGGCAAGATGCATATGCCAGAACAAATAGTGCTGAATCCTCTGGCAGTAGCAACTCTGTTTTCTTCTCCCATCTCCCCAAAAAGTTTAGGCAGACAACTATGGGGGAGATTTAGAGAGAAAATCTGGAACCAAATATGGAAATTTGTAATGCCAGCAGAGATCACCTTATGCTGTAAGGGGCATATGAAGGATTTATCTGCACGTGTTATTGAATGCAGCTCCCATGTGTTCTTTAAAACAATGGTTGCAAAAGTGTCCAATATAAATATGAAAATATGCCCTCCGTTCATTACAGAGTGTGCTAAATTTAATTTTCTATCACAGAACATGTTTTTGTTTTATGAGGCTTGGTGTTAATTATTTACGACTTCATGAGATGGCCAATGACCAATGATGGTGCTCTGGTTTGTATAGGGGCATGCCCCACCTTGCCCGGATTCAAGTGAGGGTGATCACACGGGGGGAAGCATCAGCATATGTGGTGCACGTAGCTTCCCCCCATAGATTGTATGGCAATACATGAGCTCTCTCATGTTGCCCTGTCAGCAGCATGTGCCTGTTCTGTCCTCCTTCACCCACAGACCTGGTACAGCAACATGTGATGAGAGCTGGCCGGCTCCGTGGGTGAGCTTTGTGATGGCATGGTTAAATAACACATGCTGAGCAACAATTGCTGATGTTTATGTGTCATGCTTTTTGGCCTTTGAGACATCAACGTGGGGTATCTGGAATGCTCCTGACCTGGCAATCATATCCATGCATAAAATATTAGGCATAGAAAACTCCCATATTTTGTATGAAACTTGGGTTCATAGATGTCTTCAGGGACGACTCTACCCAGTTCTCCTGAAAATAAAACTGCCCTGCAAATAAGTCCTAGCATGATTTTTCAGGATTTTTGAGCCCTACATCAAAAATAAACACAGTACATAAAGTCAGTTTGGAAAAACAAGACATCTCCTGAAAATAAGCCCTAATGCATCTTTTGGAGCAAAATTGATTATAAGATTATTGATTATTTGTCTTATTTTCAGGGAAATGGAATACACACATTATATTGCCGCAATATAGTTAAGGTGTTATCAGAACATGGATAACTTTGGCCAAATTGTTTCTGCCTAAGAGATGCTCTAGCTGTTGCAGTAGTTAGTCATAGCTTTCTGTGAGAATTTCCCTGATGCAACAGTTTTCCCAGTGTCCTTAATATTTTTGATAGAAATGTTATTCCAGGTATATATTGAAGCAGAGTGGTGATTACAATAAGAGGAATTGTAAGAGGCTTTCCAGAACTGGGGTCAAAAATGACATCTCCATAAATCATTGGTAACCTTAACACAGACAGTCTTATAGGAACTTTCCTGTCTGAGGTAGAATATACATAGGTTAAAATATTCCTTTCATATTTATCTTTCACTCTGAGGCTTGCAGAAACCAAATTTCTGTCATCGATAATTATTAATCTTCCATTTCACCCTAGAGGGAGTTTTAATAAAGCAGCAAGCACCACATTGGGACAGGAACGGGTCAAAGGGAGAGAAGATGTGATCCAAATATACAAAATGAAAACAAAAAAGAAATATAAAATCCAAATATATAAAAGTGAAGGAGGAAAAAAGAAAGAGAGCTCAGCATAACATCTGTGTGCCACATGTACATAAATCAGGATGGGATTCTAAACATTTCTTACTTCACCTACGTGTAACTTGGGTTTTCTAGTTAATAATATACTAAAAACATTATTATTTGCTTTAGTTTAAAGTGACATTTGATCAAGTCTAGAACAGAACTTCTGCAAACCACTGCCTTAGCTGCAAATGTAGAAATTATAATTCTTTTAGACTGGGAAGCAGGGAAAGGGCCCTTCATTTTCATTCAATACAATCCAGGAATAAAGTGTATGATAACCTCTCAATCTTAGAGAAGAGGAGACCAAACAAAATAAATCAATTGATGGCTGTGAAAGGGATCAAGTGGATGTACAAGGAATCCCAATCAAATGTCTCCCTGGCACTGGTTCTTTGGAAGCTGGCCTTGAAAATACCTTTATCTCTAATGGCATTTGCAACAAAGATGGAGGACAAACAACAAGGTCTGGCCCAAGGCGAGACCGTGAGGCAATCAGACACACACATAACTTCATATACAAGGCCAGACAGTGGGAAGCTACCACCGTATATTACATTTTCCTTTGCTGACACTAATTATTTATTAAGGTTTCTTTTGCTGTTACCTTTTATCTATTCATAGGCCACCTACTTCAAAATAATTTTTAAGAAGCCACACAATCTCTTTAGGTAAAATAAAGCAAGAATATGTTGTTTATTTTGTTCTTGAACAGTAAATAAGCGTAGCAGTTTCAATAGATTAACAGGCTTCACTTGGAGAGAGAATAGTCATATAACTTGAATTTCTTAAAACAAAGTTACACACACAGGAATACAAACAGGATATTTTGAACCTTTTGAATCCCTCTTTCCACACCAGCCCTCTAATCACTATAGAGGCCTATTATAGTTTTTCTCCTTCTCCCTGAAGGCTTTAACTATATTCCTCAAAGAGGTATCATTCATATAACAGTTCCCAAAACTCTTCCTTCCTTCCCCTTCAAAACTCCTAACTCTTCTTCAAACACCAAACTCCCACCTGAACTAAACTATGGCTGCCTTTGCTCCTTCTCTTTCCCTCTGGCTCCGCAAATCTCCAGTTGCTAAACAATTCTCTCCAATTTCATCTGCCAATCAGACTGCACTTCCAGCTATGAGGCTGCCTGATCGTTCCACCCCCCGGTTCTCCTTAGCTTTTCCAAGCCAAGCCTGTTTAATGCCTTTTACACCAACCCTGCAAGGTAGGCCAGTCCATTAACAGCATTCGAGGCTGCCTTGAATTCCAGACTGGAGGCAGAGTATAAAACCCCTCCAAAATAAAATAAATAAATATGGTGCATCATGGAGCTAACACCTTCAGAAGATTGAAACCTGGGACATATGTGGTCAAGCAAACTAGAGTACAGCAGTCCCCAAGTTACAAGCATCCAACTTACAAACAGCTCATAGTTAAGAACAGGGGTGAGACAACAGGAAGTGAGAGAAATCTACCCATCAAAAGAGAAATTCACTTCTGTGTGTGTTATCATGGGGTAAAGGTGTTCCCACTGAAGCTTTCTCACCAAGCTTTGTTTCTACAACAAGCCATTTTTTTTTCAAAATCCAATTATCACAAGAAGGTGAGGTGAAATCTTCTGAACAGGGGCACAGACAGCAAAAGAAACACTATGGGGTGTTAACCCTTCCCTACAGTACCTATATTGTTTGTAACTAGGGGACTGCCTGGATAGTTAAGATGGTTAAAGAGAAAGATCAGCTAGGAGAAGCTGTACCAGTTTCCTTCTGGGGAAGGCAATAACTTTTCCCTCCTCTCCCAGCTCTTTACATAATTCAATGCAAACCATTTTTGCACTTTGAACCCAGTGAACAGCAACTGAAGTAAGCTAATGACAAAGGGGGAAAGTGACAGGAGAGAGAACAAACACTTTAAAAACAGATAAAAGTAGGGTGACAAGGAAATAAACAGGATTACTTCTTCCAAATCAGTTGGAAGGCATGAGACTGTTTCTCAAAGCATTCCTCACCATCGGCTTCACAGATTAGGGCTATGGGGAGCTGAGATACAACAATATGTGAAGTGCCACAGATTTGACCCTGGTACCAGCCTGCTTAAAGAAAAAGGAGAGGATAATGGTCAACCTCACATCCCCTGAAGCGTGTTCCACCTTGGAAGACCTTCTTAGAAAACCTTCCTATGATCTCAAAGGACTAAGGGAAGGATGTCTTCTTACTTATTCTTTTAGGATTATTTTGTATCTCTATGAAGCAGAGTGCAACAGGGCTGGTTTAATTTGAGCTTGTCACAGAAACAGGAGAAATTACTCTGGATGCTCATAAAAGAACAAAACAGCAGAAAGAAACATATATCTAGTATCTCTGATCTTAGAATGAGAAAGGACATAGACTAAAGGAGTTTGCCTAGACTTGGTTTAAAGAGTACTTAAAAATTAATTGTTGCTGTTATTATTATATGTATTTATTTGAACCCCGCTTTATCTCCCCAAAGGGGACTCAAAGTGGCTTGACATAAAAGCATTGGTATCCAATTAAAATATACAAATATACAAACATTAAAACAGAATTAAACACAAACAGCATTAAAAATTTAGTTAAAATCCATCCAAACATATTCAAAGTTAAAAATCATAGCATCCCCTGACTAGATCTTAAACACCTTCATCTTTAAATGCCTGTTTGAATAAAAAGGGTTTCTAAGTTTTTAAGGTAGCAGTCACTATTTTGGTTGGAGAGCCATTGATGTTGTGTTCCCAATCAAAGGGGACAAACAAACTTCTTGAACTTCTGATCTCTGCAGTGAAGAATGAAGCAAAATGAAACAAAGGATCTTAAATAAGGTAACAGCAGTGGATCCCATTGGATCTTGGGAGCTAAGTAGGTGTTAGCCCTGGTTAGCATTTAGAATGAGAAACCATCAGTGAATGCCAGGTGCTATGTTTCAGAGCAAGGTAATAGCAAACCATCTTTGAATATTCCTTGCCTAAGAAAATCCTATGAAATCGATGTGGTCACCACAAACACACACATACACACACCAAAGAAAACATACAGAGAGGTGAAACAAAGGGAAAACATTATCAGGACTGCACAATTTCACTAATCACTTGATCAAATGTTGATGCCTTGGTGCTTCCAATAATGTTCTCTAAAAATTGGCTCAAGAGTTAAACATTTCTAAGGGCATGCCCATCCATTTCAATGGGGAATATAAGAAAGCAAGCTAGAGCAATAAATTAGTGTGAACTAGCTCTACCATTTAAATATACAAATCAAGCAGATTTGTGTGTTTAACCCACCACAGCTGAGTCCTAAGAGACTTGCTGAGTTGGCCATTTAATAGACTTTGATTATAAAAATTTTGTGAAAGTTGAAATGATATAGAAGACCATCTGGGTCTTAATCCAGTTGTTACTCCCAAGTAGAGTTGTTGTGTACCTTCAAGTCTCTTCCAGTTTATGACAGTCTTAAAGCAAACATAGCAGGGGTTTTCTTGGCAAAATTTATTCAAAGGGATCTTGCCTTTCTCTGAGGTTGAGAGAGAGTGACTTGCCCAAAATCACCAGCGTGTTTTCATGGCTAGGCAGGGATTCCAAACTTGGAGTTGTAGTTCAGCACTCAAACTGCTGCACCATGTTGGCTGTTATAGGTCCCATTAGATAAGGCATCCTCTAACTTTTGAAGCAGAGGGCCAGTTCACAGTCCCTCAGACTATAGTGTGAAAAACATGAAAGAACACTTAAAACAAATAACAATTTTAACCAACATAAACTTACCAGTATTTCAATGGGCCTGTTTGTGGCTGATGAGGTAGTCAAGTTAATTATTAATAATATAATAATAACTTTATTTTTATACCTCGCCTCCATCTCCCTGAAGGGACTCAGGGTGGCTTACAAAGGGACAAGCCCGAAAAACACAATTAAAACAAAGCACAATAAAATAAAATCAACAAAACAAGGTAAAATTAACACATGAGAATAACAGAACATAACATTATAAAAACAATTCCATGGCTGAACAGTAATGAGTGCTGAGTTCAGATGGCTCAGAGTTTGTGCAAAGGTTTCTGGGTAGGGCTAAGGGAAGGTGCAAAATTCCATAAAGATAGGGCTGGGAAAGTAATGTCCTTTGGCATTAAAATGTCAGGATTATAGGGTGGAGGGTTATACTAAAGTGCAGGAGCTTTGGAAGTAATTAGGATTATTATTGTTGTGTGCATTCAAGTCATTTCAGACTTAGGGCAGCAGTCAGTCTAAAGTTTAGGGCAAAGGGTGGGTAAATGACCTTGGAGAGACGCAACTAGCCTGCACACCTTAGTTTGGGGACCTCTGCACTAAATCAATGAAAACATGGTAAATCAACACTATAGTGACATTGATTCCATGAGTTTACCCTGGTTGGAAATGACAATTGGGTATAAGCTGTGATTCTCGATAATATCCAAATTTTGGGAAAACATCTACAAAAGTTGATATTCATAGCTCTTGCCTGAATATATTAATGTTCCACATCAAAATGTAGTTTGTGAAAAATTAATATTTACAGCGTTTGCCCACAAGCAATTGTACATCAAAATGTAAAGTATGTAAAAGATTTATCAAGCGCTTAGAATATTTTAAGAGGCTTTCTTTGGCTCAAAATGGCACCCTGTTTATAATTTGTATGCAGGTAAGCTACAGAATCTGTATGCTCGTACTTCTCTGAAATCTATGATCTACAATATGTGAAATGCAGAAATGTTAAATAAGACTTTGGGAACTAAGCTCATGGAAGCGCCTCTACAATCAGCAAAGGAACTTTCTGAAGCACCACATACATTGAATATGCCAAAATAAGCAATAATAATGCAGGCATGGAGCCTACCAACACAAGGAATAAACAGACAGAGGCACAGTTGTTGAGTTTACAATATTTTTAAAAAATCCAAAATTTTATATAACTTACTTGATAGACATTGACTCTTTGTTTATACCTATGAAGAGAGAGTCTTGAATTTATTCGTGGGATGGATTAATAGTTATTTCAGGCTACAACCAAAGCAGATCTTTCTATACCTGGAGTGTTTTGGAGGCAGGAATAGACTCATACTCTAAAGGCACCAGATTCTATCTGATCTTGGAAGCTAAGCAAGGGCAGCCCTGGTTAATACTTGGAATGGAAGCCCATCAGAGAATACCAGCTACTGTAAACTATATTTCAGAGTTAAGAATTGCAAACCATCTTGAATATTCCTTGCCTAAGAAAACCATATTAAATTCATGGGATTGCCAAAAGTCAACACATGACTTGGAGGCAAATACACACATAAGGAGACCCTAAGTTTTGCTCAACTTGCTAGTCATTGACTTCTGATGAGCAGAAATAACTTTATAAGTTATTTCTTCAAGCTAGATTGTTTTGTAGGCAACATCTCTCTGCAGTTTATGAGTCCCAGCTTCTGCTTAATGGTTGCCTCCAATTTATATCTAGTAGAACAGAGGACTCATTTTTTACTTTTCAAAAGCAATTTGTAATACAAACACTTCATGTGGGATATATGTGGTTTCTAAAATAGTTTTGGAACCAACACAATTGGCTCTGGCAGGCTTGCACTGCATTGGTCCTTGAGCAGAGAACACAACATAAAATCAACAGGTGAGCAATAGCTTTCTTAGAAGCAATGAAAATTCCACAGAAATGTGGAAATTTTAGAGACCTCGAGAATTCTTCCTTAGGCTAAGTGGCAGAAATAAAGTGTATAATTTGGACAAAGACACATGAAAGGCTAAAACCTACCCTTGTTATAGCCATGACCTCTGCTATTAAATGAAAATGTCCAAATTAAAGACATACCCTTGCCTTTCCCAGTAGACCTGGGGAAATGCAAACTACTTTTTGTATTCTTCCTTATCAACATCTTTGTCATTTCAACCATACTCTGATGTTGTTTGGCCATAAGTGCCCAAATTTTCATGTTAAATGTTGGAGGGTATGTCTTCCTCTGGCCGATTTATGGAAATATGCTTTGTTGAGTTATTGTATTTGTCAAAGCAGGATAGACAGCAGGTGAGAAGATACATGGGTTGTAGCAGACATAACGACTGCAAGGCCTGCTATAAGCTGGATTCATGAACAGGTAACATACAACCAATGTGCACACCGCACTCAGGCTGGTCACATCAAGGGCAACACAGCTCTAAGATCCCACCTGCCAAAGCAGAAAGCCTGCCTAAAAGAGCAAAGCATGCAATTTAGACTGTGCTCAGACCTTCACGCAGGAATGGAAACCGAAAGACCTATCAAGTCCCAAATAAAAACCAGACCTTTATTTTTCCAGTAATGGAAAACAGCATTTGGCACCCACAGTGGAATTTAGGGTTATTCACTCTAGTCCAAACCGGAAAAAAGGAATCTCCCAGAATAAATAGAAGTGAGAATTAGCCACATAACCAGAGTAACTGGAAGGAGTCGAGAGACCTCAGGAAATAACTAGAATTTGAGCCAAAGCCCATAGAAATGAATGGGTGTTCCCCACATAAGACAATCATGAGAGGGGAAGAGGTCAGTTTTGCCAGTTCAGTTACCCAGTTGTGGAACAATTAGCCCACATGCATAATAAAAAATGCTTTCAAGATTTAACCCCATGTTTTTAATCAAACTGAAGAAATTTAGACTATATTGATTTTAAGATCAAGGAGGGGGAAGAGGAAGGGCTAGATGAAAGCAGAATCTATCTTATAGATAGAAATGTGAATCCCAGTAGTATTAACTTTTGGACCAGGTCATAAATTCTTAGCAAGAAGATGCCAGGTCTGTCCAACCTTTCTAATTTAGAGAAAAATATTTGGAGAGATATAAAAGACCCTGGAATGAGACCACTCTCTTGAGTTGATTCTTCTGCTGGTGGGGATATGAGCAAATATTTCCCACACTGCAAGATTTCTGCTGAAGATCTAATTCCCTGAGAATAATATCCAGATTCTCCAGTGTTTAATCCAGAATTCCTATCTATCTGATATAATGACTTCCATATTTGCACGTAGGTGACTTGGAAAACTTGCATCTGTGTTCAAGGCCACCAACTTGAGTAGAAGGGGAGTAGTTTTAATGAACTATGATTTCTGGAACCACTTTAGCTACAAAGTAATATTTTTGTCATTTTTCAACTGATTTCTCCTAGGAATAGTGTTAATATTGCCACGTATCCTACTTTGCAATAGAGACTCAAATGTTAATAGAAAAGATTGACCATATTTTATTATTTGCTAATGAGTTGAAAAATGTACTCTATTTTTGTTAAGGTTGGGGAAAGGGCATTTTTAACATGTTCAGTCAGTATTATACAGTCGGCTCTCCATACCTGTAGGCTTGACTTTTGTATCTCTAAGCCCACTTGCTCCCAAAGAACCATTCACAGATGAGGAAAGTTTTGAAGCTAGACATCCTTGTAATTATGTCTACTAGCCCAAATCTGCATCCTCCTTTCCTTTCATGGTCCAGGTGAGGCTCAGCATCCTCATTTGAATCAGAGCTGGGAATTCCTTCTCAGCAGGTGTGACCAAGGGTCCAGGGTCTTTTGGAAGATCTTTGGTGATCTCTTGGCTCCAAAGGACTCAACTTTACTTTAAGTTGATAAAAATTTTCAAATATAACTATCAAGATCCTTTTTCAAACACTCTTGAAAATAATATAAAATTACTAGAAAATGTGGTGTGTGGGGCTTGACAAATTCAAGGCTGGAGTTAAAATTGCTGGAAGAAACTTTAACAACCTTAGATATGCAGATGATATCACTTTGATGGCTGAAAAGTGAGGAGGAACTGAGGAGCCTTCTAACCAAGGTGAAAGAACAAAGTGCAAAAGCTGGGTTGCAGAAACACATAAAAAAAAAACCCAAGATTATGGCAACCGGACTGATTGATAACTGGCAAATAGAGTGAGAAAACATGGAGGCAGTGACAGACTTTGTATTTCTAGGTGTGAAGATTATTTCAGATGCCGACTGCAGCCAGGAAATCAGCAGATGTTTACTTCTTGGGAGGAGAGCAATGAGCAATTTCGATAAAATAATTAAGGGTAGAGACATCACACTGGCAACAAAGATCCGCACAGTTAATGCAATGGTATTCCCCTTAGTAACCTATGGATGCAAGAGCTGGACCATAAGGAAGGCTGAGCGGGGGTAGACACTTTTGAACTGTGATGTTGGAGGAAAATTCTGAGAGTGTCTTGGACCTCAAGAATATCCAACCAATCCATACTCCAGGAAATAATGCCCCGGCTGCTCACTGGATGGAAGGATATTAGAGGCAAAGATGGATACATCATGAGAAGGCAGGAAAGCTTAGAGAAGATAAAGATTCTGGGGGAAATGGAAGGAAAAAGGATGAGGGGCTACCCAAGGGCAAGATGTATGGAAGGTATCTTTGAAGTGACTGGCTTGACTTTGAATTAACTGGAAGTGTGACAGCGGACAGGGAGCTCTGGCGTGGGCTGGGCCATGAGGTCACAAAGAGTCAGAATTGACTGACTGAAGAAACAACAACATAACTAGAAAATGATGCTTGTTTTTGTTGCCATATGTTACATGCTTTTAGAAATGTACTTTCATTAGGCCCCCATTATCCAAAGTGATAGCTTAATAATGGTAACTATCAAGAAATGTATAGTATTCCTATTTAAATTATAGTGTGTATTCAAAACTGGCATTTGTATATTTGCATATATAAATTTTATATAAATACTCTAACAACTGCAAATTTTTTCAGTGGACAACTTAAATATGATAGATTGTAGCGGTCTATATGTTTATTTTTTCACAATAACATACAGTTATTTTATCACAAAAGGATGGTAAATTGCAATTATTAAAGCAGGATAAAAAGTGGCTAGTATTTATTTATCAGTTTCATGTCTTTTCTGTTACTGCTTTGTATTTCAGTTTTTAGTGAAACATATCTTTACATTGATGAGAAAAATGGAAAACCTGTCAATAACTTCCAGTGTCACTGCTGTTCCACTACTGCCTCTGGTGTGATGTGTCTCTTGGGCTGCAGTTACAATATCCTGGCTGTCACATGGCGTGCCATTTCTTTTACTCAGTTTCTTTATGTTTTATGTTTATTTTTTTAATTTTCTATCATAAATGCACAATTGTGGCAAAAATAAATAATGCACATGTATATGAACAAGAAGATGGGTTTAGTGAAAAAGTGTTGAGGAGTGCTTAAAGGTCTGTGCATTGCCTAAGCTTTAATTTTCATCCTAATGTGCTGTTTTACTACTTCTTACAGGGGAGGATAGTGAACACTACATCTACTTCACCTAGGACTTTGTCCCATTGTGGGGTGGGGCTGGGGGAAGCATCACATCACTGTTGTGTTCCAAAATCATCAATTTTCAGATTCATCACATGAGCAAGTGCAGTTCCCACCCATTCCTTTTTTAAATGAAAAATAGCTTTGTGAACTTTGAAAATGCAAAAAAAAAAAACAAAACAAAAAACAAAAAACAAAAGAAGAAGGGGGGGGGCAGTAAAAGCACAATTTCAAAAAGTTGGCTCTGAAAGCCTCATGGGCCAGAACACAAGCAACCAGAATTCTCAAGCAACCAGTAAAAAATATATAGAAATAATACTTTAAATAAAAATAGATGTATAAAACTGTAAAACTGTTATATCAAATTGTCTTTGTTTGTTTTAATTCACTTTTAATAGGTTGTTGCAATTGTGTCCGACTCTGGGGGTTGGTGCTCATCTCCATTTCTAAGCCAAAGAGCCAGCATTGTCCATAGACACATCCAAGGTCATGTGGCCAGCATGACTTCATGGAGCGCTGTTACATTCTCGCCAGAGTGGTAGCTATTGACCTACTCATATTTGCATGTTTTCGTACTTCTAGGTTCGCAGAAGCTGGGACTAACAGTGGGAGCTCACACTGCTCCCCGGATTCAAACCTGGCACCTTTCGTTCAGCAAGTTCAGCAGTTCAGCGGTTTAACCCACTGCGCTACCAGGGGCTCTGAAAGTTATTTGCTTTTAATAACTGCATTTTAACATTAACATCTATTGAATACAGTGTTTATGTTTTGATATAGTACAGGGTAAACTATAAGGCCAATCCTCATGGGTGCCAATTAATCGAGAGTCTGTATTTGGATTACCGCTCCCGAGTACTCCAGCCATTGGCTGTACATGTTGTAATTGTTTACGTCTTACATTGCTATGATTGATGTTTATGAGTTGTATTAATTATGTTTGTTGGATTTGAATTTTAACTTCTGTGATCCACCCTTTTTTATGTGTTTGTTTGATTTAATCCTTCATTTTGAGTGTGATTGATACCATGTATACTGTTTTTAATGTGAGAGCCCCCTGAGTCCCCTTGGGGAGAGGGGGTGAGATATAAATAAAGATGATGATGATGATGATGATGATGATGATTATTATTATTATTATTATATATTACCTGCTGGGGGGTCATGAGTCAATTATTTATCATTTTGGTTCAGAGTTAATGAAATATCATCCCTCTTCTCTTGGGATTCATTTGCTTCCAGAAATCTTGATTTCATATATGTCAAAACTAAAGAATAATTCTGCACAGAGGGGGCATTTTGCCCACCCACATCCTCTCAGAAATGACCAAAAGTTGCACAGTGACTCAACTTGGTAAATTGCTTCCCCTTGTTGCCATACAACCTTTAAGAACAGCTGGCAACATTATCATAGAAAACCTTCCAAAATGGGTTAGGAATCACCATGGCTTCTTCCATGCCCATGCTGTGCACCATGTATCATTCCTAGCTGTATCCTTCAGTAATTGTAATTGCTTTAATAATTTTCAAATAAAAAAGGCAGATAGTTGCGGACAGCTATAAATAATGGTAATGAAACACATTATTTGTGCTCTGCCGTTTGCATGCACTTGTTTAGGTCTCTTGCTGCTAACTTGAAACATCTGCTTCTTTAGAAGTGGAGCATGCTGCAGCAACAAATAGAACTCTTGGGGTGACTCATGTATTAAATGGCAACATTTGACAAGTTTCATGTTGGCGGGGGGGGGGGGGGGGGACCTGGCCGCAGTGAAATGGAAAATTTAGTATAACTTTTTTTTAACAGCCATCTGTCTCAAATCATGTTTATATAATAGCACACCACAAGCTACCACATCATATGGTCAGGGGGCATCTTTAATGATCCCCACTTCCTTTATCTCCAAATCACATCCAGAACACAATTGCTACGGTGAATTTTGTCAAAAGCCTGAGGGTGGATGATTGAGTCACCTTGGTGGCTGAGAGGGGATGTCAAATCAGCATCAGATCATTTAGAAAGGTAATAATTTCCTTTCTTTTGGAGATGGATAGCTCTCCTCTTTGAAGTTTGCAAAGCACCTTCAAAACCCATAACAGTCCTGGCAACTTAAATGAAAGTTGTGCAAATTAGCAACAGCAGAAGGAAGGGCAAAGATGTTCAGCCCAGCAAGCCGGCACACTTCAGACATAACCCAGAAGCAGGGGTCAGTGTGATTGAATAACCCACACACTTTTCCTCTTAATATGTGTCATACCAGTTATTTTGGTGGTGGAATATGTATGCATGCAGTGGATGGCAATTCTAATTAAGTAGCAAAGATATCAATGACCAAAAAAATATATCTAAACTAAGGCTTTCTTGTAAGAACTCCCTTAAAGGCAGGAAAGCACTTTAAGGAGACATCTACACCAGGGTTGTCAAACTCATTTTCACCGAGGGCCGCACCACTCTTTCAAAAGGCTATTTGTAATCATAAGACTGTATAAATGTAATTATATTGCCCTGGCCCTGAAAGCCTCATGGGCCAAATAAAATGAAATGCCAGGCCAGATTTATTATTGCTTACATCTATATAAATAAAAATGTAAATGGTAGGTACTGCTCCGGCGGGAAGGTAACGGCGCTCCATGCAGTCATGCCGGCCACATGGCCTTGGAGGTGTCTACGGACAACGCTGGCTCTTCGGCTTAGAAATGGAGATGAGCACCACACCCCAGAGTCAGACATGACTGGACTTAATGTCAGGGGACTACCTTTACCTTTTTAATGTTCATTTGTGGGATTAACATAACTCAAAAATCACTGGACGAATTGACACCAAATTTGGACACAATACACCTATCAAGTCAACAAGTGACCATCACTCATAAAAACACTGAAAAAAACAGCAGAAGATACTTAAAAAGCCAAAAAACAAAAAAAATACATTATAATGCATGCACAAAAAAACACACACACACACACACATATATACACAAACACACATATACACAAATATATATGCACACATATACACAGAGAAAACACATATACACAGACTGGGCCACAGCAAAGCATGGCAGGGGGTGGCTAGTAGTTCATAAACGTTTCTCAATCCTTCAAAATTATTTCATTGATTTATATTTTAATACCTGTGTATGTTTGACAGTTTAGTTTAACTCAACTACTTTAACAATCAATTTCAGTATTGTTGGGACTGCTGTCTGAGTCTTTTTGCCCTTCTTGCAAGGCATGTACTTTGCTCATTTTGGAAAAGTTCTTTTTTTGGGCCATGACTCTTTGGAGCTGTAATTTTTAAAAATAAAAACAAACTAGAGCTACATTAAAAGTCAAAAAAAGTGAATCAAGAAAAGAATAAACACAAAAATGAAAAAAAAGAAAAGGAAAAGAAAAGAAAATGTAGATGTCCTCTGATCTATCCTAGCCAAAAGAAAACAACATAAACTTCACTCTCTAGGCCTCCCAAAGTTGACTCCTTTCTTGAACAACCCCTCATCCAAATTATTATTCAGAACTCAGAATTCACAAGTTCTTCTCTTCCTCATGAATTTCTTTTCCAATGTCCTTTTTTAAAGTAAACAGATTAATTTGTCTATCTTGGCCAAGTTCATCATTTTATCATCTAATCATCTATTGTTGGCGCTGCTGAGTTCTTCCATTTCTCTGTGTAGAGCAATCTGGCTGCTGTGATCATATATTGCAATAGTCTGCGATGGTTATTTTTATCAGTAGGAGCCCCCAGAGGTGTAATGGGTTAAACCCTTGTGCTGACAGAACTGAAGACCAACAGGTCTCAGGTTTGAATCCAACGAGAGCGCGGATGAGCTCCCTCTGTCAGCTCCAGCTCCCCATGCAGGAACATGAAAGAAGCCTTCCACAAGGATGGTAAAACAACAAAAAACATCCGGGCCTCTCCTGGGCAATGTCCTTGCAGACAGCCAATTCTCTCACCACCAGAAGTAACTTGCAGGATTTATTCCATGCCATAGGTTTTTAAATCCTGTGTGTTATTGTTATATGTGATTTATATTATTTTGTATTGCTTTGCATTATTTGTTTATTGTTTTTCTGTTTTGATTTGTTTTGGGCTTGGCCTCATGTAAGCTGCTTCAAGTCCCTTGGGGAGATGGTGGCAGGGTATAAATAAAGTTTTATTATTATTATATATTATTATTATTTCCGGTGTCTGGACTACACCGGAAATAATAAGCCCGGTAAACTGTGGGAATACCCACCCGCCTCCCCCAAGCCCCCAGACCCTTTTGAAAAGTAAAAAGAACTTATCAGGCCTGTAGTATACCCTCAGAGCAGCTCCCTTGGTGCATAATGAAGGCCTGGTAAGTTCTTTTTACTTTTCAAAAGGGTCTGGGGGCTTGCGGGGAGGGGGCTAGGGCCTCTGGACGTTCCCTCAGACTAGTCCCGAGAGAACGTCTGGACACCCACCCCAGAAAGCGCACACTTTCTGGGGTGTGGAAAGGCCCACAGAAACATCCACGTTTCTTTTATTAACGTGGATGCTTCTGGGACAAAGGCTTGTCTGGATCTTGCCTAAGTAACAGTCTATGTCTTCCAGAGATACGTGGCCAGCCTTATATAAATTACTGTGACATTGTTGAAACACCTGTTGAATATCGGTATCATCCATAATATTTTATTCTCATGTTGTATCTTTAACATTATTTTTTCTTTTCCTTCCTCAGTTTGTATGTTTACCATTTCCCTGGTTTCATTAACCACAAATAACATAGATAATTGCTTTTGTAGGAGTTTTATTTGAGTTAAAATGTTTGAATTCAAAGGATTTTGCTTTAATTTCTCTTCTTTATTTTTATTTTTTTATTGGAGCTATAATGTTTTGAAGCTCTAGCCCTACCTTTGACATCTACTCCCCCCTCAACCACTAACTTCAAGAAGACAGCCTTTGGTTTGTTCTTCTGATATTGCTGAATGTGTTTCTTTAAAATGAACACCATTATAAAAATTATGTGGACAAAATTATTCCCAATTGTTTTTCTCTCTCTTTCTTTAAAAAAGTCATTTTATGAACCTAGAATGTTGCAATATGAAACTTGGCTGTGCTCCTCTTCCTCAGCATCACAATTTTTACATAAACTCTTTGGATTTGGTTACTGACCTGGCAATATCTGAGTGCAATGAAAATCCTAAACTCCACAATTTACCTGAGTTTTATTTTTAATACTGTTTGCCCTTGGTGTCATGGCAGCTGGCAAACAGACAAATATTCAGGAGAAAACCACTTGCTTGGAATAGCTAGGCGTGGTTTTTCTTCTCCTTCTTTGCCAATATTGGGAAGCTGGAGAGGGGAGGACACAGTACAATATGTTTCTATGTGAGTCATTTATAGTGGCATAGATGTGCCCTTGTGCAGAGCTGAAAAGCAGCTTTAAGCATGCCAAGATAGTCCCGTTCCTTAAGAAGAGAAATTTTAGTCTAGAACTATTTATGTGATTAACTGTGAGAAATCAGTGGGCTTCTTAGAAGTTGTCAACACATCCCAAAAAAAAATGGTATCACATACAACATTCTTGAGGAGTCAGATTTAATTAATGGTTTAAATATTAGTTTAAAATATGTTATCAACTTTTTGCACAATTTTCTGGAAAACCCAAGTTATTTTATGTGTGTCCATGGTCCAAGTTGGTTTTGGTGTTGAGCTGTGGATGGGAATATTGAAGAGAGGCTAGCAGAAATAGCTGGGAGGTCCTCTGAGCCTTTTAGTTTCTATTCCACAAGTGTGCAATTACCTTTATTTTAATAGTTATGTTTGTGGGAATAATGACATATTGGTATTAGCATACCTCCATTTATCAGCATTTAAACACCAGTTACATTCCCTTATTGAATGGCCAGTACCCTATCGAGGGATAATGCAAACTTATGCATATTTGCATGTACAAGGGAGAAAATGGAGCATCTATGCTCACGTGGCCAGAAATAATGTTAATTATAGCACACATTGCCTTTGCAGGACCACACTTTAACACCAAAGTGAGCTCACAAAGAAAAAAAAATGTGTGGTGTGTAATGCTGCTCTCACTTTGATTTAATAAGGATGTCTGTGGCATTGACATGGTCACTTTGGACCAAGAAAATACACGTTGAAGCAGAATTTCCTTGCCTGTGTTGACAAGCTCTTAGATTCCTTGAGCAGGGCCAGCCACACTATTAATGAAGAAATAGCTTCAAATGGCAGATGTTAGAGATTACAGCATTAACTCCTGGCTGTTTTTCCTGGGTCCCTAAACCATTCTTCTTTGCTGGCAGATAGCATTGGGCATGCTATGTAGCCTTTTCGTTGAGGTGAGTATGCTACCCAATCGTCGAAGTTTGATACAACTTCAGCTATCATACAGACAGACCTGTTTTGCTGTTCAAATACACTTGAACACACTCTTTTGATTGCTAGTTTTGTAGCAAGGTTCACCTGCTAGTCCAGCTAGTGTTTTTACAGGGAAGCAGGAAAGGTGCCATCTTCCTCCATTGCAGTGGTTCTCAACCTGTGGGTCCCAAGATGTTTTGGCCTTCAACTCCCAGAAATCCTAACAGCTGGTAAACTGGCTGGGATTCCTGGGAGTTGTAGACCAAAACACCTGGGGACCCACAGATTGAGAACCACTGCTCTATTGTCTCAGATCACAATATCTCTTAGACCAACCTTGTTCCTAAATGTAATCATGTTCAAAAATGAGCATGTGGGTTGTGGGAAGTCTGGATTCGCCTCCCTTTCCCATGTAATCCATTTTCTTTGGGTAACTTTGTTGGTATTGTAGCTGACTTGGAGAGAAGAAGAACTACAGAAATGAACACTGGTGAGATCAAGTGAGGAAAACTTTCACCTCCTTCATGCACTTGCCCTGAACTTCTTATAACATATGGGACAGAGAGGGGAACAAGAAACATGGTTGCCACTGTCATAACTATATGGCTCTTACTCTTCTTTCTCATTCCTGTTCAGTCAAGAAAGCCTTTCATCTTGGCCTGTTTCTAAGAGCTGTCTAAAGTTCACTCATGTGTGTGCTAAGCTCCATTATGCACTGAGTTCCATACACTTTGCTGTTTTAGATGCAACAGAGCAGAGTGCCTGCTACTCTCAGTCAGCCAAGTTATTTTGGCACATGAAGCACAAAATCCCACAAGCATCTCTGCTCGTCCTTGGCAGCCAAACCTGAAGTTTCAATGCATTGCACTTTCATGACACCCAAAATCTGCCTGAGGTAGATGCCTTAAGCATGTACTGCTTCAAATTCGATATCAAACTGCCTGAGTCCTAAGTTTCTCTGGCAGGAGAAGGACTTTCTCTCTTTCATTTACTTCCATCACAAGGACCTTTGTGGCAAGTTGTTCCCTCTTTGCCTGTTTTTCATCAGTAGGCAAAGGCAGCCATTTGATTGTTCAGTGATCATTGCAAAAAGCCTTTTAACTGGGAATGTGCTACCTTTTAAAATCACTATTAAGAGCTTTTAAAAATATTGCAAATGAATGCTTTTGATATAATGTTATTTTTTTAAAATTCTGCATGGTGCCTTGTTTTATTTATACAGTAGACTAACATACTGTGTTGGAGTCCACCTTGGGTGCCTGATTGGGACACAGGCCAGTAAATAAGTAATAAGTAAGTAAGTAAGTAAATTCTGACCAATGCTACAGCCAACTCTGATAACAGTTGTTATTGAAACGAACCCCACAAATGGACCCCAATTGGAACCTGGATGGATGACCTGGAGAGGTCCCCTGGCTGCAGGACCATTAGTCCCAGGTCATGCCTCATTCGTTCACTAAGTATGCACAACCACCACACATTCCCTTGACTTGTACTTTTTACAATAAACAGGGATAAGCCATCAGCTGATCTCCCTGTATCATAAAGACCATGCCTGGCAGTATTCATAAGCTTATCAACCCACCTTATTCCCCTTTGTCTCAATCTCTGGACCCATCAAGACATCTTGACACCCTTGCCCCTAATCAGGAAACATCTTGGGATCAATTTCCTAAGAGGTACGCCCATCAAACACCTCATCAAGATCCAACCTGTCTTTAAATCCCAAACACTCCCACTTCCAGAGTGGATAGACACACAAGATAGCAGATAGCTTAAAGTTTACCCAGTGAAAATTTATTGAAATTACTGCCATATCTCTCCACCAATCAGCAGTTGAGAATCACGGACCTTTAAACTTCCATCCAATTGGTGGCCAGGGGCAGACAGCCCTTTAAACCAATGGGGCCATGGATTTTAAAACTGCATCAATCATCACTAGTTTTCACTTTTCCAAATGTCTGTAAAGTGTCGATAAAATGTCCATGCTTGTGACTATGAGGTATGTCAGAACTGGGCTTGCACTGAGTCCCCTGGCATCCGTTTTAGCTATCAGCAAATAAATGATTTCCATTCCTGCCTTCATCCTTGCATGTCTTCATTGGATCAAAGGGAGGTCAGGCATGGCAAGAGAACCCAAGTTTTCAGACAACATTATCCTCAGAGGTTAACATTGTTTGTCACTTGCTGGAGCTGGCACATCAGTTCTGTTAAAAGAATACAGAAACCCCTAGTTTGTTCTTTTAATCCTTTCTGTTTTAAAAGCCTGTCAGACCCCATTTCCAAGCAGGAGGTTAGCAAGCAGTCCAAGTTCAAGCCACAGAATCAAGCCGAGAGGTGGCAACAGAAGAAAATTACACCAAAGAAGCTGATAGTCCATTCCAAGTCCCAAAGCCAATTCCAACAGAGTCTAGAGTAAATGGTTAATCCACAAATCTCAATGCCAGAATCCAAAAAGTAGCCCACAATTCAGAAATCCTCAACAGCTTGAGATCACAACTTCAAACACTGAATTGCTGCCAGAAACAAGGTGCCATTCTTTTATGCTAGCTTCTCAGGTGTTGCCTATTGATAGCTTGTTTCTCTGCTAACCCAGAGAACCTACATAGTTGAGTCTTCTATCTTTGTAGGTCTAATAGAGCTGGAACACTTAACCCTTCCTTTGCCTTCTCAGGTGTACTTGCTCTGTAGGATGAGAAGTGGTAGCTTTTTTCCATAGGCTCTTCCTCCAAGCTCGGCTGAAGAAGCTGCTGGGCACTGCTGGGCTCCAGCTCAAACACTGGCTCTTCAAACAGCACCTCTTCACCCTTGCTATCAGAGCTGACCATGGCAAAAAGGTTTGATGATAGAAGGACAGTAAAGGTGTCATTGTAGCTTCACTGGGAAGAGAGTTTCTGAGTCTAGGAGAAACTACTAAGAAGGCCCTCTCTCAAGTTGCCACCAACTGTGTTTATGATTATAACTGAAAGAGGGGCCTCTCCTGACGATTTCAGAGCATAGGTTAGCTTATACAGGAATATACAATCTTCTAGAAAGCTTGAAGCTGAGCTGTATAGTACCTTATAGTAATAAAAAGCACTTTGAATTGTGTACAGAGACAAATTAGCAGCCAGTAGAGCTGTTGCAACAGGGAAGGATACCTTTCTAGGAATTATCTAGGCCCTACAGCAGTGGTTCTCAACCTGTGAGTCTCCAGATGTTTTGGCCTTCAACTCCCAGAAATCCTAACAGCTGGTAAACTGCCTGGGATTTCTGGGAGTTGTAGGCCAAAACACCTGGGGACCCACAGGTTGAGAACCATTGCCCTACAGGGTGACTTTATAGTAACTTCCAGCAGCAATTGTTTATTTCAATAGGGTTCATTATAATGCATGGTTTTCTGTTTCCATGTTCAGGAACACATCTCCTGCAGATACAGGGGTCAGGCTATACTTGAATTTCTCTCAGTTACAGTATAGTGGAAGCAATGTTGGTCAATTCTTTAAAAGGGCTACGCCTAATAGAACAGACAGCATGGAATCCAGCTCATTTCTGCAGACTTGCCGTCAAAGCAAGAATTTGGTTTACCAGCCTGATAGGTATCTTTAGCACTGCTGTCTCAATTCTATAGTGGCTAAAAGCTTGGCATATACATCTGACAGCAGTTCTGGGATGAGGAACCCAGTATATGCTACATCTGGCAATGCTGATACTTTAAGTTGAAACAGTAGAAAATTCCATTTATCTTTGGGGACTGTTGGAAGGGATTTGCAAAAGGACACTGTAGACAGAGTTCATCAGGACCTAAAGGCCTGCCTGGGCATATCATTTACCAAGGTTTGAAACAATCTATACCAATGGGGCTATATGTTTGTGAAATGTAGCTAAAATCATCACCTGAAGGCAAAAGTTTAGTTGTGCACTACAGAGCTGGAGAAAGTAAAGAAAAACAATGAAAAGGGTCATATATATTTCAGTGATGCAGATAGAAGTAGGTCTCGAAAGATATATATGGTGATATATCTCACAGTTGATCAGATTTCACTGACTTAGTGTCTATAACATTACAATCCCGTTAGCCTTCCACTCACACATAATACCTGCCAATTTAATATTTGAAATGCGTCTTATGGAAGCAAAGAAAGAAAACATATAGAGAAAAGTAACCCCTCTCTCCCTTTCTCTCTTTCTCTCCCTTGTACACATTGTCCTGTTCTTTCACCTCTGTTAATGGCAGCTGGAAAGCAGCAGAGCAGAAAGACAAAAACGTATTCAAGGCTCCTTCCAACACAATCGGTGCGTGTGATCTGGAATAACTCCTATGCAGGAAATTATGTGGATGAATGTTGCCGTGGAATAAAACATTTACATGCATGAAGAGAAGCGGTAGGATTCCTACTCTTTTCATATTGCCTTTAGTGCAATATGCCAATATAAATGTGGATGTAGAAACAATGAGAGGTCATAAACAGTTGTTCTCCGGATGATATTTCTATAGTTTTAGGCTGTTCTGATCATCAAAGAATCTGTTCTTTTAAAAAAGGAGGACACAGAAAGGACACAATGTATTTCTACATCAGAAGCAAAGTGTGATGTCATTTCAAAAATAAAAACAAGAAATGGGGTCAGCCAGAAAGGATTCAGGGGAGACATGAAAAAATCCATGGATTGCATCTTCTCCATTCCTGGGGCCCTTTTAATCAACACAGTTATGGTGTTCTAATTTTACTTTATGAAAGGCTTCACTAAATGGGAGAAGAAGAAAAAAATCATATACTCAGCTTTCTTTTCAGTTGTAGGTGTTGATATGACAATTGCCTTGATTTGCCAAGAATAGTTCCGATTGATACTCTGTTGCCCCACTTTTTAGCAACTTTTCTCTCTCCTTCTTCCCTGTCAAAAAGTAACAACCTTTTTTCCTTTTGAGAAATGGGAAAACAGCAAATTCTCTTTAAAAGGTTGTATATGTGTATATAATGGAGCAAAAAATCTCAAAAGTACAACAATGACAAATTACTTTAAAAATAAAATAAAAAGAACTGATGCTATAGTGTAGGAAACTCTGCTCCAAGCATTCATAGACTTAGGACCTCGTCCCACAAGATGGGGAGGGAATGGGTGGAATTGTCTTCTTTTGACCTCTTCACATGGACCCTGGGGCCATGCTGTTTCACCGTCATTCACCAAGGAAATGCACCCTCTCTCCTGTCCCTGCCCCCATCATATTGGTGAAAGGGCGGCAACATATATTGCCACAAAACAATTTGGATGGCTCCTGGAGAATAATGTGGCAGAAGAGGAAGCATCTTGTGACCTTTCCCCTCCATTTTGGAAGCAATGGGGGTGAGGCCAAGCTGGCGTCATTTGATGACGCTCGGCAGACCCCATCCCGAAGAGGCAAAGGGGGCCTTAAAAAGCCCTGTGTGAAGAGGCCCCTTGTGTGGCATTCTGTGGTGTTCCATCTTTGAAGAAAACAGAGAATTTTCTCACCTCCATCACACAGGATCGCCTCCTCCCATTTATAACCATCTGCTGAATTTCCCATCACACAGGCTGGCGATGTCTCCTCTCCTGTCAAGTAGGCCAACACAGTTTTAAAGCACTTCCTTCAATGGGATTGTCCTCTCTTCTCTTTGAATTTCTCCTCTCAAGTAGACCAGCACACTTTTGAAACATTCCTTTCAATGGGATCTTCTTCCCTTCAATTTGAATCCCGCTTCTTCGAGGAACCAGCTGTCTTTAAACCACTAACTGTGACAGAAAGATCATGGTAGGACGCTTCATAAAACAGAGTGCAAAAGGAGAAATGTAGTATTTCCCATCCCAAGAGAAAAAAGTAGACAGAGCACTGGAGTCAATTCCTAACTGGCTTCTAATTCTCTTGCTTCTTTTATCCTCCCATCCGCACACTGTAAATCTGCCTCCTCTTCCCTGTAATATTTATCCTCTAAACTTCCTGCGGAGTCCCATGATCAACCACCAAAAGCAGTCCTGTGTCATTTGATGAGCTCTATGGGAATCCGTCTTTGAAGTGGGTAGAAATCAAGGAGGAAACCCATCTGATGAAGTCCGGAAGGAGAATCTAGTACAGGTTGAATATCCCTTATCCAAAATAACTGGAAACTGGTATTTTGGATATTGGACTTTTTTTGGAATTTGGAATAATGAGATATCTTGGAGATGGAACCCAAGTCTAAATACCAGAATTTACCTATGCCTCATATTAACTTTATTCTTATAGTCTCAAGGTAACTGTATGCAATTTTTTGCATATTAAACAAAGTTTGTGTACGCTGAACCATCAGAAAGCATGATGGTGCCATCTCAGTCATCCATATGGATTTTGAAGTGTTTTGTATTTCGGAATTTTGTCTAAGGGATATTCAATCTGTAAAGAATCATAGAATCATAGAATCAAAGAGTTGGAAGAGACCTCATGGGCCATCCAGTCCAACCCCCTGCCAAGAAGCAGGAATATTGCATTCAAATCACCCCTGACAGATGGCCATCCAGCCTCTGTTTAAAAGCTTCCAAAGAAGGAGCCTCCACCACACTCCGGGTTAGATTGTTTTCTATAGAATAGATCAACATGATTCACACATTCACTCTGAGCCATTCTAATTACTTTTTAGGATTCTGCTAATCATTAGCTAATAGACCTCTGATAGGAAACAGTAGGGAAAGGAAACAGAAGATGAAATAAATGGTTAAATACATTATTTAAAATTTGTTTTTTATGTACTGTGATTTGTAATTTAGAAACAGTATAGATTAAAATTGGATACTTTTTACCTAGTTACTTTTTGATACAAAAATGTTTAATTCATCTATTACACGGAGGAACACATATAAAGATCAAGATTTAAATGTTATTTTCTCATGCTTCAAGTGAGATTTTATTTTAGACATAAAATATATTACACCATGTTCATGAGAGCTTTAAAATATTCAGTGCTTAATACTGCTGGAAACTGGTGAAGTTTAACTTGGAGAAGCCAGAGTCAGTTGAAGGTTGGGTGGTCCTAGGCTTTTTGGACACCCCAATATTATATGGTTTCCAGAAAGGCTGTGGTTTAATTGTGGCTATTTTGTTTTCCTTCAGAACACGAAGCCACTATTATGCCTATGTATTTTACTGGACAGATAATTACAACTCTATTGCCTCGCATGGTATAATTATAATCAATATCATATAGCTCTCGGTTGTAATTGGAAAGACTCTTGCATCTGAGCTTATACTGTACATCTCTATTGTGATTTTATATTTCTGTAAATACACTACCTACACTCACACCTATTTCAGATTAATAAGGATACTATGTTGTCTGCATTATTAATGCTGTCTCATTTGCTGTCAGTGTGCTGCTTGACACAAATATTAAAAGACTCTTACTTTCTCAAACAAATGTCCATGAGCCCTTTTAGTTTTCAATTAAAAGTAAACACCAAACCCTTCTCGCTCAGCCATATGTTATGTATGTCTGTAACTTACCTCTTCATAAACTTTTGATGAAGAGGACTAAAGCTTGCTCCACCATGAGTTTTTGGTGCCACACAACTCTTTCTTCTTCCCCATTCCCAGTTAACTTCTGGAAATTATAAATAATATTTCCAATTTTTCTCAATGTTATTTATTTATTTAAGGTACTTCTGCATCATCTCCCAACAATAAACAAATTAAAAATCAATTAAAATTATACATTTTTTTTAAAAAAAATCCATTAAAACACTTTTTAAAAAGTCATAACAGCATCTAAAAATAATGATAGAATCCAGTTTTGTAGCAATTAAAACAGCATTTTCAAACACCGTATGTCTTGCAGAACGGTGCTGTTGAGTCCCTCTGCTGGAAGCATAATAAAGACGGCCTTAAGCTAACGTTCTTGAGTACAGAGTACCAAAGTTTAGGTGAGGCTACCAAGAATAGACTTGCATGCAGATCTGTTTTCATCCATTTCCTTTGGTTCCTTTGGGAGCCCGCAACGGTAAGGGCTCCCAAATGAAAGCAAGCGAGAGCAGATCTTGCCTCCTCCTCTCCATTCGGCATCACAGTTTAATCTTTTTTCTTAATCCCAGCAAACAAAAAGAAAACCCTCGTTCCCTGAAAACTACTACCAGTTACCTTTCCTCTAGAGTAGAAACAGCGGTAAGGTATTAAACCCAAAGCAGAAAGGAGATTGAAATGTGGGCGTGCAGGGGAGGACAGCTCCAGGAGGTCATTGCTCTTCCTTACCTGAAAGTGGGGAAGCCGCCTTAAAATGTCTTGGAAAGAGTGTGTGGCATGGTGCAGAGGCCTGAGAGAGAAAGCGTGTGTGCTTGCCTGCAGCACCTCTCCTGTAGAGTAGAAACAGCTTTAAGAAGACTCCTTAAAGCATGTGCACCTGCCTGCAGTGTCTCTCCTCTAAAGTAGAAACAGCCTAAATGCCTAAAATGTCAGGAAGGGCAGCCTGGGAAGCCCCCTCCCAAAAAAAAGGGCCAGATAGAAAACAAATCTTTCAGTACCCCAGAGCAAAAACAGCTATCTGCCCTCTTGAATTCAAGAGGCTCCCAAAAAATTGATTGGGGTCCCCACTGAAATATGGGACACCAAAATGGATCATGGTTTACCTGGAATGCACAAGCCTAACAAAGAAAGCCCTGTTAGGTGTAGTCACCTAACTTCATAACATGTTGGGATATGCTGCAGACCATCCTCTGAAGACCTCACATTTCTGGTAGGCTTTCTGGGATTGGGCAGTCCATGAGATATTGTGACCCCTCATCATTTAGGGCTTTATAGGTCAACACTAGCACCTTGAATAGAGCTCTGAAACAAATTGATAGCTAATGTAGCTAATGAAACAAATTGATAGCTAATGTAGTTCTTAGAAGGCTACTGTTATATGGTTTCTAAAATGCACACTTGACACCAGTTCAGCTACTGCATTTTACACTAATTGCAATTTCCAAACACTCTTCAAGAGCAGCCCCATGCAGTGTGCAGTTCAGTTGTGTAATCAAGATGTACCCTAGGTATGATCCACTGTGGCCAAATCTGCTTTTCTCAAGAAAGATCCCAGCTAGCACAACAACCAAAGCTGGATCCTAAGCTATGAGCTTGATCTTTCAGAAGAAGTGAAAGAAATCTTGTCCAGAAAAGGCTGAGACCACAGCAGTACTTCCATCTAGATTAAACCCAAATCTATTCACTTACATCCAGTCCTTCACTGCATCTACAAAATATTCAGTACTACCACAGCTTCCTTGGCATCAGTTGTAAAAAAGTTTAAACTTGCTGTGTATGGGTGGTAGTGGGGTGGGGGGATGGGATGGGAGTGATGGACGGATGGACGATGACAACATGATGGCATTAAAAAGGTAAAGGTTGTCCCCGGACATTAAGTCCAGTCATGTCTGACTCCGGATTGTGGTGCTCATCTCCATTTCTAAGCTGAAGAGCCGGCATTGTCCATAGACACCTCCAAGGTCATGTGGCCGGCATGACTGCATGGAGCGCCGTTACCTTCCCGCCAAAGTGGTACCAATTGATCTACTCACATTTGCATATTTTCGAACTGCTCGGTTGGCAGAAGCTAGGGCTGACAGCAGAAGCTCATGCCGCTCCTCGGAATCGAACCTGTGACCTTTCGGTCAACAAGCTCAGCAGCTCAGTGCTTTAACCCACTGCGCCACCGGGGGCTCTGGGGGAGGAATAATGATGGCATTACTCCTCCCCAAATAAGCATCCCCTCAGATGAAATGAAGACATGGATAATTCCTCACATTTACAATACTTACATTTGCTGTGTTATTTTTGCCTGCTCCTTTTCTTTGGATGCCTAAACTGTATATCTTAAAGCTCACATGAAGTTGAAATTAACACTAAATATCTGAGGACTGGAGGAACATTTCATTTGAAGAGGTAAAATTCATAAGTGGGGATGCCTAAGTTTTATGCCCCTTCCCTAGCAGTTACATTTGGATATAGATAGCTGAGACTACAGTCATCAATCCAACACATATGTGGTTTAGAAAGTAAGATTCAGTACTACCATAGCTTCTGTTCTGTTGAAGAAAAGAATTCACAATTGAAAAACATGCATGTGACTGCTCTAGTCTGGAAGCACAGATGTACAGTATATACTATGTGCATATGTGTGCCTTCAAGTTGCCTGTTGACTTATGGTAACCTCATGAATTCCATAGCATTTTCTTAAGCAAGCCTTTGTCAGTTCCTTTCTACAAGTGCCCCCCCCCCTTTAAAAAATACTTTGTTTTGGCAAACTTACAATCTAATTTATGGTGGAAAACATTACAAAACATGTCTCCTTATGTGAGAATTCATCCTTTGAATGTGATGCAAGCCCAAAAGCCCAGTGACACAATCCATTTCAGAAGCAGCAATGGCATGTTCTGGAATGTTGTCTTATGATTTTTAAATAGACTTACAAGGTTGTCAGATTTTTTTCCCAGTTTTGACAGTCTAAACATGTATAATTAAATAGTGCCGTGTAACCACTTTAAACACTATTATTCTCCCATGTGATGCATTCCTTAACTTACTCTGGAAAGAGGAAACCATGGAGAATAGGAAGCCCTATTGAAATCATCATCATCAATCTTCTATACTTACACTCTGCAACACAGCAAACTTAAAATAATATTATCATTATCATTACCTGTCTGTCTTTGTTAATTGTAGAACAGCATTGAGTATTTGCCGTATGTGTGTACTGTAGCCTAAGTCTGCTCAGGAAGATAGGCTGGAATAAAGTATATTATTATTATTCCTCCCTTAAATGAGACCCAAATGAATGAGTTCTGCTGGAAGTTATCATAAGTCACCTTGGAAGATATGGAAAATTCCCTGAAAAAAACATATTTTGTTGGACTTGTATAGGTTAAACTGCAGTCATCAATCTGACACATATGTGGTTTGGAAGGTAAGATTCAGTACTACCACAGCTTCTTTGGCATCAGATGTAAAAGAGAGATAAAGGGGGTAGTTTAAGCTTTAAGGAATGGGGACTAAATGAGGGCATTGCTGCCACCAAATATTTTATTTTAGGACTTTGGAAAAAGGTAGCCAATATGTCCCTTACAAATTAAGGTTAAGGTACCCATATTAACTGCCATATTACACTTGATCTTAGCCAAAAGGCCGAGAAGCGATATGGGAGATTTAACAGCATCCCTTATAATGAACGGAGTTGTATCTGCGGGGCACCTGAATTTGAGGATATAGCACACATTTTATTTGATTGCAAATTGTATCAAAAGGTGAGAGACTTCCACCTTGGTCCATATATCATAAGGACAATGTATTGGGATTCTCACATCAGAACAACATATTTTATGTGTGGCCAAGATCCAAAAATAACATATAAAACAGCTCTGTACTTAAGCAAAACAATATGTCTGAGAACCACATATGTAGGGCTGATTGGGGTAAATTGTAGGGGTGATAATGAAATATGATGTATATACTCAGCTTGATATCAGTTTTATCATCTCTTATCATATTTATTTACTGTATTATTATAAGTGTCTTATTTTAACTTACTACGTGGAGTGTGATCACGTCTTGTCAGGCATGGTTGTTCTGTTTTTTATTGTGATATGGCCTAAGGGCTAATCAATAAAATTACTACCAACTGCCATATTATGAAAACAGTGGGCATGTATATATGATAATATATTAAACTGGGACCAAGCAAAAGAAAAATATGCATCTCATTGCCATATAATGATGGGATATTTCCATCCTAATTTTGGTTTCTGGTGGTATGTGCACTTGAAGACACTAATTTTGGTTTGTTATTCAATTCATTCAAATTATCGAAATGTATAATAAAAGGAGATGGAATGAGAGGTGACACTTTTTAGTAAGAGTTTTATCTCTTGGGTTGACTGATATAATTTTTATAGGTTTTCAGCCTTGTCTAAGGAAATAATTAAGCTGAAAAGTCAGAATTGTTCTTCCCATTATATTTATGGAGAAAAGGGCTTCATTCGGGCTGCACTTAAATGATAAATCTTATGCGGTCTTCCATTCTGGGTTCTATAGTATGGTAAAACATTTTTTTTTTACAAAATCAATAGCCTTTTGTTTGGCTGTTTCTTATTTAATAACATTGTCTATCTTTTGAATCAGCTGCAGTTTTATCGTGGTGTCCTTTCCTTGGAAAACTGTTATACTGTATTCTAAATAAATCAGTTTATTGTTTTGAGCTGCCTTTAGTTGCATCAGAGTGCTGGAAGTGCAGGACACAAATCCATGTATGTGCATACCAATATGGGTTATATTCAAGATTCCATGACAGCTAATTCAAATATTCCATATAATTTGTTGAATAAATTATTATTATTTTTTTCTATGAGTTCAGAATGGTGGAAATTAATCTCCAACAAATTTGCAGAGTCCCCATTTCTGGAGAAGTCTGTTTGGAAGGACTATTATTTATGGTATTTATAGAGGGAGAGATTTTCATGCCAGTATGTAGTTGACCGGAGTTTCTGGTGGTGCAGTGGGTTAAACCACTGAGCAGCTGAACTTGCTGACTGAAAGCTTGGTGGTTCGAATCTGGGGAGTGGGGTGAGCTCCTGCTGTTAGGCTCAGGTTCTGCCAACCTGGCGGTTCAAAAACATGCAAATGTGAGTAGATCAATAGGTACCACTTTTGCAGGAAGGTAACGGCGCTCCATGCAGTCATGCTGGCCACATAAACTAGGAGGTGTCTATGGACAACACTGGCTCTTCAGCTTAGAAATGGAGATGAGCACTACCCACTAGATTCAGACATGACTAGAGTTAATGTCAAGGGGAAACCTTTACCTTTTTTATGCACTCGACATGTTGTTGTATGTTGTATTTGAATTAGAAAGTTGTATCCTAGGCAGCAGCTACACCTCGCTGCCCCCACCCACCAACTGCCGGCAAGGAGGATGTGAAAAGGAGGGCAGAAGACTTTGGCTCCTCCAGAGTGGAAGATGCAGCCTACACACCAACTCTCCTCGGTGACAGCTACACTTTGGTGCCCCTCCCCATCCTCAGTCTACTGGCAAGTGATAGCTCACACCTGACTTATGACACCACAACTGATAAAAATCTATGTTCCTCTGGACTTTTACAAAACTGATCAGCAGCCTTACCATCATCAGATAAGACTCTCCCTCCGCCTGCCCCAAGGACCCCATATCACATTTACCATCCCCCAAGAAGGCCCAGGTCATGTTTTTTTACCCTCCCCATTTTGTATTCAATCTGTACCTAAATAACTTTGAGTCTGATGGGATGGGGGGAAGCAGGGAGGGTATGAAGGGAAGGGAGTAGGCCTGGGTAACAACGGAAAAATTTGTTTCTAAAATCGATTCATTTTTGGGGGGGTTTTGCGTTTCGTTATTTAAAATAATTACAAAATTTTCCTTTAAAAAAGTTCGATATTTACGAAATTTCGTAAATGTGAAAAAAATTACAAAACATTAACGAATCGATTTCCGAAACAATAACGAATCGATTCGTTAATGGCGGACGCGACCGCGAAATACGCTAAAAAACCTCCAAAAACTTCTGAAGCTTCCCTCTCCCTCTGTTGTTGACTGTTGGTGTGATATTATATTTTCACTAATTAAACAAAAAACTTGCCCCAGACATGCGGAAATAATAACGAAACGACCTCAGAACAATAACGAAACGAATACAATAACGAAATACGAAGCATTTACAAAACGTGTTTAAAAATTCGTTTTTTTAAAAAAAATTGCTCCAGAATGGTTCGTTATCGTTTTGTAATTGAAAAAAATAACGAATTATTAACGAATTACGAATTAACGAAACGAAACCGCCCAGCCCTACTGAAACGCTATGGAGAGAGAGTTGGGCGGGGGGGGGGGGGTTGGTGGAAGAGAAGGAGTCTACATTGTTAATTGTAGCAATAATATGTTTCACGCTTATGTCTATGTTTGATGTTTTTATAGTTTTAATGGTTATTTTCTACAGTTATATGTTATTAATTTGGATATGTGATATTTTTGTATATATGTGAGGCATTGAATTTGCCATTTATTATGTTGTAAACCGCTTTGAGTTTCCCCAGGGTGAGAAAAGCAGTATAGAAATGCAATAAATAAATAAATAAATATTGGAAGAAAACCAAGGGGGAAAGTGCAAAACCAAGGTCACAGCGGAAATAGAAAAATAGACCACAGATTACTTTCCTAACTTCAAAGTAGGTGATGAAAATATTGAAATAGTTCAAGGTTTCCCTTATTTTGTCTCAGTCTCTAATCAAAATGGAGAATGCATTCAAGAAATCGGAAGAAAACTAGGACTTGGAAAGGCAACTATCAAGGAGCTAATCAAGATCCTGAAGTGTAAAGATAAACATCAAAGCCAGAATTGTGTATGCCATCCTATTTTTGATCTTTATGTATTAATGGCGAAAGCTCTCATGAAAAGAATCAATTGCAGACAGTCCCCAAGTTACCAACATCTGACTTACAAATGACACATAGTTAAGAATGGGGGTAGACAACAGGAAGTGAGAGAAAATTCATCCATGAAGGAATTATCGTGGGGAAATAGTGTCTCCACTTAAGCTTTTTCACCAATTTTTGTTCCCACAACAAGCCATTTTTTTTTCAAAATCCAATTGTCACAAGGACAAAAAATGAAGTGAAATCTTCTGAATGAAGGCACAGCCAGAAAAACAAACACCACAGGGATGTTAACCCTTCACTATGTTATTGAAAGCTTAAAAGATTATATTTTTGGCTGGAGGTACAAAATGTACCTGTTTCAACTAACATACAAATTCAACTTAAGACCAATCCTACAGAACCTATCTTGATTGTAACTTGTGGACTGGCTGTAATTTGAAAGCTGGTGCTGAAAAATATTCTATGGATACCCAGGAGTGCATAAAAAAGAAATAAACGACTCAAAGTTGAACCCTCTGTAGAAGCCAAGATGATTAGACTGAGATTGTCATACTGTGGACATGTCACAAGAAATAAGCTGACAAAACACATTAGGAAAGACAATACTTGGTTAGGTATAATGCAGTAGAAAAAGAAGAAAAACAGTGTAAGTGGACTGAGTTTGCAAAACCTGAGCAGGGCTGTTGGTGATAGGAAGATTTGGAGGTCTCTCCTTCATACTGTCATCATAGGTTAAAGCCAATTTGATGGCAATTAACAGCAACAACAATGTAGATATATACAATGTGAGGATACCACTTTGTTGTGGGCTACACCATATGATGCTATGTTAGTTGTCTGTTAACAATCAAGTGTCCCTTTCATTTGGGAAGATAGAGTTTATTGTCTTCAAACTTTGAACATTCTTTGATAAATTATTTGAGAAAATCATTCATGTCTGCTTCAAAATAGGGCTGCATTGTATTTCTTGAGACAGAACAGAAATGCTGTACAAGTACACTGGGGCTGGGTTTTTTTTTACAACTTCTATTCTGCTTTTAATTTGCAGCCAAAATAAAATCGTATTCTGCTTGCAATTAAACATGCCAACAGAAATCAAAATCTGAGCTCTATTAACACCAGAATCCAATCCAGAAACACTGAAGTGAGCCAAACCTTGCCTGCATGTATCTGCTGAACTTTTCAATATCTCAGTTAATGCAAGTTATACCTTGAGCTCGTTTTTATAGTTTGTCATAAAACAGTAAAATAGCTTAACTTCAAGTATCAATCAGTCTCAAAAAATGAGGGATGCTGTTAGGACAGTGCATTGATTGGTTTTACGATAATTCTTTCACTCTTTCAGAAACCCATATCTTTCTTTACACAGAAGAGTCTAAAATGGTAAATATCTAGGATTGTGGGATTGGGTGAAGGGTGGGTAAAGAACTTCATAATATTTGTAGATCTTGGACAACTCCTTGCATAGTTTGAATTTGGAAAATGTGGCATACACTACGTGCCTTAATTATTTTTATTATTTTACAATATAAATATATTAGAACTGTGATCCTCCCTCCTGAAAGCTGTTGTTTTTTAAAAATTGATTATACCTATTCTGCTTTAAAATTATTGTCTGCCTCCCAATATTTCACATATTAAAAATTGGACATGGGCAGCCAAGAAAGATTAGAGTGTCATCAAGATATAAAGGTATTAATGAAGAAGAATGCAAGTGAGAAGCTGCAGCAGTTTGCTTTTGCCTAAGGCTACTGTAAAGGATGGGATACCACTTCCTCCATTCTCTCTACTCAAATTAATTGAATCTAAAGTAGTTTTGTGTTTTAACTCAGTTTATATCAGTTGGGGAGAAACTGTAGAGAAAGTGGGAGATGCAAGGAGCAGAAAGTAACTTGGGGCATATCTGGAGTGCCCCAATTTGAGGCCAATCTAGAGTGATGAATGCCACATTGGTCCTGGGATGATTTTGACCATCTGTCCCCCAGTTGCTTTGGAGGCTGTCTCTGTTCTGGTCTTGCCTTCATGGTGGACAGCTGGGGTAACATAGGCTGGGAAACCAGTGACTTGGAAGTGAGAAGGAAATGCCCCTTCCTTTCTCCCCTCTCTTCTCTGATTATCTTGTCATATCAACTAGTATCACTCCAGTTGATGAGTAATAGCCACTAGCCACATTGCACCCACTGGTTGTCGCAACAATGGAAATAGGAGGGAAATGGTACGGGTGGTAAGGGTGCCACCATGTGTCCCTGGGCTATCCAAGCCCAGGGATTATAGGATGGTCACACAAACAGTTGTGGCTGGTTCTGCCTTGGAGCCAGTCCAACTACTTACATGAACCCAAAGTTGCACTTGGTGTCAGATTCTTGGGGAGAATTTGGAGTAATATATGACTTCTGTTATTGTGGTTCAAGGATGCATTAACCCAAATTGGCTCAGTGTGTTGTGCAGCCACCATGGAGCTGATTGACACCCCCCTCCCCCGTTTTTGAGATAACGGATCAGTGCAGCTGTGCCCTGGGACATTTTAAAAATATTTTAAAATGGGATGGCAAAGGATTAATAAAAATATTCCTGACAAATTGGCATAGTTGGAGGATAAGCTCTTATTTTACAACACTGTCTTTCTGAAAGGTAGATCTGTCACAAGTTCATGGTGCTATTCTCTCATGAACTCAGTCAAAAGGTGTGGCCCATTTGGTTTTCTTCAAATGTATATAATATTCATACACATCTGCTCCTGGTCAACTGCTCTTCTTCCAGTAGTGATGCCAAGTTATCAAATGCAACACACATTTGGAAAACCAGACTACCAGGGAGTGGACGTTATAAGCATAAGGGTTTCGACATAAAACTACATTTAATCTTGGAGGTTCTCCATATTTGTGGGCAGGTTCCATAGTTCATTCCAAAGAGTGATTCATTAATAGGAACCTTCAGGAAGGTAAGAAAAAAGGTTGCTTAACCTATATGACCTCTGGGGTTTACTTAAAGTTGAATGACAGTGCCAAGTATATCTCGTTGGCACTATTTTATCGCACTAAACATAATATGTCTTTCTGTCTTGGTAGACCAATGTGTGTGATATATACATATACATACATACATACATACATATATACATATATATATATATATATATATATATATATATAATATCAAGGAATGGTACCTAAATCCAGTTACTAATCCTGACTAGCATCATCAACTCAACTGCAGAAAAGTAAATCAGTATTTTCCAACCCCTAGTTTTTTTAATGGGTTTACTTAGTTGGAACTTGTAATTGGCTCCAGGCCTATGTGTTAGATCTGTTAGTTGGATTTTACTTCTGGCTAATTCTAGATGACATTCACCAGCTGAATCTTTTTTCTAAAGTGTTTTTGTTTTGCACATATAAAATAAAATACCCTAGTTAAAATTTCCATCTGTGGTTTCATTTCAGATGCCAAAAGAAGAAGAGTCCTGTTGGAAAGTGAAGGCTTGTGTAGTTAAAAGCTTGCTTAAGCCTGATCAATTAGCAGACACTTCCCTTTTAGAAAAGAGGTTATTTTAAATAACATTTATACATATTTGATTACTTGGTATACTTTGATTACTGTATACTGTTTATGAAGTTATACAAATTCTTTTATGCAATATATAGCCCTGCTATCAACAAGCAGCCACATTTTTAAAGGCTTGGGCGGAGAGGCAAAATAAAAACTGGCAATGTGTTTTTACACTAGGCCCAAGCTGAAACAGCTGGGGGGCTGATTCTGTTCAAGGATATAGGATAAGAATCTGGGTTGTATCTACACTATGAACTTGTAGCACTTCAATACCAGTTCAATTGCCATGTTCCAACCTATGGAATTCTGGAATCTTGAATCAATACCTTCCAACTATTGCAGTTACTCTTCTGCCACTCCACTTTTCAATTCCCAGTGGGTCCAAGCAAAAACAAACTCATGCAACATCTCTTATCTGGTCCTTCCCCATATTGACCACATTGATACTAATGTTATGTGGCAACACGTATCCTGGTTTTCACCTGTGTAATTTTGAAAGGTATGTGTAAATGGATCACATACTGTAATTCTCTACTATACCTTTAGAATTTGCTGGCAGAGAATTCTAAGTACTTCATGAAACTAGAGATCCTAAGACTCCATACAATGAAACCAATGTAGCTGAAGTAGCATAAAAAGGTTGTAACTGTACAGTGTGGATAAACCCCCAGCTAAAATCAGAATGAGATTAGAAAGGAAGAGGGGACGTTATGGTTGTTTTACTAGTTTCCCTTATGAGAGATTACTTAGACTGTGGAGGGGGCAACTGAGTCATCATAAAGCTTGCTGGCTGTGGAATGGCCAGTGGAGTCAACAAACAAAGTCCATCGGGTTAGTAATGAAACTGAGAACAAATGCAGTTTAATACCACTTTATTTATTTATTTACTATACTTGTATACCGCCTTTCTCAGCCTTATCGGAGACTCAAGGTGGTTTACAAGTCAGTACACATAACAGCAAAAAACAAATTAAACATTACAACAGTATAAAATCACAATAGAAGCAATAAAAACAATAAAAACCAACATCATTATTATCAGTGTCTCCTAGTTAAATAACATTGTCCAAGTTCCATTGTCGAGTGATTCCATTTCCTCTGTCAGTGACACTGCATTTGTAAACGCTTGCTCATATAACCATGTCTTAACTTGTCTCCGAAATGTTAAGAGCTGATTAATCTCCTTAGGGAGGGCGTTCCATAGCCAAGGGGCCACCACAGAGAAGGCCCTGTCTCTCGTCCTCACCAAATGTACTTGTGATGAGGGCTGGATCGAGAGCAGGGCCTCCCCGGATGATCTTCAAGTGTCCTAGATGGTTCATAAGAGGAGATGCGTTCAGACAGGTAAATTGGGCCAGAACTTTAACGGCTATGGCTTAATGCTATAGAAATTTGAGGAGCTGTAGAGAAGGCTAAAGATCTTGTAAAACCATAACTCCCAGATTCCATAACATTGGAACATGGCAGTGAAAATCATGTCAAACCGCCTTAATTCTACAGCGTGATGCACCTTAGGTTTCTGAAACATAGCTGTTGGCAACACTTGCTTGGAGATCTTTCAGATCTTGGAGCCTTGCATCTGTTCGTATTTGGCCTTTCATGACAGCCTATTTCTAAATTTAATACATCACAGTTTTATTAGTGGAAAAGGGCTGACACATGACATCATTTTACAATACAGACGACCATCTGCAGGACCTTTGGACCTGTGGGAAGAGCTGATTAAAATGAAAGAAGGCAAGCAAGATTCCAACTATATGAGCAGCTTACTTTTCAGCCTGGTTGTTACCGTAGCTATCGCTCACTAAAACATCACTGCCTTTCTTGCTGATGTCCTTCAGTTTGACAGAACATTTTGCACAAGTAATGAATTCAAAGTTTTGGCTTCAAATATAGTGATCCTGACACATTAAACTCATTGTCCCAAAATAGAGCAAGCAGGTGTTCTTTAGTATATGTTTGGAATGCATGCCCTTGAATTTTACAGGGGAATGCTTGCCAGGTATTTAAATAGAACCAAGTTTGCTTGCATGTCTGCTTCAGGTATGTGCTATTACAAAATCTTCCCCAGGTCCAGACTTTTTCCTCCCATTTTAGCACATGGAATTCATTTTCCATCACTTGCTGCTTGGATTAAATGGTCAACAACCAAAATTCAGACTCCAGATTGACCCTGAATTAGAGTTGGACTTTTTTCTTCTAGCGGCCCTTAAACATTTGACTATATTCACTGGCAGAGTGCAATTTTAGCATCCTTGAAATTCAGCATCATTTTAAAATTTTTGTTGTGAATTGTGTAATCCACTGCTAATTAAGAGATATATTTAGGTTGAATAAAATGAAATGCCTCATGTCTTCCTTCTGTAATCCTTCCTTTCATTTTTATCACACCTTTCATGTGGCACAGGACCCAAGATCTCAACAGCTGCTCTTATTTCTTTTTGGCCAAATATCCAGCAATATGGCTTGCAAAAGTTAATATAAATACAAAATGAAAACAATATGACAAAACAGAGAGTCCACACATTTAAAGCAGCAATACATATTTAAACTTGAAAGCCTCACATTGAAACACAGTTTCATAAACAAACTCTAAAACAGATTTCCTTGAAACACAACCCACTCCCCAAAAAAGGTGGCAAGAGTAAAATACAATAGCTCATCCTTGGTCTCCATACTCCATGGTTCAGTGAATTCCATTGGTTCAGTGAGTTCAATGGATTAAGGCCCATTTACACTGCCATATTAAGCAGTTTCAGGATACAGATTAACTGCATTGAACTGGATTATATGGCAGCGTAGACTCATATGAACCAATTCAATGCAGTTCAATCTGAATTATATGCCTCTGTATCTGGATCTACACTGCCATATTATCCAGTTTCTGAATCCAGATTATCCAGAATATCTTATTTGAATTGGATTATATGAGTCTACACTGCCATATAATCCTGTTCAAAGCAGACAATCTGGATTATATGTCAGTTTAGATGGGGCCTACACTTACCATCCTAAATCGGTTCGAACTGCATTATATAGCAGTGTAGATGGGGTGTAAATAGGCATAGAAGTTAAAGGTGTATCTACACTGTAGAATTAATGCAGATTGACATCAATTTAAATACCGTAATACAATGCTATGGAATCCTGGGGGTGGTAGTTTTACAAACTCTTTAGTCTTCTTTGCCAAAGAGTACTGCTGCCTAATGACACTATATCTCCCAGGATTCCAGATTCAAGGCAATTATAGTGTGAAAAGGTCAAGACAAATGGAGGGTGCTGTAGAATGCACACTGTAGAATTAACATAATTTTACACTACCTTTGAAGTCTAAATTGAAATGCTACAGACCGCAGATAATGAGGATCTATGCCCAGTGAGCCTAGCTAACCGCCAATATTCCTGGTCAAAGTATGACGCACCAGTGTGACAAGTGACAGAGACTCTTTATTAAGATCTGCAGAAAGGATGCAATGTACACCACAGATGCTATAAATGTACAAGCATAACCATATTGTTGCGTGCAAGCATTTTTATACAGTAAAAACCCATTTGCTAACATTGTCTTTGTTTAAATGTTCCACCCCAGTTTGTAATTGGCCAAATGTGGGGACTGACTGGCTAATGCGTGCATGCACAGCTATGGATCAGGGGATTATGATGGATGGGTCTCTGAAGGTCATCTTTGTTTAAGGATTAGATCGAACGGTATCAGAAATTCCTTTTTGGGGTCAGTGGGAGCTGGTGAACCTAGCACTGTCTCTGGCAGAAATCATAACTAGTTATTTATTTATCGTGTCATCAGCAACCATACCATTGTATTACATTTCTAACAGAACAAAGCAAACGAACAGATGAAAAAACACACATTTTGCAAACTTGGTAGTTGATTAAATGTCCTTTGGAGTGCCTCTGGTGTTGCTGTAAGAAGGTCCTCCATTGTGCATGTAGCAGGACTCAGGCTGCATTGCAGCAGGTGGTCCGTTAACTAGTTAATATACCAGTTAGGCATAGAGACATATAGGGAAGGGCGGGGTTGGGAATAACATGGGCAGTAGGCTGCAGGGAGGGATACAAAACAGACACATTGAAAGAGAGAAAAATATACATTTTATCAAAAGGGAGATTGGGGTTTTGTGTATTGTTGAAGGCTTTCATGGCTGGAATCACTAAGTTCTTGTGGGTTTTTTTGGGCTATATGGCCATGTTCTAGAGGCATTTCTCCTCATTGGGGTTTTGCTTTACAAGAGGTCCACTGCTGCAGGCTCAGTTTGCTGGGATGAATCAGCGCATATCTAGCACATATAAAATGGGAATCGGCCACAGGGGTTGCAGAGACCTCATGGAAAGAGAGGGAAAGGAAATGGTATCTAATTTGCTGCTATTGATGGTCTATATATCATCGGAGGGTGGAGTGCTGGGTTCAACAACACCTTGACTACCATGGATAAATGCTCTGGAATCATGGGAGCTGTAGTTTTACAAAGTCTTCTCTGCCAAAGACTGCTTCTGCCAAATCAAACTATATCCCCCAGGATACCACATTCAGGGCAGTTACAGTGGTGTCAAACTGCCTTAATTATACAATGTAGTAGCAATAAGATACTATCATTATTTTCTGGAAAAGGCTAACAACCTTGTATAACTACAACACCCATGATTTCAGAACATTGATCCATGGCAGTTAAAGTGGTGTCAAACTGTATTAATTCTGCAGAGTAAATTCACCTGGAGACTGTTCAAAATGTCCCACAGGCAACTTAAAGATCACGATTCTACTAGAACATCTTTGAAAAATGCATTTGTATGTATTCCCCAGATTAAGCCATTAATCATGCTTATCTCCCCAAGCCAGCATGTGCAGACATTACATTAAACATCACACACAAATCTGTGGGTCAGACTAACTTACCTAACTTGTTTCACTATCTTTCTACTTTTCTCCTCTCCATGCCAGATTTAATTTATTGGCAAAAGATGGATGGTGCAGAAATATGGTATTGTCCTTCCACCCACGGAGTTCCACTCTCTCTTGGCAGTTATAACTTTTAAAGTCATGAATTTCCTGGTTCTCTGGGGAAAGAGATTTCATATGGAAGCGATTAATTAATGAAGTCACAATCTGGTTCTTTTTTCTATCATGGAAGAGTGAGGTGCCAGGAGTAACACTCAAGCCAAATGCAGCCTCTATTGGAAGAGCTCCAACTTTCAAGCTGGTGCACTGTGGGCTAGTATACAACCAAAATACCATCTATTGTTGAGGTAATACAGAATTGCCAGACATCTTTTTCATAAATCCCAAGTCTTAGAAGAATGCGCCAATTTTAAAGAACTGCTCTATGTTTTAGGGTGCCATATGAGAATAGAAAGGATGGAATTATATCATGGCATTCCAGCGCTATAAACCAAGATATGGCTATACAATGCCATAATGTGTAATGAGTCTCCTTATGTAGAGAAAAAGTGGGATATAAATAAACATAGTAACAATGATGATGATGATGATGATGATGATGATGATGATGTAGAATTTTGTGGCCTTTTTTGCGGAAGGAAATAATTGTGTAGTGAGCATGAAGCAACCCTAAATGTTTTCTAGTAACAATTATTACAACTATTATTTTATTTGTATCCTGATTTTATCAAGTGTTCACTACATTGAATCTGCTCATCCCATGGGCATCCTATATCTCTTATCTGAGGGTTTATTACACAGAGATTTTCAAAGTATCTACAGATATATCTGAATTAATGAAGCAGTCATGTTCCAGGGCATTCATTCATCACCTGGTAATAGCCAATCTGCTTCAGTCCCTTTCTTTCTCGCTCATGTAACAGAGGACCACTTCACCTAGCCACAGCCAATCTGTTTTTTTAATTTACTTTCCCTCTGCCTTGTGCCTAAAAGGAGTTTAAATATGTTAAGTTGGATAATGAAGGGTATATGTGTCAAGTTTGGTCCAGATCCATCAAGCCATGTATAAGCCTTTGTGGTACAAACCAATGAACCAACCAGCCTACATATACATTGACTTGTGCATACAGTATTTTGTCACATAATAGTCACCACTGTTTAATAGTTGCCCCCCCCCCTCCACTTTTGGGTCCCATAATTGGTATTTTAGGATTCCTCACATAAAAGTTGCAGAACTGTTTGGGGCTGATTCACCCTTCCCTTCCTTCTCCGAAGGCAAGGCAGTTTGAAAAATATGAAATGGAACTCAGATCTTTGTTCCTTTCTCCTTCCATTTCAGAGCTCCATTTCAGATTCTGTAAACTGCCTTGCCTTTGGAGAAGGAAGGAAGGAGAATCTTCCCACCTTCTTCCTCAGAGGCAAAGCAATGTAAAACAAAGAGAAACAAAGCTGATTGTTTCTTTCTCATCCTCCTCCTGTATCGAATGTAAGGCAGTTAATTTTTTTCTTAAAAAACATACACCTGAGAATCAAAAGCAGATTTTTTTTTCATCGTATCACACCCCATTTTCTATATAAAAATGGGGTTGCAACTATGCTGATGAAATAAAATAGGTAAATGTTATAACCATGATTCCACCTTAAAACCTTATGCAAGGTGTTCAAATGGTCACCACTGCGCAGCAATAGACGTCACTTCAAGTTTCTCTTGTAACTTTGAGACACTTCTCTGCTGTCCAATTTTTTAACCCAGCAAAAATACTGGGGGATATGTAATTTTAAATGGGATTTTCATAGATGCTTCCAATGATTGTAAGTCCCATATGTCCTGATTTGCACAGGTCATTGTCTGCTCAAATGCTGATGTTTACAAAACACTGCCACAGAGAGGAAATTACTCTCAAGGATGAATTCATCAGAGTAGAACTGGCTAGGTGAGTGGTTCTCAACCTGTGGGTCCTCAGGTGTTTTGGCCTACAACTCCCAGAAATCCCAGCCAGTTTACCAGCTGTTAGGATTTCTGGGAGTTGAAGGTTAAAACATATGGGGACCCATAGGTTGAGAACAAGTGGGCTAGGCAGTACTCCCTAATTTTCCAGCTGCTTCAAGTTTGTGCTTGAAACGGAAAAGCAGATAAGATCTATCCAGGTCAGAGACCTGAAAGCACACTTGTGCCATTGTTAAAACACCACCTGTTGGCCTTCCTGCTTGTTAAGATCATAGAGAGCCAATGAAAATCTGTATTAGCCAGCTTAGACCAATGAAATAATTGATCTTTGTACACCAATGAGAATATGCTTTGGACTTTCTGTGAAAGTGATAAAAGCCTTGCAACCCCATTTTAAGGTTCCAACAGACCTTTTGTGCTGTGGGCACCTACTGTCACCTATTGCTTTGGCCCGCAATAAACAGCTTCTGCAGTTGGAATTCAACTTGTGGCATACTTTCATTTCTGCCGCCCGCATGAGCCCAAGGGGGCTCCTCACTTCGTGCAGAGTTCTGGAGTGCCGATGAGCTGTTTCCCCTACAGTTAAATCTTTCTTTGGGGAAAAATTACCCCCCAAAAGTTCAAGAATACATTATGAAGGGCATCCCAAATATATATATGCATCCTATGACAGCTCACAGTAGCTACAGGGAATTATTCAAAGCCTAAGTAAATACGTAACGGCGCTCCACGTAGTCATGCTGGCCACGTGACACCAGCTCTTCGGCTTGGAAACTGAGATGAGCACCACACTCCAGAGTCGGACGCGACTGGACTTAATGTCAGGGGAAAACCGTTACCTTAAATACGTATACTGATATCAAAGAATGAAGAACTCAAAACAAGAACTCAATCAGGGTTCCTGAAGTTATAGAATCATAGAGTTGGAAGAGACCTCATGGGCCATCCAGTCCAACCCCCTGCCAAGAAGCGGAATATTGCATTCAAAGCACCCCTGACAGATGGCCATCTAGCCTCTGTTTAAAAACCTCCAAAGAAGGAGCCTCCACCACACTCCGGGCAGAGAGTTCCACTGCTGAACAGCTCTCACAGTCAGGAAGTTCTTCCTAATGTTCAGATGGAATCTCCTTTCTTGTAGTTTGAAGCCATTGTTCCTCATCCTAGTCTCCAGGGTAGCAGAAAACAAGTTTGCTCCCTCCTCCCTATGACTTCCTCTCACATATTTATACATGACTATCATGTCTCCTCTCAGCCTTCTCTTCTTCAGGCTAAACATGCCCAGCTCTTTAAGCGGCTCCTCATAGGGCTTGTTCTCCAGACCCTTGATCATTTTAGTCGTCCTCAACATCTTTCTTCAATTGTGGTGCCCAGAATTGGTCACAATATTCCAGGTGTGGTCTAACCAGAGCAGAATAGAGGGGGAGCATTACTTCCCTAGAGCTAGACACTATGCTCCTATTGATGCAGGCCAAAATCTCATTAGCTTTTTTTGCCGCCACATCACATTGTCGGCTCATGTTTAACTTGTTCTCCATGAGGACTCCAAGATCTTTTTCACACATACTGCTCTCGAGCCTGTGAAGTCAATCTTAAAGTATAATTTTATTTAGGGTCTCCAAATGGCTACTTTCTGTGCTGCCAGATATTTGCATGTGTTGTCAAATGCACAGAGGTTGAAACCTCAGCTTCCTTTTGTGACACTTCCCTGCTATTGTCATGTTTAATACTTTTTATTTATTTCGTGTCAGGGCAGCCAGTCAATTATATTACATTTCTAACAGAATAAAGCAAACAAACAGACAAAATACAAAATTTGTGAGTTTGGTAGTTGATTAAATGTCCTTTGACCAGTAGCTGGCCACTTGGAGTGCTTCTGGTGTTGCTGCAAGAAGGTCCTCCATTGTGCATGTGGCAGGGCTCAGGTTGCATTGCAGCAGGTGGTCAGTGGTTTGCTCCTCTCCACGTTCGCATGTCGAGGATTCCACTTTGTAGCCCCATTTCTGAAGGTTGGCTCTGCATCTCGTGGTGCCAGAGCGCAGTCTGTTCAGCGCTTTCCAAGTCGCCCAGTCCTCTGTGTGCCCAGGGGGGAGTCTCTCTTTTGGTATCAGCCATTGGTTGAGGTTCTGGTTTTGAGCCTGCCACTTTTGGACTTTCATTTGCTGAGGTGTTCCAGCGAGCGTCTCTGGAGATCTTAGAAAACTATGTCTAGATTTAAGTCGTTGACGTGCTGGCTGATACCCAAACATGTTTAATACTGTCACAGACATATATATTAGAAATTGATATTGGCATCTGCAAAGGTTTGGTTCCAGGATATTGAAATCCATGGATGCTCAGTCTCGCACTTGTATATCATAGGCTTCTTTAAAATCCAAGCTGTGGATACTTGAATGCATGGATACGGAGGGATGACATTTTATGAGGCACCTTCAATATCAGGCTGTTAGGAATTGGGGGAGTTGAAGTCCAAAACACCTGGAGTGCCCAAGTTTGCCTATTCCAGCTCTATATACATCCATACAATGCATTTTTAGCACAAAGCTGTGTCAGAACACAGTTATAACGCAATTAATCCACTTTAACTGCCATGACAACACTACAGAATGTTGGAGTTTGTAGTTTAGTGAGGCCCAAGGCCTTTCTGGCTGAGAATGCGAACAGGCCTTCCCCAAGCAGTCCACATGACGTTGCCATGGCAGCGAAAGCCATTAGTAATAGCTCCATAAGGACCAATCACTCCAGCGAGAAGTCCCGCCTCTTTCGCCCCGCCCTCCGCCTGCTCAACCAATCAGATTCGACACCAGGTTGTCTGTCAAGGTACCGAAACATGATGGACGGGGAGAGGAGGAGGGTCTCTTGGAGTCACGTGACCTGGCCGCCAAAGCGGCGGAAGGGGAGCCGGTCAAAATGGCGAAGGTCTCGGAGATGTACGATGTGACTTGGGAAGGTAAAGCCCTGGTCCCGGAAAGGGGCGGGGGAGGCGGCGGGGAAACGGGGAGGCGGCGCCATTATGAGGTTTTCTGTGCGGGGAGGCAGCCGCTCAGTCTGAGGGAGACATTGCCGTCGTCGGAGCCTCGGCTGTTTCCCTTCAGCGCCGAATTGCGCAAGGTGCGCTTCCTAAGTGGTATTCTCAGACGTCAGCTACGCAAAATTCGTAGTACTCTCCCACTTAGTGTAGAATGGCGCAAGGTGCGCGTCCTAAGTGGTATTCTCAGACTTCAGCTACGCAAAGTTCGCATTAATCTCCCACTTAGTGTAGAATGGCGCAAGGTGCGCGTCCTAAGTGGTATTCTCAGACCTCAGCTACGCAAAGTTCGCATTAATCTCCCACAGTGTTGAATGGCGCAAGGTGCGCTTCCTAAGTGGTATTCTCAGACCTGCTACGCAAAGTTCGCATTAATCTCCCACAGTGTGGAATGGCGCAACGTGCGTTTCCTAAATGATATTCTCAGACCTCAGTTACGCTAAGTTCGCATTTGTAAACCCCTAGAATCATAGAATCAAAGAGTTGGAAGAGACCTCATGGGCCATCCAGTCCAACCCCCTGCCAAGAAGCAGGAATATTGCTTGCTCCCTCCTCCCTGTGGTTTCCTCTTACATATTTATACATGGCTATCATATCTCCTCTCAGCCTTCTCTTCTTCAGGCTAAACATGCCCAGCTCCTTAAGCCGCTCCTCATAGGGCTTGTTCTCCAGACCCTTGATCATTTTAGTCGCCCTCCTCTGGACACATTCCAGCTTGTCAATATCACTCTTGAATTGTGGTGCCCAGAATTGGACACAATATTCCAGGTGTGGTCTAACCAAAGCAGAATAGAGGGGTAGCATTACTTCCCTAGATCTAGACACTATGCTCCTATTGATGCAGGCCAAAATCCCATTGGCTTTTTTGCCGCCACATCACATTGTTGGCTCATGTTTAACTTGTTGTCCACGAGGACTCCAAGATCTTTTTCACACGTACTGCTCTCGAGCCAGGCATTGTCCCCCATTCTGTATCTTTGCATTTCATTTTTCTGCCTAAGTGGAGTATCTTGCATTTGTCCCTGTTGAACTACATTTTGTTAGTTTTGGCCCATCTCTCTAATCTGTCAAGATCGTTTTGAATTCTGCTCCTGTCCTCTGGAGTATTGGCTATCCCTCCCAATTTGGTGTCATCTGCAAACTTGATGATCATGCCTTCTAGCCCTTCATCTAAGTCATTAATAAAGATGTTGAACAGGACCGGGCCCAGGACGGAACCCTGCGGCACTCCGCTCGTCACTTCTTTCCAAGATGAAGAGGAAGCATTGGTGAGCACCCTTTGGGTTCGTCCATTTAACCAATTACAGATCCACCTCACCGTAGTTTTGCCTAGCCCACATTGGACTAGTTTCCTTGCCAGAAGGTCATGGGGGACCTTGTCGAAGGAGGCCTTACTGAAATCCAGGTACGCTACATCCACGTACCCTCTTCCATAAAAAGCCTCAAAGCCTTTACAGGTGGATCATTATTTATCCGAAATGTATGGATTTCCTGTCGTTTGAGATACTTTGAAGATGGGACCCCAATCTAAACTCGAAATTCATTTATGAATCATGTAATAATAATAATAATAGTAGTAATAAAACTTTATTTGTATTTCACCCTATCTGCCCAAGGGGACTGAAAGCAAATTCCAACAGACAACAGGCAAACATTCAATGCCTTGAAAAATAGTAGATACAAATACAATAAACAAATCAACCAAATCGCAACATCTAAAACCAAGTTATAAACATACAATCTAAAATTAATTAAGAACCTGAACTAACCATTAAATTATATTAACATAATAAAAATTGTTTATAAAAGCAATTTATAAAACCACACAAAAATTATTTGCAATATTTAAAATTAATTATGTGGCCAGAAATGTCAACAAGGCTGATTTAATGTACATATTATGTACACCTTTCACTGTAATTTTAATAATTTTGTGCATGAGGGTGGGTAGTATTAGGCGGATATGGGGTTTAAAGGCCATTTTAATTTGCTGTATTTGTTGTTGTTGTTCATTCGTTCAGTCATTTCCGACTCTTCGTGACTTCATGGACCAGTCCATGCTAGAGCACCACCCCTAGCTCCTTCACGGTCTATCCAGTCGCTTCAAGGATGCCATCCATCCATCTGGCCCTTGGTCGGCCCCTCTTCCCTTTTCCTTCCATTTTCCCCAGCATCATTGTCTTCTCTAAGCTTTCCTGTCTTCTCATGATGTGGCCAAAGTACTTCATCTTGGCCTTTACTATTCTTCCCTCCAATGAACAGCCAGGCTTTATTTCTTGAAGTATGGACTGGTTAGATCTCAGAACTTTCCTCCAGCACCACATAATTTGCTGTATTTGCTGTATTTGAATTCTGTTTTTTTACCACACTGTTGTTATTTAATTGGTTTTTTAACCTTTGTCTTGCTCTTTTTAAACTGTGTAGTGTGGATAGATGTTAGCCACCTTGTGTCCCCATGGGAAGAAAGGCAGAATAATAATAATAATAATAATAATAATAATAATAATAATATATTGAGACACCAGAAAGCAACGGTGTCACTCTCTCAGCCACCTATATAGACAGTATTGGAGTATTTTGGATTTTGGTATTCAGGATTTTTTTATCATGTCAGAAGCGAACCAAAGTTACAGTTGTAATGCATTTAGAAACACAAATGAAGTTTTAAAACTTGGCATTATACTAAAAGTCCTTTGATCAGTAGCTGGACACTGTTGTCGCAAGAAGGTCCTCCACTGTGCAAGTGGCAAGGCTCAGACTGCATTGCAATAGGTTGTCTGTGATTTGCTCTTCTCCACACTGACATGTCATGAACTCCACTTTGTAGCCCCATTTCTTAAGACTGGCTCTGCATCTCGTGGTACCAGACTACAGTCTGTTCAGTGCCTTCCAAGTCGCCCAGTCTTCTGTGTGCCCTGGAGGGAGTTTCTCATCCGGTCACAGCCACTGATTGAGGTTCTGGGTTAGAGCCTGCCACTTTTGAACTCTCCCTTGCTGAGGTGTTCCTGCGAGTATCTCTGTAGATCTTAGAAAACTATTTTTTGATTTAAGGCGTTGGCTAATATCCGAATAGGGGGTAGGCCGGAGATGCCACTGCCTTGGTCCTTTCACTGTTAGCTACTACTTCCGTGATAACGTCCATGATGAGGACCGCTCCGGTCGCCCTTCTTTGATTACAGACGATTTGGTGGCTTCAGTTGAAGCAAGGATTCGTGAGAACAGGCGCTTCTCAATAACAGGTCTCTCAAACGAATTTCCTGACGTGTCGAGATCAGTGCTTTACAACATTGTTTCTGAACACCTAAAGTTTAGGAAACTGTGCTCCTGTTGGGTCCCGAAACTCCTAACAGAGGACCACAAAAACCAAAGATTTGAGTGCGTGATCAGATCAAATCGTCTGTAATCAAAGAAGGGCGACCGGAGCGGTCCTCATCATGGATGTTGTCACGGCCATCTTTGAATTGTCGTATCCACTTACACACTTTGCTTTCACTCATAACAGTATCACCGTACACTTCACAAATCTGTCGATGAATTTCTGCAACAGGCAGGTTCCTTGCTGACAAAAACTGTATCACTGAGCGAACCTCACATGCGGAGGGTGAGTTGATAGTCTTAAACATTTTTAAAGCACAGAACAGAACCGTACAGGTTAGCTACAGAGCGGAAACTGAGCACAGTTGTTCCCGAGGCATGCCGGTACATGACGCACGCGCTCGTTGCGGTATGCGCGCAAACTACTAGTGTCTACAACAAAACGGATCTTACTTAAAAAATACCCCTCGTATATATTGGCAATTAATTAGGTAACATATATAAGGATTTCTGAACTATTACTCTTACTTTGTATAAGTAAGCAATTCTTATTACTATACTTTGGAGAAAAAAACCCAATCTTGTGAGGCTAAGAATCTTGTAAGAAAGGTACATTCCCAAATCACAAAACCTAATCCATAAAGTGTTTCATTAACTAATTTATGAGGAAATACCAATATGACACTGCACATGTTTCATGCCTTGCATATTACAGAGCTCACATTGAGACATAGCATTATTGCAACAATGAGGCTATAAATCTGGCGTGAAACATTGCATAATTTCCATTTGAGTGTTGTGTGGGCTTTCGCCTAATTTCAGTTTTTACCTTTTCATTATTTTATTTTAAAACTGTGACAGAAAATTGGACTACTGTAGCTAGTTTTCAAGGTGCCTCCCACCATTGTCATTCTGCTGGGATGTATTATTTTGGGGTTTTTTTGGGGGGCAGGGGTTGGGGGATGGGAGTACTTTGTAACTTGAACTTCTGATGCATAGACTCCATTAGCAGAATACCCTGAGACTTCCATAGCTCTGCTATTAGCAACCATCCAATTCCAAGCAAGAACTACCATAATCAAACCACAGGATGCTATATCATGTTTGTTTTCCCTAAATAACCATCCTTTAAAATAATACTTGCAATTTTCAAAACTGAGTGAATATGAAAGCTCTGATAAACTGGTTGTTTGTTAACTGAATACCTTCAGTCAACCTTTCACATTTGTTCAGTTTAGAGACACAGGATCCCCATGAAGATGAATAATAATAATAATAATAATAGTAATAATAATCTTTATTTACACCTTGCCGCTATCTCCCCAAAGGGGACTCAGGGCAGCTCACATGAGGCCAAGCCTGAAAATACAATACAGCAAAATAAAATTCAAAACAACAAAAAATTACATCACAACTAAATACACAAAGTAACAAGATATAATAAGTAGTGCAAAATAACATAATAAAAGTTGAACATAGTGGACGGGCCAAATGCACAAGATAAAATGATAAAATCCTGGATGAGATAGGAGTAGAAAAAGTGTATTTGTGAGGGAGGAACCCAAGAAGGAGGAACAGTGGGGTAGGCCTTCATTAAGGATGGGGGAAAGTGCATAATGAGGATGACACTGTAGATGGAACAGACAGAAATGGGTTATATAGTCACTCTCCAAAGGCACATCAGAAGAGCCAAGTTTTTAGATCTTTCTTAAGGGCTGCTAGGGTGGGGGCTTGCCTACAAATAAATCACAGTGAGTTTTTTCCTGAGAGAGAGGCTCTCTAGGAATCTCTTTGTGTTCCACCACAACTTTATGGTAAACTTCCACTGGAAGCTGAACATAGAATCTCATTGGAGGATGTAGGGATTCCCAGATAGATGTTCCCTTTACAAATCTAACATGACTGGAGAAAAAAATCTAACATAACTATAGAATCACATTGGGGAACCTAGATATTCCTAGAGAGAACATTTTAATCAAACACATACATAATAAAATCCTTCAAAATCAAAACCTCAAATGTAGAGGGATGAGTTTGCATAGAAAAATAATTGAATTGTGCTGAATATTAAGGCTTTTATATATTAAATTGGAAGTGAAGCAAACTCTCCTTGCACCTGTGATTTAAAATAAACAGTTTCCAGGTTTTTTTAAAGAATGGTTTGCGCTCCATATATGCAGAATTCTAACTAGACTGTATCGCGATTGTTTCTTAAAATCTACATCAAAATCACAGTGTCTCTAATTATTTGTAATGGATAAGAATATTCTTCAGATAATGGATAAAGGTAACTTTATAACATGAGATTCTTTATCTCTCTTTGGCCAGACCTGGGACTGCATTAAAAAGTTTTTCGTAGGCCCCTTCTACACTGCCATATATCCCAGCATCCGATCTCAAGATTATCTGCTTTAAACTGGATTATATGAGTCTGCATTGCCAGATATTCTGGGATCAGATCCTGGGATATAGGAGCAGTGTGGAAGGGGCCTGATAGTGGGTTGCTTTTGGCTTTGTGAATTAGGGTTCAACAGGCTGGTTTTGGGCTAAAGGCCTACTAACATATTGTATGTGGATGAGTATGATTTTTGTTTTTGTAATCTAATTATTTTTTGACCTTAAATGCAAAGTTCATCACCTAGATTTTCCTTTTTGTATGCCCGTGTGACCTGATATGTATTAGTCTCTGTACATACAATCAGTCTGTATATAGAGAAAGGCCAAGTTGTATGCCTTATAAATCAACACATCCTATACTATCTTAAAGCAATAATGTAAAGTAGAATTTATTGCCATATATTAACTGTGGTCTGACAATATTTTAAGTATAATTTATAGTTTCTGCATGTTGTGGAATTAATATCACAAAACCTTCATGCTCTATGTCTGCTGCCTGTAGTTATAGTACAAAACCATACCACCACATAGGAAGTGCAGAAGGCTGACAGTTAGCTCTTTGCATAAGACAGCTGCCAGCTCCCTCTATGTAAACAGTGCACCAATTACTATGATACCTGAGCAGAGTGGAAATTGTTTCCACATGGCTGTTTTTTTCATCTTTATAGGAGGCAGTATAGTGGACTGAGCAAGTGAGGTCCTCTTTCCCACATCAGTTTTTCCAGGCCCTAGGGAGCTACAATATTTCTTTAGAAGGGGGCCTTCATAGCTGTAAAACCAGTTTGCCTTGTTCAGAACAGCTACTGGAAGCACACCTTATGAATAAGGTATGTTAAAAGCTGTAAGCACCCTTAAGTTTTTTTCTGCCAGTATAATGTTCTTGTGGAACAAAACATTAGTGAACAAATAGATTATTCCTTCAAATAGGTGAAAATAAGTTGTTCATAACTTGGGGAGTGCCTGTACTCAGTAACTAACATTTTCTAGCCTCTGCATTAATGAAGTTATTAATAGTGGGCCTACGTTACAGATTTGTACAACTTATCAAGACAATTGTTAAAATGCTCTGAATGTTTAATATTCTGTAAAGCAAAAATTAGTGCCTTTATAAAGATTGTAGCTTTTTGTCTGGCCAAGTATGATGACATGAGGTTCTCCAAATACATGGGGAGGGAGAGAATTGGTAGTCTTAGATAGTGCAGTGACTGCAAAGGAGAGGAAGGAAGGTTAGACCAATACACTGCATGTAGGGGAAGGAAGAAGTAGTATTTCTTTATCTGAGAAGTTGAGGGAATAGATATAGATGTCATTCCTTACCCAATTCTTGTAAAATGACCAGTGAAAAGGCAAAATGGTGCAGCAGTATTTTTGGAGGAATATGACATTGAAATAAAGGCACTGCTTTGTTGTTGTTGTTGTTGTTATTATTAATTATGTTTACTTATATCCCACTTTCTCTCTCTATAAAGAGACTCAGAGAGACAGAGTAAAACCAAATAAAATACAATTTAAATCCAAAGCTTTCCTTCAATTTTCATGACACTGATTGTGGTAAAGCTGGGAAGGATGAAGTGCTCTTCTCTTCCTCTCCCTAAGTAACACTTGGAAAGAGAATATAAGTATTGGCTCATTTCTTAATAATTTATTATATCCATCTGCTTCCAGTGTGCTCTGAGTTGTATACATGGGTATTCTTCCCTACTTTGTCACCATAATATCCCTGTATGGTAACAGATCACACAGACTAATATCTACAAAGAAATTTGTGAAGGACTATATGGAAATGGAGCTCTTGATTTATAGTTACACCAGAGTGTCATTTAAGAAGTGTGGGATGAGATGTCATCAGCAGGGAAAGCAATAAATAAATGAATAATCATAATAAAATGTGCTTGTTGATTTCTTAGAACAGATATTCCCATAAACTACCAATAAATCTAATTTGTTTGTTTCAGTTATATACTACCTGTCTCCCAGTAGAGACCAAAGATGGCTTGAAATGAAAAACTAGAAACATTTTTTAAAAAAATGACATTTGGCTGGCAACCTTCCCATCCACAAATGTTACGCCTGTAAGTATTTTCTAGGGGGAAGAACTCTTTGAGAAGGAAGAAAATCTCCCTTTCAGTACATTTAGACTTGGACAGCATTCTGCAGTCTGCACAGTCTTGAGATATAGAACAGCATATTCTATGTTAAATGCTCAGTGATGAATATCACTCTTGAGTACTTACCATATACCAGGACCCCCATATAAGGAGCCCCCGGTGGCGCAGTGGGTTAAAGCCCTGTGCCGGCAGGACTGAAGACCGATAGGTCGCAGGTTTGAATTCGGGGAGAGGCAGATGAGCTCCCTCTATCAGCTCCAGCTCCTCATGCAGGGACATGAGAGAAGCCTCCCACAAGGATGATAAAACATCAAAATCATCCGGGCATCCCCTGGGCAACATCCTTGCAGACGGCCAATTCTCTCACAACAGGATGCTCCTGACATGACAAAAAACAAACAAACATATATATGCGAATATAAGCTGACCTGAATATAAGCCATGGCACCGAATTTTACCACAAAAACTGGGAAAACATATTGACTCAAGTATAAGCTGAGGGTGGGAAATGCATCCATCTACTGGTAAATTTCAAAATAAAAATCGGTACCAATGAAATTACATTAATCAAGGCATCAGTAGGTTAAATGTTTTTGAATCTTTACATAAACCTGTAATTTCAGGTAAGACTGTCCAACTTTAATTAAATCATTATTCTAATCTTCTTCAGTGTAAATGTGCTTGTGTATTCTTCCAGTAATCACCATAGTTTATTTTAACTATACATTTTGGAGAAAATGCTGTGTGTATATGAATAAGGAAGAGTGGGAAAGACTGGTGGCAAGAGAGGAGGAGAGGAAGGTGTGTGCTGCGCCAAGAGAGGAGGAGAGGAAGGTGCGTACTGTGCCAAGAGAGGAGGAGAGGAAGGTGCACACTGTGTGAGAGAGGAGGAAAGGAGAGAGAGCTGGGTTGCTGTTCAGAGAGGTGAGGGTCCTAGCAGGAAGACGTGGGACTGAAAGAAGCCCTTCTTTCAGCCCCATGCCTTTCCGCTAGGACCCTCACCTGAGTATAAGCAGAGATTAGGCTTATACTCAAGTATATGCAGTAATAGCCTGTTGGCAAGTAAAACCTGACATGTTAGGAAAATGTGACCTTATACTATTGGAAGTGTTACTAGGAATCAGAAGAGAAAGCATTGGTGGAATGAGTAGCCATCTTAATAGGTGTTAGTCTAAGAGGAAAAAAATATCTGGGTGTTACTTTTCCCATTTGGGTATGCCAGCCGCATACCCAAATGACAAAGGGATTTTTTCATCCCCACACCTTCCTGCCAGGAGCCTCACCTCTCTGCACAGCAACCCAGCTCTCCTTCCTTTCCTCTTCTCTCGTGCATACACACCTTTCTCGCCTCCTTTCTACAGTGGCCTTCCTCTGAGGAGTTATATAATGAGGAAAAGCACCCATGAAGAGCATGTCGATAGCTTAGAGTCCAGAAAGAGAAAAAGAGGTTGCAAACATATTTTTGGATATTAACCCCTTTTTTCTCCACACAGTTTGGAAGATGCCCTATTGAATACTGTGGAACTTATAACTTTGTTGTTCACTTTGATTTTAGGTTAGATGTTTTACTTTCTTTTAAGACTTTACACCCACGCACTTGTTAAGTGCATTTACGCTCCAATTAGGTGAAATAGGGTTACTTTCAGGTAATTGTGTTTGCAGATGTATCATTGATGGTACAAAGTCATAACTTGTCACAACCCGAAGCATGATTATTTAAGTGTTTAAGCACTCTTGAGTTATTGAGACATGTGTATGGTTTGCAAATGAGAACCAATTTTACATTTTAAATAGTTTGCATATATTTTAGCATAGTAACCACTGCCCTTGTTGGCAATGGATGTAGCAATCTTCCTCTGGTCCTTTTTATGAACCAAGGGAATGAGAGCCTAATATGGCAAGACTTATCTTTTGTCATTTAGATGTACAAATAGAAAATAACCCATTATCACCTATCAAGTGGGACCAGAGATTGATCTGTTGAACCTATATCAGCTGTTGTATCCAAGTCAGAATGGATCTAAAAATTATCTGGAAAGAAATGTTCAATCTGTTTGCAAGATACTGTCATGTAGTCTTCATTCTCTTCTTGTCAGCCAAGGCATAATAGGCTCCTGACCATTTGAAATGGGACCGCTCTTTAAAGATTCAATTATGGAAGCTAAAAATGATGTCTACATGACCATGGAGGGAGAATTGTTCATATTCTATGTAAATACAGGACAAGGGGTGAATTTTGGTGCAGAGTGAAGTGATTATCTTATGCAAAATCCATTGTTCAATACACTGGCTTTAAACGGATAAGAGACATTTAATGAACTATTTTATCCATTGTCTTCAGATCCAGGCTGCTTTGATCCTGTTACCCAACATAAATAATTATTTTTATTGGATTGAAATAATAGTAATCCCTATTGAACTGTAGGTGACTTCTTTAAAAATATCAAGGATTAAATTTATAGTGGTTTATTGTGTTCATTTTCTTATATTTAGATATTGAGTGGCAAAATATATTCTGTCTCCTCCCAGTTTTCCATTATTAGAAACCTTATACTTCAATACAGAATCATTATTACATTTGAAAGTTACACTGGCATCAAGTCTCTCATAGTAGCCAAAGTAAATTAGTGTAGAGAACTCTCATTATTTGTGAATGCTTACAGTCTAGACTTTGGGCTGTCAGCCTCACTGTAATATGTTTGATATTCATTCCCATTTTTTTTGTCTAATTTTTAATTTCCAGAGGTCGTCTTAAGTCAAGAGCCATTTAGTTTTACTCAGGCACGTGAAATGTAACCCTGTGGTGGTTTTGGTTGACTTTCAAAATAAAATACAGCACAGTAACAGGGTGGTTTCTTTCTCCCCAAAGAGATCTGAGATCATTATTTGTGGATGGAAGCATATGTGGGGTGGGAATGTTAGGGAAAAAAATTAAATTTAAAACTGACAGCTGGGGAATTTTGAAATGTCAAAAGACCAACACATTTAAAGATGTGTATTTTTAATGTAAATATATCATTTTAAAATGTTACGTTAAATCTTTGTATGTAGCAAGTATTCAGTAAATAGAATACAGAAGTTTTAGAACAAATATAGTGAATGTTGAGGTCCCCCCCCCCTTGATTATTGCCATTGTTTATCTTTTTGGTCCTAAAACTCTAGTCTGAAAAAAGCCTCTTCATTTATGAAGGGTTAAAATGATTTTAATGAACAAGGTGAATTTTAAAACGCTATTGGATAGCTTTTAAATTTTTGTCCTTAATTAAAAGGGCTTCTTATCTTTAAAAACTCTTGCTTATTAATTGGATATCCTGGTTAGTAGTATATTTAAAAACAAGCGAACTTGCAATTTTTCTTTAAATTTATGTTGACAGGTGACTTGCATACATGTACACACATTCTTGGAAGTTATTTTTCTTGTATTTTAGATGTTTAATATATTGACATTTTTATAAAATTGATGTTAATATGTTAGAATGCTGATGTTAGAATGCTGTTTTTGGTAAAATGATCATTCTATCCAGTTCTATAAAATGTGGACATAAATGCTGTCATGTTGATTTCTGTGGATATATTAAATCTATGCTTTCTATGTCAGTTTATGATTTTATATTAGTTGAGGAAATAATAGAGGGAATGACATTCGCATACATTGCTATTACTATTGCATAGTTGTAACTAAAAAAAGGAATCTAATGAAAGTAACAAAACCAAATAGAAGTTATCTTGGGCAGGATTGGAATTTTTTTTGTGTTTCTCAATATTCCCTGTAGCAAGTGCAAAAGTAGTATTCAACATGCTAACTAAGTAAGAACAATGTTCTCTGTTACAATAGAACTTCCTTGTTGTCAATCTCATGATTTTAGTTTTAATTATTTAAGTGGTTTTGAATAATGAGAGAAATGAATGTAGATGTGGTTATACACAAGTAATTTTAGTGCAGCAAAAACATGCACTGAAATCAGTCTAGGCATGCTTATATTTGCGATCTATCTGACTATCACCTTAAATGATGAACTAATCATAGACCCAGAGATAGTGTCTTTATGAAATGATGAAACATATTTTCCTCTGCCTCTTACATTTTCAGTGCTAACTGAAATATTTTGTATCAAGACATTTTGGTGGACATGCAAGGGTACAGGATACATTATATAAGAAATACATTTTTGATCACTGCCAGCAAATGCACAACTTCATTAAACTTACCGTAGTTTGGCTCCTACAAATTGCACCAAACATATTTTTAAAGCTTCAGGCTTGGAATTACTAAAATGTTATACAGCATTTTTAGCAGGGAGAAATACACACCTCAGTTTATTCTGTTTTTTTATGTGGGTGTTCTTTATTTGCTTTGTATTTCAGAGATGCGAGATAAAATGAGAAAGTGGAGGGAAGAGAACTATCGGAACAGTGAGCAAATAGTAGAAGTTGGAGAAGAGTTAATTAACGAATACGCAGCTAAGCTTGGTGATGACAGTAGGTCAAATTTCCTTTATGTCTGTTGTATTCTTTATTCTGTCCATCTGGTTTTATTTTATTTTATTCTCTTGTTAGCCTCTATATTTTTTTTACTTCACTGTTCTGGTGCATTTTGATATATGGTGTGCCCATAACTTTTGTAACCTTAGGATCTGCTAGTACTTTCCAGTCCTGATCTGCTTTCCAGCTGAAGGGTGTGACCAGAAGGATATATGCTTAATAGGATGTATATAGCCTGGCCACTACTCAGGAGAATTCTTTTGAGAGCCCTTGGCCAAACACCCTTGGACAGATTTCAGCCATTGGATGTCTTCACTCTGTGGAGCAATAGCTAGAGTTTGAAATGGAGAAGGAAGGTTAGTCCTGAAATTAAACATAACTTTAGCTACATGGAATCTCTGTAAGGGTTGCTTTTATTATATTTTTGGGCATGAGAGTCTAGGGCGTTTCTGGATTTTCATTACATACAGTCTGACTGAATGATTCAGGAAGATTGTAAGTGCACAGTCCTAATTCTCCCTAGACAGAAACTTGGCACATGGTATCATATACCAGAAGGGGATTGTTTTAAAGAAAGTCACAATAATGCAATTCCTCTTTATATATGTGCACAGGATAACGGAGCTGAGTGTTTTATGGCAAGAAAACTTTATAAAGTTGAGTAGGGTTCTTATTTAGGCAGGAAGGGAATAAGTATCAGTGATTTGTTTTTAATGAGCTCATTCTACTTTCTCTTTTTTCCTTTCTATAATTCAGTTAACTTAATTCAGACAGTATGAGGAGTTTATTTCTGGCAAAGGCCTCCAAGATCAGGACGGGTGTACCCTTCTTTATTTAATTTTAGGAAGTTTTGGTCTCACTAAACACTTAAGTGAATCAAAAAAAAAGGGCAATATTTCTGAAATGGGTTCATTGGTTTTAACTTGAGCCAGAAGGCAAACATTCTGGCATGTTGCCAGGGGTTGTCACTAATATATCTGATAATGAACATTAGAATTTCTTCCACCGCCCGCCCCCCAAGAAAAAAATGATAATAAACACATATAAGAATACTTCACAGTCACCTCCTAATTCCTTATTTCATAGTTTGGAGATGAACATTGGAAGTGCTGGACAAAACTTAGTTACATATGCTTCCTTCCTCTTGAATCTAATGTAAGCAGAGAGTGATGAAAAGGACGACCTTAATGCTGAATGTGACGTTCACCACTGTAACTTCACGTTGTAAATTATAACAGATTTGTAACAACTTCTTGTTTCTAAATATGTCATTATCTTTACAACTTTAGTCCTTGAGGATAAACACAGTTGGTATCTCCCCTCCCAATGGTGTGCACTTGAGGTGTCTATTAATACTCCAGAAGTCAGCATAATTATTTCACATTTTGTGCTGTCACATCCATATTTATTCTTAAAGATTGTAGTGTTTGACTAATCATAGAGGTAAACTGGAGTTTAGTCAAGAAGTTAACAAAGGTTATCAATCTATATGTTTATAGTAAGTAAAGGATGGACCGGATATTAGTTCAGTTTCTGTTGTAGAATAATCTGGTAAACTCCCAAGATCCTTGCAGCATTTACACGGAACAGGTGTAAATACATATTCATGCTTTCCCTTGTTCATTTCTCCTTGATTGTTCAACACCCTCAATGTAACAAGAAATGCTGAAAGTAGATGGAGTAGATTTGGTCAGTGAAATAATACCTGTATTTACTCAAGTCTAATGTGCCATCAAATTTAATGTACACCTCAACTTACAAAACCCTGAAAACAAAAAAAGTATTTGCTGCTGAATGTAATACACAAGCAGCAAAAAATGCACACTTTATCATTTGGCCATTATTGTTGCTGCGTGTTTAGAATTCCTTCTTTAAAAACAAAAGTGTAATAACGCCAAAGCTTCTAACAATGGAAAAGAAAACCTTGGGGCACATTTATGTCATATAGAATCATAGAGTTGGAAGAGACCACATGAGCCATGTAGTCCAACCCCCTTGCCATGAAGAGACCGCATGGCCCATCTAGTCCAACTTCCTGTGAAAATAATCCACTTTTAATGCCTTGACTCAATGTTATGAAATAATGGGAGTTGTAGTTTTACAAGGCCTTATGCCTTCTCTGCCAAAGGATGCCTCACCAAACTACAAATCTCAGGATTATATAGCATTGAACCATCGCAACTAAAGTAGAGATGGTGTCCCTCAAATAGGAGCTCCAGGTGCTCCAAAAGCAGTTTTCCTGTTGGCTTTGGCTTAGCACTAAGATTACCATATTGCACAAATTTATTTCACACCCTAATTTAGGAAAGGTAATTTAGCCAAAAATTGTGAGCATTAGATTTCAGCAAACAGGGTATATATGATGAATTGAGAACACAGTATTGGCAAGAGTTTATATCAATTAGAGAGCCTGAGATTCATAAGGAGGTATATGACAATCCAGAAAAGAACTCTGTTGTTTTCTGTTTTTCTGACTTCCTGTGAACATCTGTTTAAGAAAACTTTGAAATTCACTTTGAATAGTGAATTAGCGAAACATTGATGAAATTGTGGTTTAAAATGAGTGAAGAAAAGCATACTAGGAGCATTTTTTAAATTTCTAGAACCAGCCTACTTTTTGTATTATGGTGATTCTGAATTGTTGCCATATTTAATTTATTTGTTTGGATTTAACATTTTAATATTTATTAATGGAAGTACATATACATCACAATATTTTAAAATATATTGAGTTATAAACATATTAAAGTGAAGCAGGACGTGATGGGTTCAAAATTTCACAAGAGATTACTTATAACAGAAGTGCAGAAAGAAATGTAATTGATTGTATTTGATAGGTATGTGTTGGCAATTGTTTTGAAAAAATCAGCTTTTTAAATTGCTGGTGTTTTTTGTGTTGTTTAGTTTGGATAATATATGAACAGGTGATGATTGCTGCATTGGACTGCAGCCGGGATGACTTGGCGATGGTGAGTGTTCCTTCTGACTTGTTGTGAAATCCAAATATTTTGGAACTCTTTGCATTCTAATAATCTCCTTTTCATTATATCTCTTTTCTGGAAAAAAAATAATGCCTTATGATAGACAATCTCTCTGAAATAGCATGGAATACATGTAGTGTCTTGGACAGCATTCAGAGGGGGAAATTGATAAAAATTGGAGAAGCTACCCTTGCATTAGTAAGCTAGGCTGGATAATAAGTAGATAGCAGGGGAAATTTCTTTTTTCACCCAGAATTACAACTTCAGCATTTTATAGTCCCAAGCAAACATACCCTTCCAAGCKCCCCCCCCCCCCCAATATATTGTTTAATGGTGATCAGTCATTTTGCAGGCATCAGAAGGTACTTATTTTGACATAACATATGAAGAAGGAACTTGGCTTCCTACATCTTTTCCCCATATTATTTATTGAACTTTAATAACATCTTGTTCTTGAAGGATAGATGTATCTCCTCACTGCTATACTCAAATTTGTCAGTTCACCAGCTAGCCTTTTGAAAATAAAATAGTGGTGTATTCTAGTAAATCTATCAGTTTTCACAGTGATGGTCCACCATTTCGGAAATATAGTGTTTCTAAAACGTAGCTGTCTGAAAACTATGCTTTCTTCCTGCTAATTCTGGAATATACATTTTCCCTTTTTATTTATAAGATTGGCAATTATGTGTATCTGTTTCCTCCACCTCAACAAATGTGCCCTATTATATGTAGATGGAGGATCGGTTTTGGTCCTCCAGAGGAACAAGCTTGCATGTAATGGGTTTGGAGAAATAACTGTGTTTTAAAAATTATTTGAATAGGCTTATACACTTCACATGTTCTTAAAAGGAAAAGAGTCTATATACTATGCCTTTGCTTGTAAGCCCTACAGGTCTTTCTAGAGTTGTAAAAATACTTTCAGATTCTTATATACCAGCTGAATGCCAAAATAATGTGTTACCTCCATATTGTAAAGAAATTGTGATATAAACCCTGCAAAATAGTTGGAAATATTTTTGTCAATCTGGTGCTTTTTATGGAGGATCTAGTTACTATCATGCATGTGGGTTTTGGTGCATAGCTGCTACAGAAATCTTGCTTGTATTATGGACATTCTTTTTCTTTTTAATCAAAAGGAGCAACCCACAAAATAGCTCTCTCATTTTCTTTTATATTGCAGGGCCCATAAGAATGTTTAGAGATTAAAAATTTACAATACACATCAATATTCTGCTGCTTCTGCTGATAAATATTGTAATTTTATAATACATCAGTGAAAATATTTTGATTTTACTATGCCTGAACAATGTGATGCCAATGTATAGAAGAGCCCTACATCATCAAATTTATACTTTTAAGCCCCCTTTTAAACACTAATAATTGCCACAACAGTTTTAAGCTTGAACTTCTGCCCCCAAAGTGTCCTATAAGAATCTCAGCATGATTCAAGTGGTGAAACTGGCCTCCATATGGAAAAGAGTTTTCAATCTTAATGAAAACTTTAGATTTTTATTGATCCACATACTTAATTGAAAGGACGTTCAACACAATCATAATTCTGACTGGCTTTTTGCCACAGCTGCAGATACCAGATTCCAAATCTGTTTTTTGTGATCTATCATCCTGGCTTTAGAAATCCAATGAATGAATGCCCTGTGTTGTAAAGCAGTTGTGCCCTACTTTCAAAGTGAGTTGTGTTAGACCTTCATTTGCCTGTTCAGCTGAACCTTTGGCCCCTTCAGGCTGTTTTTTTCTGCCGTGTAACATCTGTTAATGTGACTTATTTTTTATTCTCTGACCCCAACTCTTTCATGTACCTGCGTAAATACAAAAGGTGCATAATTTTAGTGAGATCACTTGGTTTTGGCCTGCCACCTGTAGTACCTGCATGTCTAAAATTGAAGACTGGATCATTTAAAGCAACACTTCCATTAACAGTTTTTTTATTCAAAAACTGTCAATTTCCTCCACTTACCTTAGAATAAAAAAATAGAAGGCAAGAAATAGAGGGTAGGGAAGGAGTTATGCTGTCACATATGAAAATCTTTAAATTAATTGTGTATACAGTCTGCAGAGCTATAAATGTGGACTAATTGATGTTACCTTCTAGCATGAAAACAAAATAGAAATTAAAGCGGTCAGTAGACTGCATTCAACTGCCTATTCTTCTTAATCATCCTTGGGGCTCTTGTTTTGAGACTTTCACTATTCAAGTATTTATAGTAACTTAGATATCCTGTTCTAATTCAGTTTTTCTTCTTCCATGATTTCTTTGAAATACAGAACTTCCAGATATAATTGTCTTCTTTCCTATTCTCCTTTTCCATTTCTCTTCTTTTATATTTTATTTTACATATATAACTTTTTGCTCAAGCCATCATCTGTCTTGATTTCTTCCACACATAGTGTTTTTGCAGATTCCTTCATTCATTTTTTTCCCTAATTACATCTGGGATCAAATTTCTAGTAGCAGCTCAGAAGAGGGTTATTTTTTCAGTTTAGGAAATGCCTGCAGTTGACTTTAATATCTGTTACTGACTTATCCCATAAGCATGTGTGTTACCATAATCAAAACTCACAATCTAGATGGTAGGGTATAGTTTTATACTAGACGTGTTTTCTCTGAAGCCCTTTTACTTACATTTAGACGTAATCCCACACAAATGCTTATAAAACAAAACCTCTAATTTATTAAGGACTTTGGATCAAATTGTGATTTAGACCCACTTATTGTAAACCCATTGATAAGAATAGGATTTGCTAGTCACATGTCTTATGTATATATTCTGTAGGTGACGCTATCATTTATTTAGTCTGTTTTTGTTTTGAATTCCTTGCAAATTGTAGTATGCACTTGAAACATCCAGAATAGTTTTATCTATACATTTTAAATTAGTTTGGGGTGTGTGTGTATGTGTGTGTGTGTGTGTGTGTGTGTGTGTGTGTGTATATATATATATATATATATATATATATATATATTGTATCTTGTGGTCTGCGCTTTGTCTGTGTCTTGGTATCTCAAACATTGCTGGGAAGGTCTTGATATGCTGTGTTGGCTTGTATTAAAAGAGGCCACTGCTAGTTGATACTCTCCGTTACCATATTCAAATAAACAACACTTGAATGTTAGTTTCTGACTTGAGAGAAAAAAGGTTCCTTACTTCCTGCTTTTTTGTATATGGTGTTCTTCAAAATACAGTTTTGTCTTCAAGAACTAAGACGGCAATTCCCAGGGAGCCACCGAGTTAAGCGGTTAACTGGCATGAGATTTGAAGCCATGGAAAGGTAACTAAATGTTTGAAAAATCTTTTCTAGGCCTAGATTTATATATCTGTGTATCTGTAACTCACAATCAAAATTTCCAGGAAGGGAGCGATTTTTGTTTACTTGATAATATATAATTATCACTTTTAGAAAAAAAATCAGAATTTAGCCTGCATAAGTATAGCAAACAGAAATGTTATCTTAAGGTATATATAGAAGTATATGTACAGTTATCAAAAGTTGTAAGTAGCACAGATCAACTTTTTCAGAGGCATTTTTGTGATATCCATAGCTTTGTTCATTGAATATCTACTGTCTTAGTAAGAGTTGCAAATCTTACAACTGGAATTTGGAATCTTGGATTTTTTTTCTCTTCATAAAGAGACATTAAGCTTATGTTTTAAGAGATAATAGTTGAACAAATCATTTGAATACTTTTCCCATATCTCAGAAATGAAATTGCAATCTCTGTCACTACAGTGTTCATAAAGATACCATCTATATATTAAAACTATTGCTTAATTCGGAGTTGCAACATTGAAATGTGTCTAGGGATAAGGATGAGAGAGAAATATTCGCCAGTGTTAAAGCCTTTAAAAATATTTCCACCAAAACCCTTGTAATGTATGTATATTGGAGCAGGTATAAGTTATATATGGACGGAGTGGAAGAGAATATCAATTGATCGTGTATGTTTTGATTGCGTGTTTTATGGTAAACTGAGCCCTTTCCCCTGTTCTTGCTGTTTACCTGGATTCCAGTTATAACTAGAATAGTTATATGAAAACTTTTGAAATGGTAGGATTCAATCTTATTGATTTATTTATTAAAGAGATGTATTTATTAGGGCTGGGCGGTTTCGTTTCGTTAATTCGTAATTCGTTAATAATTCGTTAATTTTTTCAATTACAAAACGATAACGAACCATTCTGGAGCAATTATTTAAAAAAACGATTTTTCAAAAACGTTTTGTAAATGCTTCGTATTTCGATATTGTATTCGTTTCGTTATTGTTTTGAGGTCGTTTCGTTATTATTTCCGCATGTCTGGGCCAGTTTTATGGTTTAATTAGTGAAAATAAATTATAATATCACACCAACAGTCAACAACAGAGGGAGAGGGAAGCTTCAGAAGGTTTTGGAGGTTTTTTAGCGTATTTCGCGGTCGCGTCCGCCATTAACGAATCGATTCGTTATTGTTTCGGAAATCGATTCGTTAATTTTTTACCATTTACGAAATTTCGTAAATATCGAACTTTTTAAAAAGAAAATTTTGTAATTATTTTAAATATCGAAACAAAAAAACCCCAAATACAAATCGATTTTAGAAACAAATTTTTCTGTTGTTACCCAGGCCTAGTATTTATATCTCACTCTTGACTGAATCATCATTAAGGAAACTTATGAGAGTTTGAAGTCATAGAAGAAAAAGCCATGCACGGATTTATTTATAAAAGTGAAAATGTGTATGTGTGTATATTTGTACCTCAAAGGCTCCTACATGAATTGATGGAAATAAACCAAACTTGGTACGCACACCCTTCATTATCCAACTTAAAATGCTGACAGGGTTTAAACTAAAACCAAAAATATTTTGTTTGTTGTTTTCTTTTGTTGTCTTGTTTTTAAAACAACCAAGATCAACGATTTAAATTTACGCACACAAAAGCAGCCCCAGTTGTGTCAGAATACAAATCCAAGTAGTTTAACGAACCAGATGCAGATTTATGTCAAAATTAGAATGTTCCTTTAGCATATATTTCTTTCTTTATTTATCATATCAGGAGCAACCCAGGGTACAGTTGTGATGTATTTGAGAAAACACAAAGTTTAAAAACTTGGCATTATATTAAATCTATATCTGTATTTCTTGCTGGGTTGTGAGGAACGTACATGGCTTTTCCAAAACTCTGCTGAATTCACCTGTTATTATTCACGTGTTACACTAGGTATGACGATGCAATCCAGCTGTATGATCGGATTTTACAAGAAGATTCAACTAATACTGTAAGTTGAATGGAAAAGTAACTTTAGTGTTTTCCAGATTTGTGGCTTAAAATTCATCAAATATAATAAATTTAATCAGTTTGCCCAGACATTGCTCTGTCTGTCCACCTCTCTCACACAAACTTTATGCTGTTTAAGACTTTATCTTACTGTGTTTTGTCTGTGTAATGTCTAAACTGTTCCTTATTGAGCACATAACATTAATGTTAATAAAATGTTCTCATTTCCAAAAGGCCAATCAAAAGAACAATATATTTTAATGAACTTTCCAATAGTCTGGTTTCAAATTTATATTGTATATGAGAGTCAAGTAGTTCAGTGAAGTTCACATCAGTATTCTGCCACTGGGATTATATAGCACAGTTATAACTCTGATAAGATGTGACAAAATTTTATTTGCTTTTCATCTAATTCTGAACTTAACTAAATAAACTAATATAAACACAAAGTGATACTAAGTTTTCCATCAAAACCTATACACTTCTGGAAGTTTGTGATGCACTTTGCGGGAAAGGCAACTAAAAATAAATTCACAAAACAAATAGTTGCAAAACTTTTGTGTTTTTCCCTAAAAACATACAAATATTTCATTCATTACCTTATTTCTTGTGGCATTTCATATATGTGTTTTGCAACATTCCCATAAAATGCATTTTAAGAATATTTACAAAAAAAGCAACTTTTGAAAAAGTTCTTGAAAAAAAGTTTATGTGGATATGGACTAAAAGTAAATATCAGTCCAAGGAGGATGAACTGAATGTACCTTTGGGGAAATTAAGCAAAATCTAGTTCTACAGATCTGCCCATCACTAGTTTCAAGAACTTCCAGTTCTCCAAAATATTCATCAGAACCACTGAGTCTTTCAATTCCTAGAAAGATCAGTGCAGTTGAATAAAATACAGTACAATGTGTTATGGTACAATTACATATGGTTTCACCTACTTCCATTGGACAAAATTTGTCATCACTAGAAATGTTCTGCCTCTGCCAGATGTTACCATAGAGTTGTGATGTCAGACCTACCAAATTCTATAGGGTAGATCCTCCAATTAAACTCTATAGTAACTTCTGATAGAATTTGTTCATTGACTATTGTTCACTATCATGTTACCATGATAAGTTAAAGAAAGTTTTCCCTGCAGATTCATGTGTTGTTTTCTATTTTGTCTAAAATTCTCTGCTGCAGTCCTTCTAGACACCTCGGAGGAATCACTTTACAATTGGTGTCACAGTGTCATTAGTGTGTGAATATTATCACTCTTCCATGCACCCCCTCTTCACTTTCACATGTCCATTTAATTCCAAGGGAAGAATAACAACTTTAAGTAGATGTCTGGAGTCATTTTTGGAAATAAACAATCTGAAACTCAATAATCATACAACAGTATTTTCTGTCTAACTCAGACAGGCTGGATATCATATGAGTGGATTTGCTCTTGGTTCCTTCTAGAAGAGCAATTCCTGTAAACCTACTCTTCTTTCCTCTTCTTTTGATCATAGTTAACCTGGGTTAAGTTCAAGAACACCATAGTCCTCTTCCTTTCTAATAAGGCTGGGAGATTTGGAATGGCAAGCGCCAGTTTTGAAAGGCTCATAAGTCATCTTCTTGGCATTCAAGCCTCCTTCATAGCATCTCTCATGGCACAGGAAATCTTGTCTGGGATCTTTCAGGGTAATTTTAAAGCTGAATCAGGATGTTAACAAGTTACTAGAAGTGGTTAACCTTTGGCATAATATCATCTTCAAGAATTTTTACAAAGATCACTGTGAAATGAGTGATATCCCTGTAAATATTCATATTCACCGTTACTTGGATACTATTCTGATCTGATCAACTTTCCAAGACATCAGTGGATGTTGAATGGCTGATTGATTATGGCTTTTTAATAAACAGGACTGGGTGTCAGCTACACTACAACTATGTGCCTAGTCTAGTTTTTACTTCAGCCTCAAAAATCACATGTCCCAACTTCCTTCAGGTACAGCTTATAGTCAAATCCTGTATCTTAGTTAATGAGAGTCAAGTAATTTCAGGAGAAGGTGAAAAATGCAAGATGCAACAGATGTCAGCCACAAAATTTGGGGAACACATTGTTGCCCCTATCTGGCACAAAATAAATGATATATGAAGGAGACATGGCATACTGGTACTGGTTGTATTCACACAACAGTTACATGTGGAGGCTATTTTGTTAAAAACAGGCAAAATTACAGTGAAGACTATAGCAACAGAGAGGGAGGAAGATGCTCACAATTTTCCTGCATGTCAGTGGGTTGGATTAGATAGCTCCTGTGGTGTCTTCCAACTCTGTGATTCTATGAATTTCTGATCCATCCTGTTACTAGGTTGGGAGGAAGCCAGTGTGTTTTCCCTAGAGGTGGAACATGTTCAAGAGATTTTGAACATAAAGGCTTGTTGACTTGGGTGGATGTAGATGGCATGGAGCTATTTTTTGTCTTGAAGTTTTCCACATGATAACATATTGCCATACAACTTTTGTGCAGGTTTCATGCTTCCTGACAGAAGTTATGGAGACTGGTGCTCTGAGGATCACTTGTCCCCCTGGGGCTGAAATAGGGCTTTCTTTCTTTTTCCTTAGCTATGCAGGATTTTAAGGAAGATGTGGTTGGAAAGGGCCACAATCATTGCATTGTTTTATTTTATCATATAGTTGGAATGGTTAAGCCTTGTGCCACAGTCCAGGGTCATTCCTACATTATTCTTTAAAAAGAAAAAAAGACGTTATGGAGAAAGACCTTTGCCTTAATATCTTCAAGAGGAAAGTTTTTGCTGTATGACTGGTCCGTTGTGGCCCTGAGAGGGAATTGAATGCTTAGCATATTATTTCAGGAGTGCCCTTGCTATAGTCCCTGACAGCATGCAGGAATTTACACATGGCATTAAAAACACTGACAGAAACTTCCTAGGAGTCTTTGTGAAGTGCCTCCTTAAAATGCTTGCCATTGAAAGTCTTCTTTATTATGTGTAGTTATTAGATTGGAATAGGAGATTTGGAAATACAAGCTTTTTCAACCTCTCCAGAACTGTGCATTCTCTACCGCAGAATTTGAAATATAGTTCTCTCCTCCTATTTTAGTTTCCTCTAAATAATGACAAAGTGGATATGATATGAAATGTTCACCCACTCAGCTTCAGATTATGATTATTTCTTTTCAGCTGTCTTCTATGTAACAGGGTGTCCTGTTGTTACTTTGGATTAACATTTACTTTTTGCTTTGCTGTGAAATACCTAGTTGATCACAAAACTGATTTATATCAAATGGATCAAGCTGATTTTCTCAGCTTTACAGTTAGTTTGATTAGAAAGCATACTATTGGGATGGCCCAGAAACATAAAGTCTACTCATATGTAGATTGAGCTTGTCCCTCTCTGCCTCCCTCACATTTGATCTTTCTCCACCAACAAGACAAAATGTAACAGAGTGCAATGTCAAAGTGATACTAAGGATTTATGCTTTTAAACACATTTTAATAATATGAAGGTTGCCCCTGACCTTTGTATTTTTGCATTCTTTTTCTTACAAATTAGCCCAGTTCCTCATCTTGGCAATTCACATCATTGTGAACAAACATTTCAAATTTGCCAGGCAGTAATACTCAAAAGAGTGCCACTATGTGATGAACTACCAGAACAATTATTTTTTTTTACAATTCTTAAAGACTGTGCAAGTTGAGCAAATGCCTTTTCTGCAAGAAGTGTGGCTATTTTGGTTTTTCTGAGTTAAAGAATGAAGTTTAAATAGAAAGTTTTGATAAATTGTCAGGTATTGGAGTTGTTTATATGTCATCTACCTGTTAATTATTTCCATGTGCACATATGGCTGCTGTAGGAAAATAAATGCTTCATGGTTTAAAACTGAAACTATTGCTGAGTTTGTCTTGGCACTAACTTGAGCTTAAAGCAGTCTCTTCTGGTGTGCTGACACATGGAGTTGCTTAGATATATTAAACATTTTCTCTTGTTTGGCAAGTGAGACATAGACTTTTGTTCACGTAAGTCATGTAAAAATCACGCATTGCAGGAGCTGACAGTTTCAAACAGGAAAGATAGGGGCTGCATAAGGATTAAAAACAAGTTTAATATCCAACAGCTTTTTCCATTAGTGTACCGAGAGTTGTAAATTTTCGCTTATGTAATAGAAAAGTGCATCTTAGTGCCAGTCATTGTTACACGCTGAAGCTGTGAAATGTGGATGGGAGAAACATTTTAATGGGCAAAAGAGATGTTAAAGTAGATTCGGGTTTTTTTGAAAAATCATATGAAAAGGAATACTTGAAACCCTAAATTAAAAATGGGGCATGTAAAAATCATAGTCCATATACTATGTAATATAGCCTTGATGTGAAGTGAAAAGCAATTCTGAGCAATGTGTCTCATGCGTGGCCAGATTCTGTTATAGTCCATTAGCCTCAGCAGTTGAATCCTTGGTCAGGAATTCATCTCTTTCTCCAAGCTCTTGATGTGTGCCTTATAGATTTGTACTTTATATCTTTACTTGCGTTTAAAGCCTTCTCCAGAAAATAATTCTGTGTAATGGAAGAAAGCAGATGAAAATCAGTTATGAAAGTGAATCATATCATAGAAAACAGAGTGCATGAGAGGAAATTAGGCTTGCATTTGTCCTTATGGACTTCAGAATCAGGAACCACAATCATTCTACCTCTTCAGACAGTCTGAAGTTGCTTTGAAAAGAAATAATCATCTTGCTGTCATCATTTCAGGACTTTGGGGCTTAATAAGTGCTGATTTTGTAATAGAAGAAAATTTGTGCATGAATTGCGCATGAGCTTTGTGATGACTTTTTGAAATTACATTTATCATCTGATATCAAATCTGTAGCTGCCTAGAATCAAGAGCAGTCTATTTCTGTAATGAAGAAGTGGTCATATATGTGTGTAACTAAAACAAAATGTCAAAAATTTAGTCCAGTGCTTTACTTCAGTAATGTGCATCTATGTGCACCCCTTCATTTGATGTAGGTCATTTTACGATTACAGACATATCCTGTAGTTCAGTTTCAGTTACAGTGTCAGAAATTGAATTAATGGGATTGAAATTTGACAAAACAGGAGAGAGTTGTGAGAATCTTTTCCACAGGCAATCTCCAAATCCCATTTTTCCTATAAAATATAATGATAGGCAGGCAGGAAGACTACAACCATAAATGCAGTGAAGCCTGATGTGTGCTGATGGTTTGGTAAACTGGAATCCTTTCTCTTGATTTCATAACCCACTGTGACTACTGAATTGTGGCATAATGGTACAGGGGACCAATGATCTTCACCAAAAACCATCATTTTATTAGTTTAAAAAAATACTTCAAGAGAGCTTCTTAATCTTGTGAAAACTGGTTCTAAACTGGAGGGTTTTTTTTTTACTGACAAGACTCATAACTTCGGAAAATTTGTCTCCTACTAAGTATTCTTCCCCTCCAAGCAATGTATCAGTGTCTCTTACTAATGAAATTCAGAAGTTGACACATGCTCAAATCCACTTTGAGTCTACTTAGTGCTAATTTTATTTTATTTTTTTAAAAAAACCATGACAAATGGAGGATTAGTTCTTGAGCCAAATTGAGGATTACTAGCCCATTTAAAAGGTATAGCTTGGAACAGTTCATTGTTTAATAAAGAAATTGGTCCATGCTAAAGTACTTTGGCTCATTTGATACTGATTATAACGTAAGTGTTTCTTTAAGATGACCTATATCTTTCCATTAAGAATGATGGCTTTACAGGGCCAGCTAGTAATCTCTATAGAGTTTTGTTCTGAATGCTGGGAAATGGATAGGGGGAAAATTCCATGTCACCAGTTCTGCATGGTCAAGCAAAACGTATCTGATTGCAGACACATTTTGACCAAGACCTGAAATACTTTTTCAATGAAAAGGGGAAAATCCCTCTTGTATGTCAAGCTAGTTCTCAAGAATCTCTTGTTTAAAAAGAATTCCAAACACTTTTGGGCATTATTACTACCCTGTGTATAGTATATTTCTTGTGCATTTAAGAGAAGAGGACTTCTTACTTATTGTTCCATCAATCAGTTGTACTATGAACAAGCAAGCTTTCATCTTGAATAATTTTATGACTAATTTTAACTACATACATACACTTCTTACATCCCCATACTGAAAGAGATTGTTTCATAAAACCAGAAGAATTAAAACTTTATCTTAATATGATTTCATGACAGATTTGTTCCCACAATATTTACATGTTTATTATTTAATTTATAATTGTATATTATTATTGTTATGTTAGATTTCTGTTTGTGAGACATTACATTTTATCATAGTAACATTGGAAACCAATTTTAGTCCCCCCGCTGGGATGAGAAAAGTGGTTTACAAGTGAAGTGAATAATAATAATAATTGCAAAAATGAGTGAGAATCTTGTGTTTTGTATTTTACACTTAGCTTGAAAAGGGTGTAGTTATGGGAGGCTGGAGCAAGTTTGTTTTATGTGTTGTATAACATTATGATCTTTCTATTTTAGTTTCTTCTGAAACTCACCATGATGTAAAAAAGATTGTAGTTTGAGTACTAAACTTGTAGTTTGAAATGCTAGTTGAAGACTGAGTCCGAAATTATTTCCCACTCAAATAGTTTAACTTCAATGTGTTTATAGTATAGTATAGTAACAGTAGTATGTATTTCCTTGCAACTATGGGGATAGTACAATGCTTACTTAACCATGTATTTTCAGTGGAATTCGTGTGTTTATACCACTTAGAATTTTTCCAGCATGGTGATTTGCTTTTCCCATAGAAAATCAGTGTATCGTGTGGCTTTGACTATCTAAATCTGTCAATCAGTATTTTAAAGTATCGTGCAGCTGTCTCTGCCAATTTCAAAACCAAATTGGACCAGAACAGAATCACAGTATGCATTGCTTCAGATTGGTCTAGAGAAAAAGTAATCTTGGTGGTGACAGTTTTTTAAAAAAGCAAACCGTTTGTCCTGAACAGTACTATATAAGAAAAAAGAGAGGTGAGAAGGAAGCACAATGTTGTTCATAGACAGCTTTGGCTTCCAGTAAGAGGCATGAATATTTCCATTCAGTGCTGGAAGGAAAGATGGTATGTGATCATTGAGCAGTATATATTCAGTTCTCTGATGCAGATTCTTGTGCTTTTGCTAAGTTTAGTAGATAACTAAATCTAGCTTTTGAAAACCTGATGATGGAAACAGGTTGGGGAGTCGGGCAGAGTAATGTGGTAGCCAGTTAAGGAAATCCAGTGAAGTTTCTTGATTATATCAGTTCTGTTTTACCAAATTAAGAATTTTAGATATATTGAACTTGGTTGTTGTTGTTTTTAGTATTAAACTTGGGAACTGACACTGTGAGCTAAAATACATCAAATGAAACTTGGAAGCAGTGTTCATTTTTTATAGTTAGCAGTAGCGTCATTTCACAAATTTCTCAGAGGTCCATATTTTTTTAAAAATATATGTTTAAAATGTTGTTTGAATAGCTAATGGACATTTCAGATTTCTAGAATTCATTAAAGTTGCTTGTAGAGCAAGGAATTCCACGCACTGCTTGATACAGGTGACCTTAGAATTAGGTATTGCTCGCTCTCCACCAGCTTTGTAGTTCTCCGATCGAATGTCGGGTTGGGGTTAGCACCAGATAACGATCAGTTGATACATGTGCTCTAGAAAAGGATATAATGTTTCCCTTAGTTAGAGGCTTAGGACTGTGAATAGCGTCTGTTGTGTGGGAATACGGTGGTTTACAAATAGAGCAGCAGCCGCTGGAAATTCTAATTCCAAACCATTTGAGGAGGCCCTCCTTGTGTGTTTCTGAAGGAATGGCATTCAGAGGTGGAAAGAAAGAGTCTCTGTCATGGTGATGAACTATCTGTTCTGTGGCTGAAAAATGCAATTTGTTTGTTTGTATGGGTTTTATAAGCAGGATCATTTGGCTTGGTAAATTTGGCTAGTGCTTGTACTCTCAAACTAAAGTTCCTAGGGTATATATTTTAATTTATTTTCTTATTATAGCATTGTTAATTCAGCGGAACCTGATGCCAGACAACTTACTGTTTAACCCGATTTTTCCTAAAGCTTGTTAAACTGCCAGGAGTCATTTGTGCAGCTTGTGCCCATCTTTTTTGTATGGTCAGTACGACACTTGAAAAAGTCTGCTTTTAAAAAACGGATTTCTAATTTGAGAGTCATGTAATAATTCTCTTAAAAGTTCTCCTTAATGCAAACAACATGGGATATATCTGACTTTCCAAAACTCCAGTGACTGGTAGACTGCGAGAGAGAAAGAGGGGAGTGCATATGAATGCCACACTGGTAGACGCTGGACTTGATGAAGATTGGGATCCCCACTGCTTTGTAATTATCAGAATCTGGACAGCCACTTATTTGGATGAAATTATGCATACAGTTTGCACATAAAAAGTAAAAAGTAATGTGATAGCTTGAAGAGTTTTTAAATCACTCAGCAGGCTATCAGAGAGTATATTTATAAACTCCAGCTGAGTAGTTGCTCAGCAGTAGAATTGTTCTGGCACTGAGATAATAATTTACACAGTCAAAATGCCTTTTTCACAAATAGCCAGGGAATTATGTGCACATAATCCTCTGTTAATTTCAACCCTCAGGCGGCAAGAAAGCGCAAAATTGCCATTCGAAAAGCCCAAGGGAAAAATGCTGAAGCCATCCGAGAGCTGAACGAGTATCTGGAACAGTGAGTGTTTTATAAGAATGCATATTGTGTTTTTTACTTCTAATAAATCTTTTTAATTAAAATGGAATTTACATTTGATGTATTTCTTTGCTGTTCATTTTACAGAATCTTTCTTTTAAAATAAAAAAGGCTTATCCTCTCCTTTTCTTTGGATAGATTTGTTGGTGACCAAGAAGCCTGGCATGAACTTGCAGAACTTTACATCAATGAACATGAGTACGTTATTTATGGAACACATTTTACAAAGGATGGTGGGGATTTGTGTGGTTTTTACATGCGAAAAAGAGACCCTTGGGACTGTTTTCTTAAAGTATTTGTTGGAGAAAGCCTATTTTACTTCAGTGAGACAAGCTATATATATATATATATATATATATATATATATATATACACACACACACACACACACACACACACACACACACACACACACTATTTCATTGTAGTTGCCAGATCCATTCTCTCTCTCATATATATATAAATTTAAGAGAGTCAACTTTTATTTCTAGATTGCTTGTAGAAATACATTTCACTGTTTTTCAAAGTTCCTTTAAGCAGACATATTTTGAACAAATATTTTGAACAAACATCTAGTTTATTTTGCTAGATTGCAATTACAAATATTCCAGAATTAAGAAACGCCATCTGTGAACTGCATTTGAAGAATGGGAGTTTTCTTCTGTGAGGAGGTATATTAAAGACACAATATAGAGTATATATTAAGAAAATAGTAAAGGAAAAAAGCCTTTTCAATGAGGCTGTATGGTCTCCAGGGCAAAAGACTGCATTCAGTCAAGAATGCTGAGTGTTGTAGGAATTTTCTTATTGTATATTTAATGTTTTTGTCAGCTTTTTATTGCTTTAGTGACAAGAGGAAATCCCAGTGTGAGTGGATTAGCTCAAAAGCTTTGGTTCAAGTTTTCTAATATCATGGTATTAATTGTAATCTTTATTTCAAGGCAGATTTTTGCAGGCTTCCTTCCCCACCCTGCCACCACCTTTGTTTTTTGAGCCAGACCTAAATCGTACTAGTTTTCTTGCTTCCTTCCTTCCTTCCTGTCCTTTCAGAGAACAAGAAAATAACGAGTATCTTAGGAGAAGGTACCCATTTCCATTGGGTACCACAAAAAGGAGAGGCGAGAGGGAGATGTCACAGAGAAAGAATAATAAAAATATCGCATTGGTCAATTATGCTTAGATTGTTTTACAAGATGTGTTTTATTGTTTACCTGTGCTGCATTGAATTTTTGCCAGATTTGTAAGCCTTCTTGAGTCCCCTCTCAGGTCGAGAAAGGCGGGATAGAAATGAAGGAAATAAATAAATCATAACTAATTTCACCTTCCAGATTTTCAGATAAAAGCTTTTAATTTTGATTTTTAATAGTATAAAGGATCTATTTAGCTGCAAAATATATTCGTTAGTAGTTATACTGACTTTTCAGTATGCACGTGTGCAGAAAATGAATTAACTGCAAATGTTTGTCTTGAAGGAAATAAGACATTCCTTGAATATCTAGGTAAGGGGTTTAAATTGTTATGGTTTCCATCATGACAAGATGAGTTTATCTTGCCAATAGGACATTAAATGAAAGAGATGGCAGTGTGTCTATACATTTATTTCTAGGCCCCAAGAACTGAATGTAGTCTTAGTCCAAATTAGTATTAGACCCACTGGGAGTTGTAAGATTTGTTAATCGTCATTTGGATAGTGCCATTGGTTTAGGCATGTCTGCTGTAGTTGGAGTTTAAAATAGATTTAGCTCTCTCAATGTGTGTGTGAATTTTATTTCCTGTGCTAAGTTGAAGAAGAGGCATTTACTTTGTTTACTAGGAAGATACTATATTATCTTTAGTCAATTCTAAGAACATTGAAAAGCTTTCCATTCTTCCATAAATACTTTGTGTGCTTAAGTAATATTTTCCGTATGGATCTTTTCTAATGGTAATAATTACTTTTATGATTATGAAAAAAACATTTATCAAAGTTCAAACAATGTAAGTTCTTTTTGCAGATCTTTAGCATCAATTATCTAAGATGGTACTAAAGTTTACATACAGTGTAACCATATTTAAAAACCACTCATTTAGTCTTGTAGAAAATAGACAAAAATGTAATTGAGCATAAGGTTGAATATAATCAACTGGAAACGTGTAGCTAAATAGTTTTTTGATGTATTGAATGCTAACTGAATCACCTATTTGAAAAACATAAATATTTTAAAAAGAAAATGCATTTAATAATAGACACATAGATAGATCCCAATCCTATTTTCTATAGTGAATAATCACTTACTTTTTGTGTAGTTATACTAGACTGCTTTGGAATAATATCCATGTTTCTATTTACATTCTCTACTGAGAATTTGAATGACCCATGCTAGATTTCTAATGTTAGAGATTCAGTCAGTAATACGGTATAATGATTAAAAAATACAAATTAAAGTAGTACAGTTCTGTTGTCCATTAAAATGTCAGTTTGAAAAGGAGTGCTAAAATTAGAACCACTAATTTTTGCATGTGGGGATTTAATTGTTCATCCTCAGCCTTCCTTGAACTGGTGCTTTCTTTATATTTTGGACTGTAGTGAACATCAGCTAATATAGTTGGCCCTACTCACTGATGAAGATTCTGCTATAAAGTATTAGTGAGACATCAGATTTGAAATGGCTTCTGTCTGAGATGATGATGAAGATGATGAGAAAGTACTTTTTTACCCACTTCTCCCCGTGGATTGAAGTGGGGAATAACAACATATAAATACACAACATATATAATCATTTTAAACACATTCAAGGGTTCATTATCTGCAGTGAAACTAAAAGCCAATTCAACAGAAGTGAACTATATGGGTTTTCCAATCTAATTCCCAATACCATAATACGAATGCAAGTAGCTATCTGTGTGACTTGCAGAAGAGTGATTTCACTCTTCCTCATTTATTGATTTTTTCTATGCAGATACTTCTTCTGTATAGCTGGGACTTGTATCCCCAAGACATTAGATCTCCTCTAAAAAAATTAGAGCCCCCTCTGGAACAATATGGAGAGTAGTTGAGGGGGCTTCCACAAATATAATTTATTTTTTTAAAAAAAAGATTACCTAAATGTGTTAAGTTGGTACATTGGAAAATAGAGACATTGTTGCTGAGGAAGTGTTCAGATGCATTGTGAAAGAATAGAGGCTTTGTTTTGATCTTTTATGAATGATGCAGTGAATGGTTCAGATATGGAAGCTTAAAGTAAGTGTTTTGTTGGACAAAGCCTTTTCTGTTACAATTTGGAGTTACAATTGTCACACATCTATCAATGCCTGTCTTCTGAATGAACTTTTATTTGTGTGTGTGTGTATAGGTGCACATGTGTGTGCATGTGCATGTAATACACACACGCACGATTATACTTAAAGTGTCAATTGCTTTTTTGCATGCCATGCAAACTACACCATGAAAGTCGGGGATGTGAGATCATACTGAGAAATATTGTGAAATTATCTGCAGATGGACATATCTGTCAGCAGCTTTTCAGTCAATATATCCCTTTTTCAACTGCTATATTTGCAGGAATCTGTGTTCGCTGTCTCTGCTTAGACTAGTTCATACTGACTCTTTCTCCACATTTTTAAAGGAATAGACGTGTTAGTCTATTTTCACTGTAACAGAGGGGAGGCGAGAGATGACACCTTTATAAAAATAACAGATTCTTTTGGCATAAGGTTTCATGGATTGTAATCCTCCAGAGCTCATGCTACATGCTAAAATTAACCTGTTAAGTCTTACAAAGTACCAGAAGATACCTTAAAGTTTTGTTATTTTTCTCCATGGGGTGTTTTAACTGTGTGTGTGGGAGAGGGGTTTGAATAGGTTTCAATTTCATTAGTCCTTTTCCCCCTTCTCCTATAATGTGCAGAATGGGACTTAAGAAACTCATCTTCAGTGAGATTGTGAACCCCAGGTGGCTTCCAAAATCTTGTATTTTGCTTGTAGTTCCATTTACAAGTCTCTCTTTGCATATTAATATTCAAAAAATTGAAACGGAACAGCTGGGTTCCTTGTAACTTTGCTTTTTCACTTTCTGTAAAATGTTAATGTATGCATTCCTACAAGCCCACATTTTTTAGTGTAGAAATTCTAAAATGTTTGAAATTTTAAGAAAATAACCAGATCTCTGTGGTGTAGTAGTTTGAACTATTGACTGGGGACCAGAGTTTGAATCGATCATCCATCTTGTGAAAACTCAATGGTGGACTAGATAGGCCTCTGAATCCCCATTCAGCCATGAAAACCCACTGGGTGATCTTGGACAAGTCACACTTTCTTAGCCTCTGAGGAATACAAAGGCAGCTCACTTCTGAAGCAATTCATGGTAGCTTCAGCTTAGGGTCACCATAACTTAGAACTTACTTGTAAACTAAAAAAAAACACAGTTAATCAGATCAGAGAAAACTCATGCTCTTTTCCTCCATTTTAACTTCTGCTTTCTTGATTCCTTTTTCAGCTATGCAAAAGCAGCCTTTTGCTTAGAGGAGCTCATGATGACTAACCCTCATAACCACTTATATTGCCAGCAGTTTGCAGAGGTGAGTGCTTCAGAACATTTTGGGCAGCGACCAGTTGGCCTGCATGGCTTGCAAGTTGGCAAACTATGTTGTCCACAGCATTTGCCCACTGGATAGTACTGCAGCTGCCACTCATGTTCCTTTGCCACACTTGAATCAGCCTTCCTCCTCCTAGTACATCTGGCTGAGTTTTCTTTTCCCAGTCAGAACTTGTCTTTCAATATGTGTATCTCAAGAGAGTTCTTTTGGGGCTGGAAGGAATGCTTGAATTGCATATCAAATATCTCACATATTTTAAAGGAACAATTCAAGCTGTATTAGTCTGGTACCATTTTCATTGTGGGAGGGAAAATACCCAACTTGTTTCCATTTTTGAGATTTATGATGAATGTCTCGGAACTTTTCAAAATGTTATGATAAAAAAGTATGTTAAAGTAAAACTTTCTTGCCAATCATACATTTACAACAGGTTAAATATACACAAGGAGGTCTTGAAAACCTTGAATTATCAAGAAAATACTTTTCACAAGCATTGAAGCTGAACAACCGAAATATGAGAGCATTGTTTGGACTTTACATGGTGAGTCTGAAGGTGTTTTAATTTTTATCCTAAAATAATTCAATTTAATGCTGAACTTTGGGCAAAAAAATAGAGGGGGTGTTTTGAAAAGGGGAATTTTGCTAAGCTCATGGGGGAGATTAATAAATCTATTTCATGAATCTAGTTTGGGCCAGTTCTCCCTAGCTATGTGCTAGATTTATTTAATGTTAATAAATTCCTGTTTCCTGTCTCTGTTTTTATAATTAATTATGTCTTGCCGACAGCTTTTTCAGCCTTGATTGGCATGATGTGTGATTGATTGATTGATATTATATTTCTAACATAATTCTAAGTAATAATTATACCTACTAATGAATTGTAGATATTTTGCAGATTTTCAGAGTGATTACACCCAAAATGATCTATTAGGAAAAAAACAAACTTCTTCTGACTTCCAGAACTTCCCAACATAGGGAAGAAATAACTATCTTTACTTATATGGTGGCTCTGTTGTAGAGAAAAAAAGTATTGTAGTATTTGTGCACCACTCTTGATTTATTAGAGCAAAATAGATGTGTGTTTATGTTTTAAGTACAGTATTCTTACACTGAAATCTTTATAGAAATTCATTACCATTTTACTGCAGAGATGGACAAAATTCTACTATTGGTTTTCTGATTTAGAATAGTGTTATTAAAATTAGAAGTATATAGTGATATATATTTTTTTAAAAAATAGAAAAATGAGAAATTAAAATTAACGTGTGGAGCTTATAGATTAATTTTTATAGTTGTATGTGTTTAATAGAGGGGTTGTGAGGTTGTAGTTCTTAGAATGATTGTTTTAGATTGAGGTTTGTTGTTGTAGGTTAGTGTTTTGTATTAAGAAAAGCTTGTTTTTGTGGTGTGGCGGATATCGTCTTTTTGGTGTAACTCATCTCTTCCTATATGTTTTTGTTTGTCTGCGTGATGGTAGGCTTGTTTCTTAGAAAAATGTATTTAAAATATCATCACAGTAACCTCTTATTGTGAAAATAGTGAAACAAGGCCCTAAAAATTGGGAACAGAGGCAGGGCAAGGGATGTGGAGCACAGATAATCAGAACTTTCCTTCCTAATATTGAATTGCTAGAGCTTCCTTTTCATTTGTCAGTCAATATTTGATTATTCACGACTTGAGCCAGGGTATAACATCACTAAAACAAGAGATAAGGCACTTTAGAAAAGGCAGAGGAACGAGAGACCAAATTGCCAATATCTGCTGGGTAATGGAGAAAGGCAGGGAGTTTCAGAAAAACATCTATTTCTGTTTTATTGATCATAATAAATTGTGGCAAGTTCTTGGTAATATAGGCATACCAAATCACCTTGCCTCTTTCCTGAGGCATCTGTATAAGAACCAAGTAGCAACAGTAAGAACTGACCATGGAACAACAGACTGGTTCAAGATTGGGAAAGGCGTACAGCAGGGTTGTATACTCTCACCCAACCTATTCAACTTGCATGCAGAACACATCATGTGATGTGCGGGGCTTGAGGAATGCAAGGCTGGGGTGAAAATTTCTGGAAGAAACATTAACAACCTTAGATATGCAGATGATACCACTTTGATGGGCAAAAGCGAGGAGGAGCTGAGGAGCCTTCTAATCAAGGTGAAAGAAGAAAGTGCAAAAGCTGGGTTGCAGCTAAACATCAAAAAACCAAGATTATGGCAACAAGAATGATTGATAACTGGCAAATAGAGGGAGAAAACGTGGAGACAGTGACATACTTTGTATTTCTAGGTGCAAAAATTACTGCAGATGCAGACTGCAGCCAGGAAATCAGAAGACGCTTACTTCTTGGGAGGAGAGCAATGACCAATATCGATAAAATAGTGAAGAGTAGAGACATCACACTGGCAACAAAGATCCGCATAGTAAAAGCAATGGTATTCCCCGTAGCCACCTACGGATGTGAGATTTGGATCATAGGGAAGGCTGAGCGAAGGAAGATAGATGCTTTTGAACTGTGGTGTTGGAGGAAAGTTCTGAGAGTGCCTTGGACAGTGAGAAGATCAAACCAGGTCATACTTCAGGAAATAAAGCCTGACTGCTCATTGAAGAGAAGGATATTAGATGCAAAGATGAAGCATTTTGGCCACAATGAAAGACAGGAAAGCTTAGAGAAGACAATTATGCTGGGGAAAATGGAAGGAAAAAGGAAGAGGGGCCAACCAAGGGCCAGATGGATGGATGGCATCCTTAAAGTGACTGGCTTGACCTTGAAGGAGCTGGGGGTGGTGACTGCCGACAGGGAGCTCTGGCGTGGGCTGGTCCATGAGGTCACAAAAAGTCAGAAGTGACTGATCAAATGAACAACAATAACAAAACACAGAGAACAAAATACACAGTTAAATACAAGTTAAAATCCACTGATGAAATGCAGATTAAAATTCACAACTTAAAATTGACTGAGTAGGCTTGTTGGAGGAGATGAGTAATTAGCTGAGTCTTAAATTCCGACAGCTGATTTAGTTGTCAAAGCTCTTCTGGCAAGTCATTCAGTAGTCTTGGGGCGGCTGATGAAAAGATCCTCTGGGTGGCGGTTACCGGTTGGATTCTGGCAGGCTGGAGTAGCTGTCCACCAGAGGACCCAATTGTTTATGGTGGATTGTACGGGAGAAGATGATCCTGTAGATAACATGGACCCATGTAGGGCTTTAAAGGTCAAAACCAATACTTTGTACTTTGCCAGGAAACTAATTGACAACCAGTGGAGTGACATTACTATGGGTATGATTTGCTCGTTCCTGAAGGCTCCTGCGACCAATCTGGTGGCAGTGTTTTGAACTAATAGTGGAATTTCCCAATTTGGTACAGAGGTAGCTCAATTTAAAGCACACTGCCGAAGTCCGATCTTGAGGCTGCCAGCGTGTGCACTGCTGTCTTTAGTTCCTGATTATAGCAAGTGACACAGCTGGCGTATCAGCTAAAGCTGGTAGTAAACGCTCCTGATCATCACATTTATCTGGGCTAATATTTGGGGAGATGGATCCAGGAGTACTCCCAAGCTGTGAACACAGTCTTTCAGGAGGCATGTAACTCATCCAGAAGCATTTGAGATGAAGGATAACTCAATCCATATCTCTTTGAAGATGCAGGTTCCCAGTGGATTTATCCAACTAGGTCCTGGTTTGAGTATTTTGGAGATACAAGTGTTACCTTTTTGCAGTTATTGGAGAAACATTAAGGGATTTTTGGGACACGCGGTACTTTCTAGATTGAGGTTTTAAAGAAGTTCCAACGTTTATTACTCCTGCAGAGGTAGATCTGGTGTAGCTATCTAGTCTTCTTAGTGTTCTATTTGTTCTCCATTGCTAAAACACACTCATATAGTTGGTAAATTGCAAAGATTACATTAAAACACTTTGTGATGAATTCAGTTGTTACTCCCAAGTAGAATGTACACGTTGGTTCAGCTGTTTTGTAAGATGCATTAATTTAATTAGTCTACTTTTAGTTGGGTTTAACAATTGTCTTTAAAACTTACGTATTTCAAGAAAGCTTTAAAATATGATGTTTTGGGGATTTTGATCCTGATTTGCAGCTTTTAAAAATAGCGCTACAAATTTCTGTTAACACTTCTTAAACACCAGTGTTCTGGAATTTATAAAAAATGTGTATGATTAAAGCACAGTCTATTTTTATTGATGGGCGTGGAAGAAGATCAAATACTGACCTGTAGTTTTATGAAATTACAGACAAAACCTTTTCCTCTCAAGGTCGTTTGTGATCCATGCTTTACTATCTGTTGACAAGGCTTGAGATTCTTTCATGCTGCCAAATCAAATAAAAATTCCCATAGAATCAGCAGTCAGGATGTGCTGTCTAAATGTTAGCATGTTCTAGAAACGTGATCATTCTTGCTCTGGGTATGTTAACAGCAATTCTTACTTTGAAGTTGTCCTAACGTCCTATATTTGAGGATTTGTAAGTGAAATAATGTGATTTTTATGCACAGCCAGGCCTTCGTTTTTAAATATATTGCCTCCAGGGTTCCCGAATTGTTACTATAGCAATGGCTGCTATCCAAAGTAGCTGTTTGTGATATTCCTTGAGGTTTACAGCAGATCCCTCTCCTTTATTGGAAAGTGACTTAGGAATTCCCTGGAGTTTCACAAATGGTTTGCCATGTGGCGTTAGAAGATGTTAGCTGTGAAGCATAAAAACAGAGAAATGCAGGACTTAGTTGCTGATGCCCATTGAATCCTGATTCACCACCATATGTACTAAGTGTTGTTGTGTATCAGAATGAAATCCTTTTTTAAAAATTGTTGTTGAATTCTTATTTAATTTCAGAGGAGTAGGTGATGTCTTTTGACATTCCTTTTACACAGTTCTGTTTTTAATGCAACCTTTTATTGTTCAAGATTCAATTACTATCTTTTCCTCCCTATTCTAGTCTGCCAGCCACATTGCTTCAAATTCCAAGGCAAGTGCAAAAATGAAAAAGGACAATATGAAGTATGCTAGTTGGGCTGCAAACCAAATCAATAGAGCTTACCAGGTGAGTATGGAACTAAATTCTGTAGTGCATTACTATTAACTTGAGTGGCTTTGTCTTTTAAATGTGTATATGAGTTGCAAAACCAGGAATTTGAGCAAGGTCATAAAGACACTCTGCCTATGCAAATCCAGTAATGCATGGATTATTTTGAAAATCTCCTCTTTGGACTATTGAATAACTATCAATCCTTGTGCATTAATATGTATGGTGCTTCTTCAACTATAAATATCATCATTTGCTATTCTTGTTACCATGTTCCATCCTGACATTTTGACCTGAAAGGTTGTATGCTTTTTTATAAAGGGAACTATTCCTTATGGTATAATTGGTTTGATCTTTATTCTGTGGATGCTTCAAAGTTTTAGATCATCTCTTCGACTTCTAAAACTCCCCTGCAGAACAAAATAGCTGAGCAATAGCTAGAGACTTAAAAAGAGAAACCAGCAACTGCATCATACCTCCTACTATCATAAAAATGACTATATAAAATTAAGTGATTACTGCTGATGAAGTAGCTTTTATATAAGGTCATGACTTATTCAGTGGGTCTTTTTGGTTTTATTTTTTAATTACCAAAATTGATAATTCATTTCCTTGACCCTTTTTGTCTAAGATAAAATTTAGCAGTGATTAAAATTTTTAAAAAGATCTTTTCATTTTGATGAAAAGTTTGTATACAGTAATTTAATAATCTGTAATATTTTGGCCTAAGGAGGATTGTGTATAAAATGCATGCATCTTTCAAATGCATAAAAGTTTAAAAGAAAGACTGATACTAATTTCTATACTTAATGCTGTAAAACCTCAAATGTGTATGAACTCAAGCACTCAGAAAGTCATATATGCTTAATCTCTGAAAGAAGCAGAATGAATTAGAAAATTCCATTTGTATTTTTGTAAGTTTATGATCAGGTTCCATAGCTATTGTAAAGTTATGTTGGAATTGGATCAAAACAATTGTAAATTGGCCCGTCTCTGAGTTGATACTTACCAGAACAGTTCACATTTTGACACAACTAAAATATATTTGAAACAAATGTCAGAATGTCTTTGTGACTTCATATGTTTGTTATGCATTGCATACTTCAGCTGTATTTTAGCGGAAAAGTGACAAATACCATATCTAGCTCAAAACTGCAAGGGGAATTTAAGTATGGAGTATAAAATTACATTAGAAAAATTAGAAGCTGGCCAGAATCTCATGTTTACACCCTATTGTAGAAAAAAAAGCTCCATAGGAATCTTTCCTGGCTAAAGATGAAACCTTTCTTGACCTGTATATACTTGAATGTCTTCAATTGAATTTATATATCCACATTTAAAATCACTGGAGAACCTAAATTCTCCAGTGAATAGGATGAGAACTTGGAAGCTGACAAGTGAACATGTTAAACGTGAATATTCTCTGCTGCTAAAGGTTGCCATCTTGTGAGATAAACTGTGAAGTGTTGATGTGACAAATGATCCTTTCTTTTAAGAAAAAGCTTATGACATTGAACAAAAGCTCCTGAAGCTAAACAAGAAGAGTCAATGTTGATCTACCTCGTCCAACATCACACAGTAACCAGTCAGTTGTCTCTGGGGAGTCTGCAGAATATGAGTCCAAATAGGCACTACATTTCACACCCTTCAGCACCTGATACACAACAGCATACTGCAGTGAATGGTAGTGACACAAAACCTAGACTAGCAGCTATTAATGACCACATCATCCATGGAAACACAATGGTGAACTGGATAGGCCTTTGGTCTGACCCAGCAGATTTCCTTGTGTGTTTATGAAGAATTTTCTGCTAATAATGGCATGTCTTCCTCAGACTTATTTTGGGTTTTGATATGTCCATTTAGTTTCAGACCTATCTTCATAGCAATTTTTTTATTTGAAACTGGATAACATTTTTTTCATACATCTGATGAAGTGGGCAATATTCCATGAAAATTCATATCTTGAGTATTCTGCTGAATTATGTAATATTAGATGTTACAGCTTGAGAAATTGTATTATGTAATTGTTCAATACTGTCCTCATCCCTCACCTCCTTCCATAAGAACTTGAAGACTTGGTGGTTTCATCAGGCCTTCGATAATGACTAGTCTCAAGTCTCAAGCCCTTGGTACAACAGTTAGGACTTGGCCTTGAACCCAGTCAGTTCGCTGTCATCTGAGGGAACCTTTTTTCTAGCCCAGACCTTTTTTATAGTCCTTTAATTGGCCCTGGAATTGAGTGGCCCCAGTCCCCTAGTAGGGCCATTGCTGAGACCAATCTTTGCACTGTAGCATTCAGCCAGCCCCATTTTCCCCTTCTCCTTGCACTAGCCTTGGCCCAGCCCGTTCCAAATAGTCCAGGCCCCTTATTTAAATCTTTGCCCCTGCCAGCTTACCTTGCATGAAGAAGAGAGCCGAACTGGTTTTACATTGATTTTAATGTATATGTTGTATTAACATGATATGCCTATGTTTTTGTTTTATATTGTATGTTTTTGTATTATTTTGCATATGTGGAAACTTCTCTGAGTCCCCTAGGGGAGATAGGTTGGTATATAAATAAAGTTTTATTATTATTATTATTATTTATAATATTTCAAATACTGGAATTGTTTCCCTCTGACAGTTAACATAGTATCGCTGTCTTAAAACTTAATGTGTTTGCTTTACTTTTAGCATTCATTTATACTTTAAATTTTCAACCTACATTATGTATGCAGATGTAGTTCTTTGGTTCTTCCCTTCATATAGAGTAGTAGTTGACATGGTGCTAAATAACATTATGATGGAGATATTGTTGACAGCTTTTAAGATGTTTTAAGTTAAGGTGGGATATTTGAATTGCAATTCTCTCTGCATTTCAGACAATTTTGTTGTTTCTGATTTACAGTGACATTACGGTAAATCTGTAGAGTTAAAAAAAGGGATCATAGCAAGCCAAAGGTTGAAAGCTGTAGATATTGATTGGAAAAGCCGCAAGGAAGGAGACAGGAAAGTGACTTTGGAGATAGATGTATAGGATGTATATGTGTATATTATATAACGGATTAATGGGGTATATAGTATCTCTGAGTGAATGAGCTGCATATGTGTGTGTTTAAGGGGTTATGACAGGCAGGGAGCATTTTGTGGAGAGTGGTGATTTTGAAGGAAGAGTACATTTTTGTGGGTCTTGAGCAGGCATGGGCAAACTTTGGCCCTCCAGGTGTTTTGGACTTCAGCTCCCACAGTTCCAAACAGCTGAGAGAACCAAAGTTTGCCCATGCCTGTTCTTGAGTATAGTGAGAGAACAGTATGGGTTTGAAGGTGTGATTTATATACTGCCTTGTAGGCAGATTTTGAAATGAGTGGCTTGTGGTTTTTTTGACACCCCAGTCTTCCTTTCTGTAAAATAGATATTGTGCGTAGATGTGCTTAGTACAATGCCTGCTTTGTGAATGGCCATTTCTCTTTGGCACTGATTTTATGACAGCCACCTTGTGTAGGATCGGACTAGATTAAGATAGATACAATGTTTAGCATTGAGGTGGTTTCTGTAAGTGTTTGGACTCACCATGTTCAGGTACCATTAGCCAGTTTATAAAAAAGAAAATGTGTACCTGTTGGTGATAGTCTGGTCATGTCAGACTAATCTGATCTCTTTTTTCGATAGAGTTACAAGCTGGGTAGATGCGGGAAATGCCGTGGATTTCAGTAAGGCCTTCGACAAGGTCCCCCATGACCTTCTGGCAAGGAAACTAGTCCAATGTGGGCTAGGCAAAACTACGGTGCGGTGGATCTGTAATTGGTTAAATGGACGAACCCAGAGGGTGCTCACCAATGCTTCCTCTTCATCCTGGAAAGAAGTGACGAGCGGAGTGCCGCAGAGTTCCGTCCTGGGCCCGGTCCTGTTCAACATCTTTATTAATGACTTAGATGAAGGTTAGAAGGCATGATCATCAAGTTTGCAGACGACACCAAATTGGGAGGGATAGCCAATACTCCAGAGGACAGGAGCAGGATTCAAAACGATCTTGACAGATTAGAGAGATGGGCCAAAACTAACAAAATGAAGTTCAACAGTGACAAATGCAAGATACTCCACTTTGGCAGGAAAAACAAAATGCAAAGATACAGAATGGGGGATGCCTGGCTTGAGAGCAGTACGTGTGAAAAAGATCTTGGAGTCCTCGTGGACAACAAGTTAAACATGAGCCAACAATGTGATGTGGCGGCAAAAAAGCCAATGGGATTTTGGCCTGCATCAATAGGAGCATAGTGTCTAGATCTAGGAAGTCATGCTACCCCTCTATTCTGCCTTGGTTAGACCACACCTGGAATATTGTGTCCAGTTCTGGGCACCACAATTGAAGAGAGATATTGACAAGCTGGAATGTGTCCAGAGGAGGGCAACTAAAATGATCAAGGGTCTGGAGAACAAGCCCTATGAGGAGCGGCTTAAGGAGCTGGGCATGTTTAGCCGGAAGAAGAGAAGGCTGAGAGGAGATATGATAGCCATGTATAAATATGTGAGAGGAAGCCACAGGGAGGAGGGAGCAAGTTGTTTTCTGCTTCCCTGGAGACTAGGACGCGGAACAATGGCTTCAAACTACAAGAGAGGAGATTCCATCTGAACATGAGGAAGAACTTCCTGACTGTGGAGCCGTTCAGCAGTGGAACTCTCTGCCCCGGAGTGTGGTGGAGGCTCCTTCTTTGGAAGCTTTTAAACAGAGGCTGGATGGCCATCTGTCAGGGGTGATTTGAATGCAATATTCCTGCTTCTTGGCAGGGGGTTGGACTGGATGGCCCATGAGGTATCTTCCAACTCTTTGATTCTATGATTCTATAATTGGGAAGGATATTACTTTTTTTAGTCCCGAAGCGTTGGGAGGTGAGTAGACTTTACAGTATAATGGAGCTAATCCAGAATGGCTCCTGCATCCTTATATAAGGCCAAGTCACGTGGTTATTCCCAGCAGGGATTTCAGGTATTACAAAAATGTGCTCACAAAATAGTAAACCATGGTTCTTTAAATATGAAAACCTCTGTTTGTTGCATGGCTATTGAGGTGGTAGAGTCATAAGTTTCATTTCATGTTTAACAAATAAAAAAGATCATATCTTCTTTTCTCCATAGTATGCTGGTCGCAGTAAGAAAGAAACCAAGTACTCTTTGAAAGCTGTAGAAGACATGTTGGAAGCCCTGCAAATCACCCAGTCTTAAGCCATAACAAACCTGTCCAGGAAGCAGAATTACTTTTTTTAACTCTGCATCTAATCTCCAGTCATCTAAAACTTACGTTAATTTTAAATTGCGAACTGTGTTAATAGTGGGTTTGTGAAAGTGGCTATCATAAATAATGTGTTTTATAAAGATATGATTCCTATTTATTGCCACTGTGATGAAAAGCCACTGAAATAAATAAAAGGAGCAGATTTTATTGAACATCGGTCTCTTCAGATCTTATATGTGCAGTGAATGCTTAAGCCCATAACCTGATACTAGAAATAAACTTAAGTGATGATAAAGCAGGATGATTTATTGTACGTAAGTAGGTGTGCTGGAAACCTGTGTATGAAAATGAATACCATATGGGTGGACAACGTTTTCTGAGCAGAGAAGGTGATGCAGCAGTACTAAATAGACATTAAATTAGTACTGTTTCTGTTCAGTCTTTATTGCTAACAATGTGAATTGTCAGTGCTTTGTTATGTCCTTCTGCTGTGTAATATGAAAATACATGTGTCCATAAGTTTGATTGAACAGGACATCAGTACTGAGTTTAAGCGATGTTTGAAGTGTGGAAGGAACTGTTGTTATGTTTACTTTCATGCTATTATTAAATTCACACTTTAAATCTCTCTACTTCTATTGTTCCCTTTCACATGATAATGAGCTAGGATGGTGTAGTGGATTACGTATTGGACTAAAGTAGGGTTTGAATCTTCCTTGGTCATTGAAACCCATTGGATGACTTTGGGCAAGTCACACTCTCCCAGCCTCAGAAGAAGGCAATAGCAGACCCACTGTGACCATATTTTTCTAAGAAAACCCTGTGATAGATTCATCTTAGGTCACCATAAGTTAGAAATAACTAGAAAATATACAACAAATACCTATTATAATATTTATTTATTTCATGTCAAAGGCACTGCATAAATAAAAATGTTGTAAAGCAGTTCTTTTGGATTGGAAAGATTAGCCATTTACAAGAAACGTTGCCCAGGGGACACCTGACTGTATTTTACTCAGTCTTCGAGGAGGCACTTTCTGTGTCTCCCATATTCTTTAATAGGGAGCTATACTAATTCTACACCATAGCATCTTTTTAGTAAGCTATCCAGATTTGGTTTCTTTTCTGAATTAGTTCATTCTGCTCTGAACTAATTTGTTCTATATTTTATTACTTTCACTTAAATAAAAGCATCTCAAATCATCTGGGAAAATCAATTTCTAGACTAATTATGAATGTGTTGTCCTGTCTTGTTGTATTATTGTAGAACACCTCAGCATATTCCTTGCCTAAGAAAACCCTATGAAATTCATGGGGTTGCCATAAGCCAACAAGCAACGTGAAGACGCACACACACACACATTCTCTAGTTATGATCTTGTTTACTGGGTTTCTAGCATAGAAACACATAAGGGAGAATAAGCAAAGCTTTATCTTCTAGTATTAGATGTTCATTTAGAACAGGACTCATACAAGTTCTCCAGGACCAGGAGCATTTCCAGGTCTAAATACAGCACCAGAGCAAACTGTTGAAATTCAGTATGAACACAACCTTTGTGTACAAAATCCCAGCAAGACAGCACAGCTTGTTTTCGTCGGAGCTGTGGCATAAATGAGCAGAAATTCATCACATTTTTCCTCTGTGGTATGGGCAAGGGGGTTAACGTTTCCCCAGGAGACAGAGAGGTGGAGGAGATGGGATGGAGGCTCTGTGTGTGTGCTTTAATGAGATAGCTACAGTCTTAAAGGAAACTTAGGAAGAGTCAGGCACATAAGCAAATGAATATCATGATTTTGCTTCATTGTTTAGACATGGTATTTTAACTACTGAGCTTGAGGTCCTCAAGAAATATAAGACGATTGCAAAAAATGAATTCATTGTTTTTATGGCCTTCTAACAGTCTTGACAGCACAGGACTGTTGCGAGAAGAGATAGTAAAAATGTGTAAAACATAGATATTACAGGAGTGATTTTTTTTTTCAAAAATCTACTTTTGTAACTCCTGTCAAATATTAAAAAACACTGAAAAAATCAGGTATGCATCAGTTTTGCAGACTATGCAGATACACTGCCTGGAACTCTGCAGTACTTGAAAGACCATGAATATATTGTCCTGTACAGAGTGCAATGTATCATCCCCTTACATATGATTCCACTTGTTGATGGAATCCATACATAGACTGACAAGTGGACTTGTCAATGTGAAGATTTGTTTTAAATCTTCACTTTATCCACTTTCACATAAGGGTTCTTGAGTGCCATACATGTTACATCTTCCAACTTTACCACACAAAAATAAGGAGTTAGGGACCGCCTCATTCCTTTTTTCCATCAGTAGTCACCTCGATCCACCCAGGAAAATCTATATATACCGGGCCCTAGGGAGGTACATCTGGAAGCTACAAGGCGCAGAGCTTTTTCGACATATGCTCCAATTCTGTGGAACTCATTGCCTCCATACATTAGAGCAATGTCGGAGTTGCAACCTTTTGTAAAGGCACTCAAGACTTGGCTGTTTGGTTGTGCATTTAAGTAATCAGATCTAATTTGCCAAATAGTCACTGTTGAATGTTTTTATATTGTGTAAATGCTATTTTAGACTGTTAGTCGCTCGGAGGACCTTGGTGGAGAGCGACTAATTAAGAAATAAAGTGAAGTGAAGTGAAGTTAAAGATGAGATGATTATGACAATTTCATGCGCCTAAAGCTGCTCTAAATATCCTCAAATGAGTGTGTGTGTGTATGTGTAATATCTCGTTTCAATAAGAACAATAAACTACTAAAAGTGTTCCGGTTACTTCTACATCCTTGCTCCAAATGCCTTTTGCTCACCTTAGATTACCAAACTACAAATCCCGGGATTCCATAACATTCAGCTATAGCAGTTAAAGTGGTGTCAAAGTGCATTCATTTTACACTGTAGATGTCCTTGGGTAAAACTGAACCCTTACTCCCACCTCTATGATTGGAGTTTTCCCCTTTTTTGAACATGTCTTTAGGCTGACCTTAAAAGCAAACACTTATGGTGATCTTAAATACAGCTTTGGAAAATAAAGCTATGTTTTCAGGTCTATGTATTTCTATGTATGTCTATTCATTAATGTCATATGTGTTTAAGTACTTTTTTATATATTTTGAAAATCAGAATATAGAATTTTTCTCCTATATCTAAACATATTGGGAGAACATGCCATCTAGAGGAGAAAAGTGCACCAGTAATGTTTCTTCACCTGATGCTGGTTTCTGGTTCTTAAAACAAATACCATTTTCAAATATCACTAAATAAGCTCAAAGAAGTGATATTTAGTTGATATTTATTTTTCAACGATGTTCTAAATATCAGATTACTGAGCTGGCGTGCAGCATCTAACACAGGTTAGGTATCCCTTGTCCAACATTGGATCATAAGTACTTTGGATTTCTTTAGGTTTTGTAATTAGTTACTATATTTGAAGATACATAAGTGGAACCCAAATCTAGTACATATGAAATTCATTTATATTTCACTTACGCACTCAGCCCACATATAATTTTATGCAATATTTTAGTAATTTTGTGCATGAAACACAAATATTACAATCACCCACTTCAATGGTTTTGGATTTTGGAGTATTTCAAAATTCCAGATAAGGGATGTTCAACCTATAGTCTGTTTAAAAAAAAAAGTTGGATGTCTTGTGTGGATCAATTTGGGATAAGAACCCTTTATAAGTTGCTCCACGTGTGTCTTTCTGCAGTTATGAGGGGGGGAAAGACTTATTTCATTCTCAGTAGCATCAGGAAAAAGAAATGCTTAGGAGCTGAGTTATCTTCTTTCTTTCCTTGTGCGCCTTCAAGTCATTTCTGACTTCTGGTGACTAAGGTGAATCATGGGGTTTCCTTGTGTTTTCTTCAATGAGTGCCACTGCCTTCTTTTTTGAGGCTGAAAGACTATGACTTGCCTGTGGTCATGCAGTGGGTTGCCCTGGTCTTCCAATCCAAACTCAAACTACTTACTTAGGCGATCCCTCATAGCCTGAGGATGATGGACCTCCAAGTGTAGTGTCTTGATGGTGGGTCAATAGGTGGCTGTGGAGCCCTATTCTTGATCTGCATGTTCTCCCGCAGTGAGGACATCAGTTTCCAAGTGGAAGGTGGTCCTGGCCAGGGTTGGCTTCACGTGCCTTCCACCTGCTGTGTCGATGTTAAAGCGTCCCAGATCCCTTGCAATAATAGCAGTCCTGTGTTCAGAATGTTCACTTTCTGTGTTGTCCAACAGTGTCCGTACGTTCCGTGTTCCAAAGTTTATTTTTCTTTTTTGGCCACAATGCGGTGACCCCTCTGGACGCGGCAATCCAGTCAGGGATAAGAGAGACAGACTATGTTTAGGTCACCTTTTCTAGCCCCTTTCCTGTGTGGGGTGAACAGTGTGGTTTCTAAAAAAGGCTGCTCAGTCATGGATACAGCTGCCAGACTACTCACCTGCTTGGACTTTGAGGTAGAATGACTGAATCCATATCCACCACCCAGTTTGTGACTTGGGCCTTCCAGATTTCACAGTCCTGCCCCCGTCACCACTTGCTGATTGCCATGGGACATCTGTTTGTATTTTTCTTGGAAGACAACTACACCAGAGCTTTCCAAACTGTATCACTATACATTATTGTGTCACCTTCAGTGTACACAATAATGTTTCACACGAATGTAACAAGAAATCTCTGAGTCCAAGTGAAATAAACAATAAACCATATATTTTGAAAATACATAAATGAAAGACTTTCATGAGATACGTTGTGTTCCCATACTTTTCGTTCTTAAAATTTATGCATGTATCCATTCTTTTTATAAGGGATTAGTTTAATAAAACTGTGTTGCAAAATGATGCATATCTAAAAAGTATGCCCCCAACGTGAAATGTTTGGAAAGCTCTGTACTACAGCATACTGGCTTTCTTCTCCATACTTCCTCCAAATAAAATACCAATAATTACTCTTAACTAACACCTGAAGCATTGTCATATTCCAACTTGCTTTGAAAGTATGAAATGCTAACTTCCTTTTGGAGTCTTTAATGTAAAAAATGAAATACTTTAAACCACCCAAAGTGAAAACAAAGATAAATAAAGAAAATGAGAGTAAGAGGGATTCATTGTACAAAAATGTGCGCTCTGAGGTAATATAATTAGTTTTAATAATGTAGCTGAGAGGTTGGCGGTTTACCTCGCAGTGAACTTGCAGTATTTTTATTGCCTTACATTGTTCTTCATACATAGTGTTTCAAACTAGCAGATACTTCAAATTTCAAATCACAAGGAGGAAGCTGGACATTTTGAAGTGGAAACGACTCACCCCAAAAGCTGATTTTTTAATCATTTCACACAGAGAGAAAACGTGTGTCTTGAGTTTCCATGAAATTAACAAAATTCAAGAAGAAAATTAGTTGTTGTGAGCCTTCAAGCCATTTCCAACCTTTGGCAAACATATTACAAGGTTTTCTTAGTACAATTTATCCAGAAGATGGGTGCCATTGCCTTATTTTGAGGCTGAAAGTGTGGCTTGTCCAAAGTCACACAATGGGTTTAATGGCCGAGCAGGGAATTGAACCCAGTTTTCTAGAGTCATCCAATGCTCAAACCAAAACACCGCACTCCAATCCCCAGCACAGGCCTTTCCCCTCTGAACCTCTAGGCAAGGATTAAACCCAAAACAGTAGATGATGGAAGAGTGAGGGCTTCCAGTGATCATATCTAATAACCTATATGACAAAGGTTCTGCTTTTTTGGCTGAACCAGATGGTCCTATTTGCACGGGCAGGAGCTTTCAGGGTTCACATTAACCTAACTTGCCTGCTTTCTGTGCAATCAATATTGAAAAGAACCAGTGTAATGTGGGGAGTTACATTATTAAATTTAAGTGGTCGAGTTTCTAGTCCAGTGAGCTGTACTACTTGCTGCATCACTTTGGGTCTAGTCAGGTTAATTCACTGCACTGCAGTTTTAACATTTTAGTTCGTGTCATTGCTTTTTACTATTATTATTGGCTGTAGCTGTGCTCTGTATTAATCCATGCTTAAGCCAAATTCTTCCCTCTCCCATCTTGTTATGCAAGCAGTTCATAGCTACTTAAGTTTGTTTTTGGTTTTTTTCCATGTAAGGAGTAACTTGAGAAACTGCAAGTCACTTCTGGTGTGAGAGAATTGGCTGTCTGCAAGGATGTTGCCCAGAGGACGCCCAGATGTTTTGATGTTTTAGCATCCTTGAGGGAGGCTTCTCTCATGTCCCCGCATGGAGAGCTGGAGCTGACGGATGGAGCTGATTCTCCGGATTCAAACCTCTGACCTGTCGGTCTTCATTCCTGCCGGCAGAGGGGTTTAACCCATTTCGCCACTTAAGTGGAATTCAAGAAGTGTAACACTTTCACATAAGCCTAAATTCTATTCTTAGTTCTGACCACAATAGTGCCAAAAGGATTACCTACTTGTTGACTCACCACTCAGTTCCTGATTCCATGGACCTACCGTAGTTAGGAGTACCCAGTTCGCATTCTTGTGTAGTGCATAAGTATTAATCAGTGTCATCAGTGTACCATATTATTCACTGAGATTACAGAAATAGCTACTGTGCATTTCTGTTGCATAATAGGACCATCGACTAAAACACAACTTGTCTGTATTCGGCAGAAACGTAGCGTCCAACTGCCATATAATTCCATGACTGTAGATTTATACTGCATAAGCACAGTGTTGTACCTTGGCCCAAACCGCACAGTTGTGTCTCCCTGAAAAGTTCACATTAGGTATATTAGGGAGTCTAAATACTTATCAGTCGGCCAGCATCTGTGCATGGCTCCTGTTATTTTATTTTTGCTTCATTCCCCATAAATTCCCTTCATGGCTTGTCTCTACCTGTAATTTCCCTTTTCAAATGTTCTGGTTCATGCTGGAACATCCTACTCTTGGCAGCTTTCCCAGACTTAGTTATCTCCTCAAAGTTGGATGAACACCCAGACTTGATATCTACATGTGTATAAGCTTCAAACTACAAATTAGCAAAGCTAATAGGGGAAAAACGTATGAGTTGTCTGTCTCAGCTCACTGGTCAAAACAAAACAAACCCCTTTCCTGTTGAGTTTGCATTTGTATTTTTTAAAAAGTATGCCTAGGAAGAACTTAGGGTGGCTTGGATATGATTAATCTGAAGACGAAAAGATGGGATATGATAGCTATCTTGAAATATTTAAAGGGGTGATATGTAGAACAGTGTTTCTGAATCTTCCTAATGCCACGACCCCTTAATACAGTTCCTCATGTTGTAGTGACCCTCAACCATAAAATTATTTTCATTGCTACTTCATAACTGGCATGTGGCTATTGTTATGAATCATAATATAAATATCTGATATGCAGGATGTATTTTCATTCACTTGACCAAATTTGGCACAAATACCCAATGCGCCCAAATTTGAATACTGGTGGGGTTGGGAGGGGGGATTGATTTCATAATTTGGGAGTTGTAGTTGCTGGGATTTATAGCTAACTTATAATCAAAGAGCATTCTGAACTCCACCAACAAGGGAATTGAACCAAGCTTTGCACACAGAACTCCCATGACCAATGGAAAATACTGGAAGGGTTTGCTGGGCATTGATCTTGAGTTTTGGAGTTGTAGTTCACTTACATCCAGAGAGCATTGTGGACTCAAACAATGATGGATCTGGACCAAACTTGACACGGATACTCAATATGCCCAAATGTGAACCCTGATGGAGTTTGGGGAAAATAGACCTTGACATTTGGGAGTGAAGTTGCTGGGATTTATGGTTCAGCTACAATCAAAGAGCATTCTGAACTCCACCAATGATAGAATTGGGCAAACTTCCCACACAGAACCCCCATGACCAACAGAAAATATTGTGCTTTCTTATGGTCTTTGGCAATCCCTCTGACATCCCCTCGTGACTCCCCCAACAGGAGTTCCGACCCCCGGGTTGAGAAACACTGATGTAGAAGATGGAATGAGCTTGTATTCTGCTGCTCTAAGTTCAAGAAAACAAACCAACGGATTCAAATGAACTACTTAAACATTAATTTCTGGACTTTAAGATCTGTTTCAGATGGTGATGGATTGTTCTTTTTTGGAGTCTTTGAACAAGGTTGGATGATGTTTCTCAGGAGTCTTTTACTTGTGCATTTTTGTACAGCAACAGTTTGAAAAAGATGGTCCTTCCAGCACTATTATTCTAATCCTATGAATGTTTATTCATTGTCCCATTGATAGTTTTGTTATCCACAGAAGGCTCTGAAACCAAACCCAGCTGATACCAAGAGCCCACCGTACATTTTTAAAAATTAAGTGCATGCCTTAACTTTATCTTACCAAATATAACCATGCCACCCAAAGCTCAAATTATGACCTTCAAGTTCCAAGAATCTTTCATCTCTAAGCAATATTCATTCCTTCAATGATACAAAACAGAACTCATAATACAATTTAATATCAGGAATCCCCAGACCACCCTATTCCTTAGCGTCATAAAGCATTTTTGGTTTTATTCTGGGTTTCCTTGTTTGCCAAGGCAAATCTGGAATTTCTTTCTGAAATTTTACAAAAAAATATTTCACTTCTTTTAACAGTGATTATTTGTAAGTAGAATAAAAGTCTTGGCAAAATATCGATTTTTATTAATACAATTCTCTCCCAAAAGAATGCAGTTAACTTTTCTGAAGTGTCTTAATTTCTTTTGAGATACGTATTTTCATCCTCCTAAATCATTTTTCAACATATTTTTTATCTTGCATTTGTTACAAACATCAATGAAAGTGGCATTGACTTTGAATTGTGATTGCAATCATGGTATATTTCAATGAAACATGGTCTTCAGATGTTTTAAAAGGGAGGGGTACATGAAAACTAATTAAATTTGACTCCCTGGCAATAATGCGGTTGCTTGTTTCCCGCATCCAAGAACACCAAAGTCAAACAGTAAAGTTTGCCTGAAAATGGATCATATTGTGAGGGAAGACTTCAGAGTTATGGTGAGGACTCCAAACCCACATCTGGCATGATATCACTCACAATGCAATTCTGTGCTTTCATTTTTGTGCAAGATATATACAGTACCTGTATGAACACACACAGTCAAAGCTCAAATACTTATAACATAGTGTTGACATATGTTACAACATCAGTGGCTGAAGAACAATTCTAGACAACCACCACGTAGTTTGACACCCTTATTGCTTCACTTTTTACTGGACAAGAGCTAAATCTTACATCCTTGGTTTTTGGGTTTTTTTTAAATACTTCAGCATGCATCTTGAAGTCACTTGGAGAGATTTTTCTGCAATCTGTATACACAAAGGCAGATTTGCCACTGGCATTCAGGCTAAGATTTACCAAAGGAATGAAGGATTAGCCACAAAAGATATTGGATTTTTCAGTAAAGAGTTTTCGTGCTTGGACATTATAGCTGAAACAAGGCTGATGCAACTCTGCTAGGAGCAGACACTAAAAAGTTAGTACCAGAATGTACTCTGAAACCAACTACAGCAATCAGGACTCGGTTAGGATTGCTTGCTTAATTTGATCTGACAAGAGCTATTTCTGATTTTTCTTTTTCTTTCAGCGTGCATGCATGCTGATTGGAGTTTCCATTAGAACTCAATAAATGTTCCTTTTTGTCAAAGAATAGCCATGCAGAGCTGGAAGGGGCCAAAGGGCCATCTAGTCCACCCCTAGCACACAAATAAAGCACGCCTTAGACTGGTCAATCAACATCTGTTTAAAAGCAGCAATACAATATATTCCAATATCAATTAGTTCTTACCATCTAACAAATGATAAACACACACATACAACTTCCAAGACAGTGTTGGCATATTGAGATTCTTTCACCTTCCCATGAGAACTGGAGGAAAGGGACTAAATAAATGAAATTTGGAAGCTCTGAAATGATGGTCCATTTTCTGGCCCAGGGCATTCCTGGGTCCTCACACTGCTGGAATGCCTCTCAACCCAGAACTAGCCAAATGTTAATTTCTAGATTTGAAAAACAGTCTAAAAAGCTAAGCAGGGCAGGAGATTCCAAGAAAATCAATTCACCCTCAATGGTTGTCCAGCAAAAGGGGTGTTTGGGGAATCTGGATAGGTTTGGGACTACAAAGACAGTCTTATTGCTGCTTGCAGCATCAGGACCACGCTTCTACACTCCTGCTCTACAAACAGAGCCCCAACAAACAAGAGGGGAAGTATCAGCATGCTTCATGTTACGGTGGAAGGGCCTTTAGGTGAAGTATGGAGGACCCAGGTGGTTGGCTGGATCTCCAAATTCTGAGTATTCCTTAAAAGAGGAAATGCATATGGTACCATTTTATTGTAGGTCTCATCTCTAGTGCAAATTTGAGTTTCACCATATTAATAATAATAATAAAAAATTATTTATATTCCACTCTATCTCCCCAATGGGACATAATCATAAAAGGCAAACATTCAATGCCCAAATACAATAACAATACATCCATACTAGCAAAATTTATACAACCCAATATATAAACATGAATTATAACTTAACAAACTAAAACTAAATAATAAACACAATCAATATATTAAAATTAAATAATACACACAATCAATAAATAAACACAATCAATACATTGGTTGTGTTTACAATGTAGAAATAATGTAGTTCGACACAACTGCCATGGCTCAATATTATGTAACTTAAATTGCCGGATACCAAAATTGCTGGATACCAAATTGGTTAACCTTTTGTGGCTTGTTATTTTACAATTTAGGATGTTAACACTGCCGTTTCATTTGGTGTAATCACTGGAACCTTAAAAAACAGAAAGAAAATTAACAAATAGACAGCAAGGAAGAGCTAATGAAACCTTCTAAAAGTGAAGATTATCTAAGGCTCAACAGCTTATGGTAGATTTCACTTTGTGGTAGGAAAAATCTGATTTCCAGATTATTTTTGGATTCCTTCTTTAAAACCATTTTCATGTTTATTCACACTGTGGCAATGCCTAGCACATTTTCATGCATTTGTGATGGCAGTTGTCAACAGTAGAAAAAGGATGGAATTAGAAACTAGACATTTTCTCTCTCGGTGTGTGTTTAATGGTTTTCAACCTCTGGGAAGCAAGCACCATGGATTTTTAAAAATTATCATTAAGACAGCTTTGCCGTAATTCATGTTAAAAGGTTTTGGCCTGTTTATGTATTGTGGAATTTGGCAAAATTAGTAATGTGATATTCCATATTTAGCAAACCTATCAAGCAATAAATAATGACACATGACTATGTAAGTGCTATTCAGAGGTTTCTTTTTTCTGCCTCTCTCCCCTCTCCTTTCTTTAGCGGTCGTGAAATGACCAGGATCTTGCAATCCAAATGTTGCAGTATTAGGCCGTGTGTTGTATTCTGAACTAAACCAGATGCTGATCAGTTCTGTTCCTATTATCGACTTGATGTCGAGATGGTAACCAGACCTTATTTGCAATGTTAACATTTGGAACAAATTAACAGCAGTTAGACTGAAATGAGAAACCTCCACTTCACTAAAAGGTTCAAAACATGTAATGCCGTAAAATCAGAAAGCCTGCAGTGTGTTAAATAGAAATAAATAAGTTAACTGTCTGTCATGCTCCCCTTGTGAAGGATGTGTTGTTTCCACTTGAAATGCCCACTTCTTTGTAGGGGTTGTTTAGTGTGCCGTCAAGAGTGCTTTGTGAACTTGTACTTCCACTTTGAGACTCCTATTGTGGGAGGACGCTGGAGAAAAAAATATCCCCACAAATTTCCATTTCTTTTTTCCCTGGTTTTTAAAATAATCTTTAATTAAGAAGTCAACAGGGCCCCTACAAACGTGGGGAAAATGTGGATGAGTGAGACACTGGCTCTGGAAGAAAGGCATGGGGAGATGTAGCTCCTGAAATGTTGTTATAGACTTCTCAGAGATCCTCTGAAGCATCATGAAAATGTCCACTTGGTCAATCCCACCAGATTTCAACTTGGTGCAAGCAGCCATGAAAAGTAGCAGTGCAAGAGGTTAAGTAACTATTTATTTCAACTACTTTGCATAACTACTTATGCAACCAAAATGGTCTTGGATACCACTACTCCTTTAAATCTAAAAATATGATGTGCAACCTCTGGCAACAACAAAATGAAATCTTTGGAATGGGGACTTTTTGAAATTATCAATACACATTTACAAAACTGTGTGTTGGTGCCAGATGTCTCTTTGACTTGATGCGGGCCACTGTTTCCAAATTCATATTTAATCCACTTGAATATATGATACAGCAAGCCACAATGGTGTTGCGGAAGCTTAGAGGTTGAAAAACAGCTCATAATCATCTTCATAATTTAGTTTAATTATTTGAAATTTTACCTCATAAACAGTGCAAATAGTAGGGGGATGACAGTTGCACATTAACTACTTCCCCATCACACTTTTCTAATTTGGGACAGGATATCGATTACTGCCTCTACCTTTATGTAAACTTCCAATCAGTGATTAATGCTGCCAGCTACAGGCTGCTCTTTACAAACACCTCAACGAACATTGAACAACGGTGATGTCTGTCATGTTCGTGACTTTTGCGATGCAAACCGTAACCTTTGGGCAGGTTTCCCAGGAAAGGTCATGATCTCACTAACCTTGCCAGCAAGACTCCACTATGAATTTCCTCCAAAACCGAACTGTTGTTTGATGGCATGGAGCTAGAGGACAGCAAGTTAAGCCAATGCTATCAAATGCTATTTAAAAATATAATTGAGCCCATGATTGCCAGGAAGCACTCAACACAAGTCACATGGAAAGGGTAGCTGTGTGTTGATGAGAGTGATTGAAAATAATTTGAACTGAAGGGAATTGCCTGATATCAAATTGAAGCTGTGAGGCATCTAACCGCTCGACCACCTTTGAGATTCCATGCCAGAGAAGGATGTAAAAACCGTCTTGGGAAATGTCTCAAGACTTATGGAAATGATTGAAAGAGAAACTCTTCAGATGGTGTTCCTTATAGAATTTCCAAATTTACCTTAAATACCACTTTTAGGTAGCATTTAGATATGTGTGTACCTCCTAGGAAATTTTAACCACTTTTATGAAACAATTTCACTCCATGGGTGTTTTGCCAAAGGCAGGGACCCAAACTGGATTGACATGCTCTTGCTGGAATTCAGGGACAAGTAAAGCACTTGCAATAAGCACAGTGTGACTAAAGTGTGCTGGCCCAAGAGTCAATTGTGTGTCATGTCCCATTATAGCTTACACAGAGAAAACTAGAGCTTCTAAAGATTTCTCTTTAGGACTATAATGCCCAGAGTCCCTCAGCCAATGTGGACAGTAGGACCAGTAGAGGAAAACCTATCACATGACTCCATGCACATGATGCCTTTCCCATGTGATTAACCCATCTTCCACTATTTATGGGCAAAACATATTAATACTGCCAATTTTGCAACATTCCTGTCACCTAACATAAGCAATGGGTCCATTCTGCTTCTGTGCCAACACACCAAAACTGAAGGTATGTCAGGGATGGAATTCATTTTCTTTCGCTCTTCCTGAGATGCTCAAATTTTTTTGTACAGTAATATTTGTCTTTAAAATAAGCACTGCTGGAACTGTGAAACTGCATAATGATGATGATGATGATGATGATGACTGGCACAAGCCAGTAAAGGTGGTCCTAGTGGTGATCGGCACACTGGGTGCAGTGCCTAAAGACCTTGGCCTACACTTAAACACAATTGGTGCTGACAAAATTACCATCTGTCAGCTGCAAAAGGTCACCCTACTGGGATCTGCATGCATTATTTGCCGATACACCACATAGCCCTATACACTTGGGAAGTGTCCAACGTGTGATCCAATACAACAATCAGCATAGTGATCTTGTTTGCTGTGTACTAATCTTTTTGTGTTTCAAATAATAATGATAACAACAACAACAACACATTTTGGAGTAGAAGAAATATGGGAAAGTGGGGTTACAGGAGTATGCAGAAGTATGAGTGCAGAACCATGGATAGGCAAATCATCAAAATTGCACAAATGATGAAAGAGGTGATATATCCACCAGTATCAGTAATCACATACCTATTGTGGAATAGTGGCTCGTGCAATAACATTTCAAAGCTCAATGTTTCTCCAGCCCTCCATTACCATCCTCCCAGTGCAAATGTTGCTAAAACAAACCTTCCAGCTAGACACAGGATGGAGGGGAAATATTCTATTTGGGTATAAAAACCCTTCAGAACAAAAAGATTGACTGTTAGAGACTTTATTTTCTGAAGTACTGTGTTGACTAATGATGTTACATTACTGGAGTCTTCCATTTTTATCCTTTCATGCATGTAATCAAAACACGTCTTAAATCCTTATCATTCCTGTGTTCCAATCCCCTTCCAGAAAGTTTAAATTTGTTTTCATAGTGTCTATTATTCAAAGCTAGCATCACAACAACCTTGTGAGGCAGATACTGACTTTCGGCCTGATTGGAAATTTGTGCCTACCACCTGTCAGCTACTTCTAGTCCTCTATAAGACACACTAGTATTATTCAGTTTCTGGATTTATGTATGTGTGTTTTACTGTTTGTAAACATGGGCTGGCTGGGTCAGAAGGAGAGCTTACAAAAGTTACTTTCTTGAATTACAATTCCCAGAACCACTAAGCTATCATAGTAATGTTTGTAAGCACTGGTCAGGACTCATGAGGTTGTGATCTGATCCAAAGCTACTTGGAAATTGAATTGCTCATAGACTGTCAGTTTCTAACTCTACTGTTTTAATGCTGTTTTAAAAAAAAGATTCAGGACAAGCTTGCATAATATCATTTCACCAATATGGCAGAGATAGGGATGAGGTGTAAAGTATATGTAATGTGGCTTGTTCTTAAGTGCAGTAATTGGAGCACTCAGTTGTTAGATCTGCCAAGCCGATAAGGGGAGGAAAACCTCCTTGGGAAAAGGCAAAATGTCGAAGAGGCTGACAGCGATATGCACCAGTTGGAAGAGGCCCAACATTGCTTTAGCCTGTAAGACATTGGCATAATTGTACCTCCCTTTTGGGCTCAGGCCTGGTGATAAATGATACCTACTGAACCTCAGTTATTGCTATTATTTCAATCTGATACAGGCCAAAATGCTTCTTTCTTTCAGCACTCAGGTTCAGTAGCGGGGGCTATTCTTACGTGGGACTGCTCACACCAGGGACAAAGCTCCCAAAGGGGTTGGTATGGAGAAATCACAGCACACTCTTTGGCAGGCGAGGATGGTCCAAGACAATTTTGCTGCCTGCCTGTAACAAAGTACAAGATATTGCCGTTAAATCATCAGTATTCTGTACAGAAGCTGAATAGAGGAGGAGCATAAATTTCCATAAGTCCTGATATGTGTGTGAAAGAGAGAGATAGAAATATTTCAAGTCAGGTTAAGGGATGTAATTCTTCACTAAGGAAGCAAGTAGTAATCTAAGCAATTTTCTTCCCACACCAAGAAAGTCTTCAAAAACCACTATGTTTACAAAACTTATTTACAATTGAGTACATATTCTGTGCAACTACCTCTGAGGATGTTTGCCATAGATGCAGGCGAAACGTCAGGACAGAATGCCTCTAGACCATGGCCATATAGCCCGAAAAAAACCTATAACAACCTATTCTGTGCAAAATCCACACATGGTGCCTCATCACACTAGAGAATGAATCCTGCAGAATTCTGCAGAATTCTGAGGTTTGTAGTTTAGTGAGGCTGTTAAAGGCTCCTCCCTAAACTACAAACCCCAGAATTATGCAAGAGGCAGCAACTGGATTTAAAATGGATTCATCTAGTGTGATGAATGGTTGCTTTTCACAGAAAAACAGCCAATTCAGCACAGAAATATTATTTGCTGCACAAAGAAATCTTGCCAGTACTGGATGCTATTTTTCAGGGCAAGGTTGGACTACAGTTTCCAGTATTCATCACCATTAGCTATGTCAGCTTAGGCTGCTGGGAATTTTACCCCAACCATATCTGGAGAAATATGGTTTATCACACCCAGTAGCATATTAAAATGTTTACTTCTATTGATAGACAAAACCTGTTCTCCTTGATTCAGCATGGACTCTTTCTCTGCCTTTTTTTCTTGAGAATCCAAGTTTCTAATTTGGAGGAGCTTTTTATTCCTGTGCATGTATTTTGCTTTTGCTTAAATGTTGTTGCTGTATTTATTAATGCATATCCTGCTTTTCTCCTCAGATAGTATCCAAAGTATTTTACAATGTATATTAACAATCAATTCAATAAGAAATCATATTGAACCATTACAAATCAAAACAGTACAAAGGTGTTTTTTTTTTCCAAAAAAGGCTTTATAGAATATATTTGTAGTTGCTCACCTATTGTAGTTTTCTTATAGAATAAGAATAAAAACAACAATCTCTTACCTTCCTTTCCTCATAGATCAACAATTACCTTACCATGGATTTGACAGACCAAAGCTCAAAACACAGCCATACTCATGTGATAGATTTAGGAATATGAATACTCTGTTGATAAGTTCCAGGATGGTATCTTTCTGGTAGAAACATTCTGAATAGGGTTCTGAAGTAGTCACAAATCCATTGTAATTCATGGAAGATGATTTGTAGATGGGAAGTTCCTACTGTACTTCCTCAGTCATTCAGAAGTGGTCTTTCTTGAAATGTGGTTAGTTTACTGTGCAGTTGCTCCTTTTGAATCATGTTATATAGTAGAAGCCTTGTATGACACAGAATCCATTCCTTTCTGGGCTGACATTCAGCATCATAAATGGTTCTGACGCACATCTTGGATCATGCAAAATTAATAAAGCGAGAATCCACTTTAGATTTCCTCCTTATGTATAACCTCCAGTCAGGTTGATGATACTTCACCAATTGTCTGTTCAAAGGTCACAGTGTGGATTTTCATCATTCCATGTGTCAGATCTTGGCTCATGTTCAGCTATAATGGCACAGTAAGGTCTGGCCCATTCTTCTGAGCGTCACTCTGATCTTTTTGTTCAGTGCTTTGAATTACAAGAAGTCGAAGGAATTCTTCATGGAAAGTACCTAGATCCAACATGGCTTGAAGAAATGGAAGTGAGCAAGGACTATTTTTCCTTACTTCCTTTCTTTTTTGGAGCTCTCTGTGTTATCTTCTACAATGGATGTGTACATGAACTTATTTTGTAAAGACACGTAATAGCAAATCCTATTGAAATGAACAACTTCTGATGGAAGTTGCCATAGAGTCTCACTAGGGAACTTTTTGGTATCTCCAACCTATTGTTACAGCCTTAGCAGACTTTTGATATGTTAGTTTTTTGGACTCTAATTTCCACCATCCCCTTGCTTTCATTAGCTCTTGGAGTATTCTGGGAGTTTTAATCCAGAAAATTTGAGCAACTTCACATTTAACTTTAAAGGCTTCCAGTGACAGTCGCTTCAGTTTGGTACATTGGCTTCCCATGCTCCAAGCAACCATTGAGGAACATCTGGTATGGTTTATTATTAATTCTGGGAATGTGCATTTATAATGCATTTTTGGGAACCATTGCTGTTATTCCTGGAGAGTGCTGTAATGAACAATTTTATTCTTTTCCTATTGGGAGACAAATTTCTACTTAGAGATTGTTTTTCAGGCTTAATTATATTAGTTTCTATCGCCTTTTTATTGCCTGAAAGTATGTCTTAGTAAGAAGAGCAGCTGAAAAGGCTGCCAACCTCTGTTATAGAGAAATCAGAGTTCCTAATGTTTTTGAATAAGGCGCTTAGAGGCTTTAACTTCGAAACCTGGCATTTCATGCTAGGTTGGAAAGAGCAGAAACACATACACCTTCTTCTTTCTCAAATAGCAGCTAAGCAAAGGAGTCAGTTATTACAAGTGGAGCAGTAATTCGAAATAAACTGATGCCTTTATGAGGGTGGATAGGTCATGGGATCCCATTCACTAATATTTCAAGATCAAGTTGGAGGCAAAGACAGAAATATCAGCACTACTGGATTTCCCAAGTGAAACATGCAACTGGAATAAGCCCTTAAATTGAGCAGGAAGGCAAACATAGAATCATAGGACCATAGAGTTGGAAGAAACCACATGGGTCATCCAGTCCAACCCCCTGCCAAGAAGCAGGAAAATTGTATTCAAAGCAGCACCGACAGATGGCCATCCTTTCTCTGTTTAAAAGCCTCCAAAGAAGGAGACAACAAGAAACAGACAACAAGCAATAACTTTGCCCAAATGATCTACCAAGCCATAGCATTGCTTTCAGTCTAGCCTACTCAGATTTTCAAACATTTCAAATATCAATACTTATAGAACTTTAGAATTACATAGAGAAAAACAAAATGCACATGTTAATCCTTATCTGAGGTCTACGTGACCTGCACAAAATGTATCTAGCACTTGCTTGTTGTTTAAGAGGAAGTTCTCGGGGTCTGGTACTGTATGTAGCCATTACATCTGGTAGTTGATCCTGGCCACAAAATATTGCAGTTACAGAAATAATATTGCATAACAGAAAATGACAAAGATCAGCAGACAAGTAGGCAATTCAGCTGTTGTCAAAATGAAGTTGTTCAGGCTCATTATAACTGATCCACAGGCAGCTTATTCTTTATTTCTTATTTCTTATTTCTTATTTTATGACAATGAAAGGACTGCGCAGAAAGTTACTTTTGCACATTGAAAGGGAAAAGTGGGAAGACAAGAGGAAAGCTAGGGCATTTTAAAAGCAGATGAAAAAGTAGGACAACAGAATGTTAAGTGGCACTATCCTTGCCAAATATAAATGAATGGAACATATGAGTTTATTTATTTATATTTATTTATTTACTTTATTTGTATACCGCAGTTTCTCAGCCCTTAGGTGACTCAACGCGGTTAACAACAACAGGAGCAAAAATTCAATGCTAGCATCATACAAACCATTTAAAAACAATTAACACAATAATATACTAAGTAATTACAGATCAGTAAACAACTCATTAGCATTAGTTGGCAAATTAAAATTAAATAGTAACATTACAACCTATTTATATAGAATCAAGCACATACGTTATCATCATATCTTCTATGCCTCATACTAAGAACCAGGAAAAAACTTTGGGTCAGAAATTTTCAGCAACTCGGGAAGCTTGGGGACTTGGGGAGGCAGTCCCCCACCTCCACCCACCCCTTGTGTTGTGACAGTTCCCAGCTGTGACACAGATCCTACCTTCTTCCCAGTACAAAGAAGAAGTCATATTGGACTTCTCTCCTCCATAGGATCATTGTATATCAAATCCAGCTTGATGGAAAGTAACAACAAATTTTGAGAGATACCAAGATTATAACATTACCAAATGAGGCAAATCTAGGGGTAGCTTGTTATGAGAAAACCCACAAAAACATTTATAACATAATGAGGACCAACATATTTTTATATGGCCAAATATTTTTGCAGATCATCACCCATGCCTCATATGATTTGACCCATTAAAGGTTATAGCAAAGAAAATGTGTTAGTCTATAAGGTGGCACAAGATATTCTGTTGTTTTCATCTACAAACACATGAACAGTTCTCAAATAAATAAGTTGTGATAATACCATATGTTGCATTTTTATATAAAGAGCTGTGCTTTGAAAATAAATTTGACTGTGTGCAAACTTACTAACAGTAAATTGTTTATAAAATGGTAAACAACCAGCAATTTTAGGCACACTTACCTGGGAGTAAAACCCATTCCCCTAACTTCCGAGAAGACATGTCTAAGATTGCTTTGACAGCCTTTTAAAAGACTCTGGCATTTCTTCTTTGGGTCTTATGAGGAACTATTAACATTCTTGTAAAACCATTAGCACCAAAAGACCCAAATTGATGGCAGCAGCAATGTTCATAAAAAATGGAGTGATCCTGATTTATGTACCCGATAATTCAATATTTCAGGAAAGGGCTTTGATCTGGAAAGCTGTGAAAACAGGGCAGGCATGTTAAAGATTATCATTATAGATAGAATCCTTTCAACTTTTACCAGTTTCAGATCTGACGATTTAGAAACGAAACAACACCACACAACAGAGACACACAGTCACGCAAATGCAGGAATGCCAACATCATTTATGCTGCTCTTTCACCAAAAATATGTCTGGATTGTGCAGCACTGATGCTATAAATCTCATATTTTCTTATTAAAATTCCAATCCAATGCTCTCCTTCTCCTGACCATATATCCAGCCCTCCACAAATCCACAGGGTAGAATAGCTTAAGATAATGGGTCCTTTCACACTATGTGATTACAGATATAATTCAGTTAATGAAATATATTTGTTTATTAACCTTGTTTTTAATCCTGCCTTTCTCCTAATATAAGGACTCAAGGTGACTAACAACAAATATGACACAATACCAATGCCACAAATGCATTAAAATATGAGTATAAAAAAAATTAAACCTTTTCTGTCATTAAAAATATAAAAATGCATTTTAAAACAAGCCAACCCCCGCCCTGCCCAGAATACCAATGTATGTGTTCCTGAGCATTATTCCTATAACATAAAATTTACCAGAGACAGAAATAACATAGAAAGAATGGAAATAGTTTTTTACACCACAAAAATGAAGAGGAATTGAACATGTTTTCTCAGACTTTGGATTCCAAACTATCAATATGCACAACTGAATTGAAATGACCAGTAAATCTGGGGTATCCTGCCCTGAATACTCCAGATTTACATACCTACTGAATTGTGTCCAGACAGTCCAACATGTCCTCTTGCTGACCTGTCCCATTATGCTTGTTGGCCACAGAGCTACTTATGAGCATCTGACCATTGCCTGTTGTGTCTGCTAAAATTGTAATGGAGTGTCCACATGATCAGCAAAGAAGAGGAGGAGCTGATTGTGGAGGCACCACATTATCACATTTCATGGTTGACAAGGAGCAGTAGCCACAACATAGGAATGATCCATCTCCTTTTCTATACTGATGGGCACAGAGAAAGAGTGACTAACATTAGTGCCCAAGTGGACCAAAACAGCAGTTGGTGAGGAAGTTTTATTTCTCCCTGCTTTTTTGTTTGTTTGTTTGCAATTCACACAAACTTACTAAGGGATTTTGGAGGCAGCTGCTGTTTACCTTGCCAGTTGCAAGCAAGCTTCAAATGCTACAGAAAGTTTAGCTAGAGTAGGAGCCCATTCTTACCCAGTTCTAGTTTATTGCATGATTTAGGATTAAGTTGCAAACATGCTGCAGCAACCTAACTCTGAGCAAATGTATTTCTCTGTTTTCTTTTCACAAATTTCCCCAGTACTGATGCTAGTAAAAAAAACAAAAAACAAACTACTAGCTAGAGAGAAAATGAAGTGGAAATGAAGAGGGAGCATTAAAACAACTTTGTGAATGTTGAGCTTCTCTGACAGAAGCTTTGTTATTTGAAGCACGCCTATAATTTGAATTAACTTTATATGCTATGCAACATCCTGGGATTTATAGTTTCTCCACTAGAGTTTTCTGAGAATTATAATTACCACTTCCTAAACTTTTTGGGCTGGCATTCAGGAAGAGATGATCTTGGGGATCAAACCCATCCTTGCTGGGGTTTCAATCTTCCATTCTACAGACAACCACACCATCTTTCTTACAACATCATAATTTTATGGCTCCCCAACTTTTGAATAAGCTCTTTTCCATTTGAAAAGACTGAAATGCTTATCTTAAGGCACAGTTATTGCCAGCAAATAGTTTAAACTAAAATATGATGGTATTTTTAATTGGTTTACCCTTAGCCCTGCTTTCCACTGAAATTTGGCCCCTGGGAAATAATTTGGCTTTTGGGCTAAAATGTAGTTTTAGGGATTCAATCCCTTGTCCTAGGTAAGGACTCAGGGTTAAGCTGGCCCCAAAGATTTGTGAGCATGAACACTATCTTAACATTAATGTAACTGGGGCATGTCTAACTTGCCCTGAGTTCAACTGGAGACTGTCAAGCTCTGGTTCATGGTTAGTTCATGTTTTTAACAAGTATTAAGTTCAGTGTGATATAGATTGTACAGATGTGATAAGATAGAGCTGCATTTCTAAATAGCACCTTTGCAAATACGAATGCTGTTTTTCCCCAAGGCCAAAGGACTGGACTAGGATTTCCAAGGTTTTGTTTTCTTTTCCTTTTCCTTTTCTGCTCTAACCTGAATAGCAAAAATGTAATGTTTTGTTCTGGAACTGTTCTATACACAACCTGTCCATTAGTCACCTAATCCATTTTTTATCACTTCGTACTTCATTTTCTTCCTTTGACCTTTGAGGATTCCTGAGGAATTCTAAAATCCATTAGTATCTATGAACACTCTCAGCAAATCCATAAATGATTGCTTAATGGTCATGGCTAATCAACATTGAGCAGTCTTGGTGCAGTTAAAGATCTCACCTCCCAAGGTTTTAACTTTTAGATGTGGATGCCTATACTTTCCTCCCTCCTTTGTGCATTTATAGTATTTAAAACAACAACAAATCAATAGAGTTAACACATGCAATCAAAAATGATAATACAGATCGCCAACCAAACACAGCACCTGACAATGTTAATTTTTTGGACGGTGACCAGGGAATTCTGAAAGTTGCAATCCAAAAGGTAACCTTGTTAAATTCTGGAAAATGTGAGAATCACAAAGTTTTTAGCATCAAGATTTGGGGAAAATTACTTTTGGGCCACAACTCCTAACATAGCTAGTGGAATTTTGAGAGTTATAACCCAAAACTAATTTCTCAAACTCTAGTCTCTCCCACTTTAACATTTTCAGGATAACTATTGAGTGTTTTAATCAATCCCTCAAACTAAAATATACCCCTTAATTCTTTCCCATTTGGAAAGTACTGCTTTAGAGCTATCACTTTAATGCAAAATACAACCAAATCCACAAAATACTTTTATTGACTAACCAAAATGCAGAAAATGCATAATGTGAGCTTTTGAAACGTTTGCTAGCTTCTTCATTAGGCAAAGATGTTGAAAATCATACAGGCTAAAAATGGTAATGATGTTAGAATCACAGTCCTGTATTATGACTCAGTTGCTGTTGTCTATTAAAATGGCATTGAGGGAATTTGGCGCAGGTAGAGGCCATTTCTTTTTGGCCATGTGAATATCGGGGACAAAATTTATTTATTTATTATTATTTATTTGCTTTATTTCTATACCGCGTTTCTCAGCCTAATTAGGCGACTCAATTCAAAAGGAATTAAAAGAGAGATACACTTGGCCTTCCACATTCATTGGTTTGGCTGTCATGGTTTTGATTAGTATGGTCCCTAATGTGACTCTGTAGTTAATGTCCACTAGAAGTTAATTATAGACGTGTACTGGAGGACCTAGATATTCCTAAAGAGAACATCTTTCCAGTAGAAGTTGACCATTCAGACTCTGGGGTTGGAAGGAGTCCATACGCTTTAGGTCCAACCTATCTTGGAGACCGCATCTCAAACTATAAACTGGCACGGGCTCTAAAATCTGCCAGGGAGGCCCTTCTCTGGGTTCCAACTCCATCTCAAGAATGGTTGGTGGGAATGAGAGAGAGGGCCTTCTCGGTGGTGGACCTCCAGCTTTGGAATACCCTCCCCAGAGAGAGGAGGGCATTCCAAGGTTAGCCCCCATTCTTCAAGTTTTTTGATCAAACCTGAAAACATGGCTCTTCAAACAGGCCTTCGACCATGATTAGAATTTTAATTGCTAAACTCAAGGTGATTTGTCTCACTTTGATTGCACTTTATGAGATTGATACTTGAATACAGTCTATATTATACCTGCAGCCACTGCTGTGTTTTACTGAATTTGTAAATAAGGGTTTTTATGATGTTTTAGGTAAAATTGTTGTGTAAATTTATATTGTCATTGTTTTACATGTTCATGTACTGTTGTATTTTATGTGTGTTGCACTTTCAAGTGCTTTTGTGACCCACCCCGAGTCCCTTCAGGGAGATGGTGGCAGGATATAAATAAAGTTATTATTGGTTTTATTAAGGGGCACCGAGGATTGCATTTATTTTAATTTATTATTTTATTTTATTTATATCCTTTCTCTCTATTGTGGACCAAGGTGGCTTATGATGTAATAGAACAAGGAGCATCTGTGAGGTTAGTGAGGATGGGTGAGCATTCTTAGCTATGGTAGAAGAAAGAAAAATAATAAAAACCAGCTCAATCATCTTGTAAAGTTGCAATTATGTACACAATTATTGAGACACAATGAACACAACTGGTCCCACTGAACACTACACATGTGATGAACACTGCTGGCGAAATATGTTTTGGTTTGATCTGCATTTGGGGATGAAGATTGATAATGTCGATAATATTCCATCTTTTCCCCAAAATTAAGGCTCAAGGCGATTTATAATTTAGAACAATAGCAATGCAGAAGATGTTTACTTCTTGGGAGGAGAGCAATGACAAAGCTCGATAAAATAGTGAAGAGTAGAGACAACACACTGGCAATGAAGATCCACATACTTAAAGCAATGGTATTCCTCGTAGCAACCTATGGATGTGAGAGCTGGACCATAATGAAGGTTGAGTGAAGGAAGATAGACGCTTTTGAACTGTGGTGCTGGAGGAAAATTCTGAGAGTGCCTTGGACTGCAAGAAGATCAAAACAGTCCATACTCCAGGAAATAAAGCCCAACAACAAATCACTGGAGGGAAGGATAATAGAGGCAAAGATGAAGTACTTTGGCCACATAATAAGACAGAAAAGCTTGGAGAAGACAATGATGCTGGGGAAAATGGAAGGAAAAAGGAAGAGGGGCCAACCAAGGGAAAGATGGATGGATGGTATCCTGAAAGTGACTGGCTTGACTTTGAAGGAACTGGGGATGGCTACGGCCAACAGAGAGTTCTGGTATGGACTGATCCATGAGGTCACAAAGAGTCGGAAGCGACTAAATGAATAAACAATTACAACTTAGAACTTGTCATCCCCTACTTTTCTATAATACTAGCTATTACAGAGTGGGCCAAAAGTCACAATGAGGTTTCAATATTTAACAACACTTTGATTTTCTGTTTTTAATTTGCAATACCATAACATCATATACAGCATATCTAGGAAATTAAATTAAATTACATAATATGAAAATCTTTTCCATTTTTTCAAAATGTTATTAAAACATCAGACAACTTTGTGACTTTTGGTCCCCTGTATAAGTATCATATATATTATGCTAGCATTTGAAACAGCAAGCACTTGGTCTGTGGAAGCTAGCAGTGCTGCCTCTGAAAGATAGTCTAAGAATTCCCAAGGAAATGCATGTCACCATATTCAGACCTGGGACTGCTGAAATCCATGGTTGACAGGAATAAGTTGATGCATAGCTTCAGCCTAAATTTTCAAATATTTTCTAGAGTGATTCACCACCATTTTGTTCTTGTAAAAGAAAATTGGAACACAGTTGCCAGGCCTGAGCGAGAAAGCATTCTCCTTCAGGGAATCTCTTGTGGGTGTGCTGTTGTCTTTGAGATCAGCTTATTGAAAAATCAATGTCCATTTGGATGACCGACACAGATGGCCATCATCCAGTTTTTAGTCATTCTGGGTCATCTGATGAGATCAGAGAATATCTGATCAGGTTACCTGGTATCTCACATATTATTGACAAAGTAATCTTGTTTTGCAGTACAGATTTCAACCCTGATTACTCTCTATTAAATCTCTTCTTTAAGAGGTTGCTATTAAATGGAAGATATGTGGTAAGGTGTTGGCACAACCAAGAACATCTAAAATGTTGATAGCCCTTTGGAACAAATGGAAAGTTATTAAATCCAGACCCAAAATGGAGGCCCACTGATGTTCTGCCCATCCATATTTGTATATGGATGTGATTTTGTCATTGTATCCTCACTGCAGGGATTAAAGACAAGATGCTGGAACACCTTCACTTGGTTGGAAGCATCAGTTGTTGCGTGTGGGTGTGCAAGGAGCTTTGAAAATCGGCTATAGCCCATTCTTCAGGGGAGCCGTTTTCCTTGATCCCCAGTCATTTGGAAACATCAGCCTGAGATAGATTGAGACCAAGTAGTTTTCCGAAAAAAAATCTATGAGTACTTGGGGTAGAGATATTTCAACCTGTGTGACCATCATATTCAGGATGTCAAAGTAATTTGGTTAGTTTTGTTGGTGGATTAATTTGGACATGTTGTCAAGATTGGTTTAAATAGGGAAGGAGTTAAGCACTGGAGACTGATGAATGACCCAAGGCATCTTTATGATGAGAGGGTTCTTCTTATCCAACCAGCCCTTCACCTTTGACTAGTACAAAGGGATCTTCAGCAAGCAGCAACAGTAAGAACTGACCACGGAACAACAGACTGGTTCAAGATTGGGAAAGGCGTATGGCAAGGCTGCATACTCTCACCCAACCTTTTTAACTTGTATGCAGAACACATCATGCGATGTGCAGGGCTTGATGAATGCAAGGCTGGGGTTAAGATTGCTGGAAGAAACATTAACAACCTCAGATATGCAGATGACACCACTCTGATGGCCGAAAGCGAGGAGGAGCTGAGGAGCCTTCTAATCAAGGTGAAAGAAGAAAGCAAAAGCTGGGTTGCAGCTAAACATCAAAAAAACCAAGATTATGGCAACAAGAATGATTGACAACTGGAAAATAGAGGGAGAAAATGTGGAGGCCGTGACAGACTTTGTATTTCTAGGCGCAAAGATTACTGCAGATGCAGACTGTGGCCAGGAAATCAGAAGACGCTTACTTCTTGGGAGGAGAGCAATGTCCAATCTCGATAAAATAGTAAAGAGTAGAGACATCAGACTGGCAACAAAGATCCGCCTCGTCAAAGCCATGGTATTCCCTGTAGTAACCTACGGATGTGAGAGCTGGACCTTAGGGAAGGCTGAGCGAAGGAAGATCGATGCTTTTGAGCTGTGGTGTTGGAGGAAAGTTCTGAGAGTGCCTTGGACTGCGAGAAGATCCAACCAGTCCATCCTCCAGGAAATAAAGCCCACTGCTCACTGGAGGGAAGGATACTAGAGACAAAGTTGAAGTACTTTGGCCACATCATGAGGAGACAGCAAAGCCTAGAGAAGACAATTATGCTGGGGAAAGTGGAAGGTAAAAGGAAGAGGGGCCGACCAAGGGCAAGATGGATGGATGGCATCCTTGAAGTGACTGGACTGACCTTGAAGGAGCTGGTGGTGGTGACGGCTGACAGGGAGCTCTGGAGTGGCCTGGTCCATGAGGTCATGAAGAGTCGGAGACGACTGAACGAATGAACAACAACAGTACAAAGGGATGCAAAATGGGATCTACATTTGGGGCCATTAGTGTATGGTGTCTAAATCTATGGTAACTTGGGATAGAAAGTATATCCTTAATATATCAGGAAAACACAAACAAGGATCACAAATAAGAACTCAGCAACACATCATGTTAATTAAAAACAGTGATGTAGCAACACTTCTATGAAAGCTAGAATAATATTCACAGATTCCTGCTGGAAGTGGCATCTCTACACATACTTTAGTTTCACAGAAAGTATCAGGGTTGGTTTTTTCTTGTTTTTTCTTGCTTTTTTTTTTTTGCTAGTGTATCACCAAGTTCAATAGCATGGCTGTGAGTGTGACTGCAGTGGCAGGTCATGTTTTCTGGTGGGTTGGTAGGGGACCAGTGTAGTCCCTCTCCTATGGAAATCATCCGCTTTGGGCATACAGTGTCTGGTAACTGCTTTTGGAAGGCATAGAGAAGGAATTTTCTTCTCTCAACTCTGTTACTATTTTCTAAATGTTTACACATGTAGACAGCATTTGCCAAATATCCAATATCTCTGTTTTACACCCAGTAATATTGGATATCAGTATTTAATAGATTACATGTAGTGGCGTTTCAGATTACACTGTTGGCTTGCAGGAATATTTAACATTTTGCGATAATGTTATAATTGATATGAATTATAAAATCATACAACCATAGAGTTGGAATAGACCAGAAGAGCCATCCAGTCTAGTTTCCTGTCATACAAAAATACAGAATCTAAACATTTCCAACAGACGGCCTCTTTTTAAAGATGTCCAAATAAAATCACTCAATCACAGTTCCAGGCAATGTATTTTGCTGTCAAATAGCTCTTACTATCATGAAAGTTTTCCTAATGTTTAGGTATTTTTCTGTAGTTTGAATTCATTACTCTGTTTCTAGCCTTTGTTCCATCCTCAATATGACAAAAAAATTAAACAGAGCCATCAAGTTATCTTTTAATCTGCTCTTTTACAGGCTCCATGTCCAGCTTCCTAAACGACTTTTTTTCTATTTTCTTTTCATCTTTTAAAATTGTTTTTATTTTGGCAGAATATCATAGAATCATAGAGTTGGAAGAGACCTTGTGGGCTGTCCATACCAACCCTCTGCCAAGAAGCAGGACAATTGCATTCAAAGCACCCCCAACAGATGGCCATCCAGCCTCCAAAGCCCGCAAAGAAGGAACCTCCACCAAACTCCATGGCAGAGAGTTCCACTGCTGAATAGCTCTCACAGTTAGGTAGTTCTTCCTGATGTTTAGGTAAAATCTCCCTTCCTGTAGTTTGAAGCCATTGTTACACATCCTAGTCTTCAGGACAGCAGAAAACAAGCTTTCTCACTCCTCCCTATATCTACCCCTCACATGTTTATACATGGCTATCATGTCTTCTTTCAACCTTCTCTTCTGCAGGCTAAACATGCCCAGCTCTTTAAGCCACTGCTCATAGGGCTTGTCCTCCAGATCCTTCATCATTTTAGTTGCCCTCCTCTGGACACATTCCAGCTTGTCAACATCTCCCTTCAATTGCAGTGCCCAGAATTGGACACAGTGTGATGCCAGGTGTGGTCTGACCAAGGCAGAATAAAGGGGTAGCATGACTTCCCTGGGTCTAGACAATATACTCCTACATATGCAGGGCAAAATCCCATTGGCCGCATCACATTGTTGGCTGATATTTAACTTGTTGTCCATGAGGACTCCAAGATCTTTTTCACATGTACTGCTGTTGGTCCAGGAGTCCCCCATTCTGTATCTTTGCATTACATGTTTTCTGCCTAAGTGGGGTATAGCATTTGTCCCGGTTGAACTTCATTTTGTTAGTTTTGGCCATCTTTCTGATCTGTTAAGATTGTTTTGAATTCTGATCCCTCCCAATTTGATGTTGATGCAAACTTGATAATTATGCCTTCTAAGCCTTCATCTAAGTCATTAAGAGAGATGTTGAACAGAACCGAACCCAGGATGGAATCCTGAGGCACTCCACTTGTCACTTCTTTCTAGGATGAAGAGGAACCCTTTGGGTTCGTTCATTTAACTAATTACAGACCCACCTAACCGTAATTTTGCCTAGCCCACATTTGACTAGTCTGTTTGCCACAACATCATGGGGCATCATTTTAAACATGAAATCCCCATATAGGAATTTTCCTTTCTTCCTGGAAACCTTTGGAGGGCACCCAGTCCTTCTTGAATATTGAAGGGTCTCTTACCTGATGATATCTTGTCAAAATGTCCATTTGCATTGTGTCAGCTGCTTTTACTATCCGTTCTTCCATTTTTGGTGTTTCTTCTAGTTTCCACGTCCATGCATACACAATTCTCGCTGAAATTGTCATCAGAATGAAAAGTCTGTCAAATGTCTTCAAAGGTGATCTATCTGTTATGCTTAGTAAGAATGTTTTTGGATGCATGAGTATTTTTAGTCTTAATACTTTTATGGATCTTAATCCATTTTTTTGCCTTTTTCTAGGACCACCACATATGAAAAAATGGTCCTGTTGCTTGTTTATATTTCCAACAGATATTTTTCGATTGTGGCTGAATTTTGACGATTTTTACAGGTGTCGTGTAATATTGATAGAACATTTTGTAAACGTTTTCTAACAGTGAGTAATTTTTGAATATTTTTATTTTTCCTTTCTAGAGGCATTCCCACTCATCAAAACTAATTGCACAGCCAATATTTTTCGCCCATTTTAGCATACATTCTTTGGTATATTCAGCTTTCGTGTGTGTAGTTTTAGCAGCAGGGTGTAGATTTTGGATAGTTGTTTATTTCTTACTTGTAATATTTTGTCAGATTCAGTCTTTCCTTCCTCAAATCCTATGTGTATGTCCCTTGGATACTGGTGTTAATTCAAATCAGTTCAAGTTGTAGTCTTGCTTATTTATTTGCATCTTTGTTTTTAATTGAAGATTGTCTTGTGTCTTCTTGAGTAATCTGCATAGATTAACCATCTTCTATTGCCCTTAGGATTTTGACTTTGCTTGAAGGCTTCCTGAATCAAAGTCCATTGTGGCACTTTTGTATAAAAATTATTTTGTGCTTGTTCCAGGTTCTCATCAGAATTTTCCTAATTGGGTGTTTATTAAAGTTTGGGTCTTTTGCCACTTTTCCATACATTAGGTGTGCATGCAAGCCAAATTTCAAGAATTATGAGGCTTTTGATTATTAACATGGATCCATTCTTTTAACTGCTTCTCAGTATAGTTTCAAGTTTAGGGCGCGGTCCTTTTCTTTGTTTAGTATCTTGTAATTTTTTCATCTTTATTCTAGAAATTCTAAAAAGATCTTTTTTGCATTTCTTTAAAAATTTCCTCTTTTGCGAGTAAATTATCATTACGCCTCAGTGTCAATTCTCCTTTTAATCTTCTCTTCTCCAGGCTAAACATGTCCAGTTCCATTAAGAACTTTTCATAGGGCATAGCTTACCAAACTTTTACCATTTTTCTTTGGCTTTTTAGCTGGAATATCACATATAGTGTTGTTACACCATGTGCCACCCATTCTATATTTGACTTTTTTATCTTCATTTTTTATTTTTGTCTAAATATAGTCTATATATTTTGTCTAAGCATAGAAATATACATTTATCCCTGTGGAAATTCCATTTTTAAAAAAGTTTCAACCCAGCTCTCTAATCTGTTAATATCATTTTGAATTTTTATCCTGTACTTTTGTCCCCAGTAACTTGGTGCCATCTGCAAATTTATAAGCATGCGTGCCTTCCTCCCCTGCCTTTTCTGCATAAGGATGCAGCAGGCCACTGTGTCCTTATGCTGAGAGGACAAGGAAAATGAGGAGTACCTGAGATAAGCACCCAGAGGGCCGCATCCAGCCCCCAGGCGTTAGTTTGCCCATGACAGTTCTATACAGTTGTATAGAGCCTATCTATTCAGATCTCATTGCCATTTGATGCCTTTTACAGTAGACTCTTAGTTAACTGACACTTATGGGGATAATTAGATGCCAGATAAATGTAGCTTTTGGTGCTTGAGTGTTACTATTAAAAATAGACCTAACTTATACAATGCCCTATAAATCATACCATAAGCTCCATACTGACTAGATATTAATATTTAAATACCAGCGGAGTTGATGGCGGAGGACCATCGTTTCAATGATGGTGGTCTTTGTTCTTCGAGCACGCTGACGTTTGTCTGTTGTTTTCCCAAGAGATTTGCAGGATTTTTCAGAGGCAACGCTGATGGAATCGTTCTAGGAATTGCATGTGACGTGTAGATAGTCCATGTCTCGCAGGCTTATAGCATGGTTTGGAAGAACAATAGCTTTATAAACAAGCACCTTGGTATCCCTATGGATGTTCCAGTCCTCAAACACTCTGTGCTTCATTTGGAAAAATGCTGCACTCGCAGAGCTCAGGTGGTGTTGTATGCCACCATCTCCCAAAGCAGTTGCACTACTCCGAACTCAAGAATGGAAAACGGAATGTTGGTGGGCAGGAAAAGAGATTTAAAGATGGACTCAAAGCCAACCTTAAAAACTAAGGCATAGACACTGAGAACTGGGAAACCCTGGCCCTTGAACGCTCCAGCTGGAGGCCAGCTGTGACCAGCAGTGCTGTAGAATTTGAAGAGACACGAATGGAGGGTGAAAGAGAGGAACGCGCATCAAGCCAACCCCAACCAGGACTGCCTTCCACATGGAAACCAATGCCCTCACTGTGGGAGAACATGCAGATCAAGAATAAGGCTCCACAGTCACCTATTTACCCACTGATCTTGGAAGACAATCCTACTCGGACAGAGAGGGATTACCTAAGTAAGTAAGTAAGTAATTAAAATACCAGTAATTAAAAGCAAATTAGGACACATAAAGACAAACTTAACTTAATGTAACATTTCTGCAAAAAATGATTTATTTTTAATTGAAAGTATTATTTCTTTGATTTTTGCTAGTTTCTTGAGTTCCAGTTAACTGAGAGTCTTCTGTATATTGTGCTTCCACCTCTAGAAGGACAGGCAGACATTAACTGGCTGTGGATGACATATAATGGGTGACAAGTAGCCCATGCTTGAGGGGAAGGCTCTTGCATGAAGGAGGACTGGTTATTAGTACTTTGGTGAGACACCAGCACTCATTAGCAGAAAAAGCTAAAGGCTTTATAAAACTACAGCTCCAATAATTCTATACCATTGACCCATCACAATTAATGTGGTGTAGATTCCAGTGCTCAAATCACTACATCATTCTGGCTCTGCAAGATTACACCAAATTCCAAGTAATGTGGAAAAGCTAATTCCCTCTTCCGGGATACAAATATGACTCATTGCTGCCCTCTTCTGTGTTGTATTGATAAGTCACTCTTTTAAGAAATGGGAGAGTTGTTGGATTCAGTGAAGGAGAAACAAGTTTTAATAAAGAGACCAGGAAAAGTGCCACTGATGCCATTGGCTCAGCTAATTTCAGTTTCTGAACTGGCTGCACTTTCTCTCTGGCAATTTCTAGTTCCTGAGCTCAGTGAATCCAAACTGATTTCACAATAGAAAAACAAAATCAGAATGTATTAAACACACAGTCATTTCATTCCTGCAGATAATTCATTTCACAGTAGAATGCAACTATTACCACTGTGGCCCCCATATGTTTCATATATGTTTATGCTTATTGTAACACAAACTAAAGCAGTTTAACAGGATGATTGTTTTTTTTATTAGAAAAAACCCTGACATTTGAGTTTGTGTTCCTTCAGTTTGGAAATTAAGTGATGGTTGGATCCTTGGTGTTTTAAGAATCCCTAAAAGTCTTATATTTTACAGCTGGAAAGATAAACATTCACCATCCATTATTTGATGGTCAGAAAATTTCACTGATTTAGCTAATCATGAACATGCATTCTACAAGTGCCAGATTCAAGAAAATGTATCTCTTGACATAATAGTCAGCTTATGCCAATAAGGATACCTAGTTCAACAACACTTAACTAACCTAAAGGTGCCGGATTCTACCTGATCTTGGAATCTAGGAAAGGTTGGCCTTGATTAGTACTTGTATGGGAGGCCATCAATGAATACCCGGAACAAAGCCGGGTATTCCTTGCCTAAGAAAACCCTATGAAAATCATGGGGCTATCATAAGTCAACAGAGATCTTAAAGGTACCAAACACACACATAACACAAGCCTTGAATAAAATTTCTGGAAGAAACATTAACAACCTTAGATATGCAGATGATACCATTTTGATGGTTCAAATCACAGAGGAGCTGAGGAGCCTTCCAACCAAGGTGAAAAAAGAAAGTGCAAACGCTGGGTTGCAGTTAAACATAAAAAAGCCCAAGGTTATGGCAACCAGATTGATTGATAACTGGCAAAAATAGAGGGAGAAAATGTGAAGATAGTGACAGACTTCGTATTTCTAGATGGAAAGATTACTGCAGACATAGACTGCAGCCAGGAAATCAGAAGACGTTTACTTCTTGGGAGGAAAGCAATGACCAATCTCAATAAAATAGTGAAGAGTAGAGTCATCATACTGGCAATGACGATCTGCATAGTTAAAACAATGGTATTCTCCGTGGTAACCTATGGATGTGAAAGCTGGACCATAAGGAAGGCTGGGCGAAGGCAGATAGATGGTTTTACACTGTGGTGTTGGAGGAAAACTCTGAGAGTGCCTTGGACTGCAAGAAGATCAACCCAGTCCATAATCCAGGAAATAATGTCTGGCTGCTCAATGGAGGGAAGGATATTAGAGGCAAAGATGAAGTACTTTGGCCACATCATGAGAAGTCAGGAAAGCTTAGAGAAGACAATGTTGCTGGGAAAAATGGAAGGAAAAAGGAAGAGGGGCCGACCAAGGGCAATATGGATGGTTGGTATTCTTGAAGTGACTGGCTTGACTGGCTTGAAGGAACTGGGGGTGACAACAGCCAACAGGAAGCTCTGACGTGGGCTGGTCCATGAGGTCATGAAGAGTCAGAAGCCACTGAACGAATAAACAACAACAAAACTTATGTTCATATCTTAATTACTCCTTTTGCTTGTTTTCTTTATCTTGCTTTCCTTTTATATTTTTCCCTTCCTTTGTAATGCATTTTTAAGATCTGAAAAAAGAACTGCAAATATCATAGCCAAAGCCAGCATATGTACTGAACTTGTTTGAGGGCTACAGTATATGAATGTTCTGTTTCAAATAGCTGCAATGTACCTGTATGATTTGTAGTGTTTTATCAGTCTTTAAGTCTTGAACATAGGGTTCATCACCAACAAACTATTGTTATTATGTTGCTCATAAGATAATTTGGAAAAGCTGAACCACAGTTCATCAACAAGAACAAAATTTCAAAAAAAAAATTCTGCATTGGATGAAATTGAATTCATGTGAGCTTATGTTTTCTTTTTTGTTTGGGACATCATATCCTAGAAGTCCCAGCCAGATTGCTCATCAGCTTAGAGGGAAATATATGCCAATAATTGCATCATTTTTTTAGGATGGTACAGTTCTTTCTCATCTTAGCTATTGCTGTACTTCTTGTCTCTATAATAAAAGGATCACATGTGGATTTTCCCTAAGAATTTCACAAGAGGGTGCCTTTGCATTAGAGTACACATAAAGTGCTTGCAACTGAGAAGTAGTCTCTTGTCGAGTTTGCTTTTCATTAAAGCCCTTTATACCCTTGTAAATCTCTAACATAAATGAATCTGGGTTGAAATTTAATTATCAGTTTGTCATAGAATGTTTATATAGGATTTTTTGAGGATTTTTTTTTGGCAGCAGTAGGATCAGGAAAATTTCATTTTAACTTGCAATTTTAATTTAAAATGACAGTTTGGAGAGCAATCTCATTGTGATAAATGTGTTCATTTAAACGGAGAGGGCTCAGTGCAGAATGTGAGGAGGATTTACAAATATATCATGTTTGTCTCAGCAAGCAGAGGATGGTCTTAGATAAATCTTGGTGCAATAACTCTGTGCTACTGGGGGAATTGCAGAATTAGAAAGTACTGAAAATAATGAAATCCATAAGCCAAGATGGCCAACTGCAGAGGGTTGAGGAACAATATTCTTCCTGGAATCATCCAGAGGATACACAAGATATGTGCGACCAAATAGCATCATAGTGTGATCAAGATGGCAAAATATATTAATGAGGAAGAACAGACAAACTAAATGAGGCTACAGCAGTTTGCTTTTGCCTGAATTTACTGGAAAGGGTACTATTCCATGCTCTGCTCTCCCTTTTGCTGAGTTGAGTGAAAACTACTTTTGCACTTTGAACTAAAGGTGTGCCTGCACTGGAGAATTAATGCAGTTTGGTATTGTTTTAACTGCCATAGCTCGATGCTATGGATTCATGAGAGATATAATTTGATAAGGCACCATTATACTTTAGCAAAGATGGCTAAGGACCTAGAAAAACTACAACTCCTATGATTCCATAGCATTGAGCCATGGGAGCAAAAGCTGTATCAAAACTATTTTAAAAGGTCTTTAGCACTGAGTTACTATGAGTTTTCCGGGCTCTGTGGCCATGTTCCAGCATTTGCTGCTGACGTTTTGCCGACATCTATGGCAGGCATCCTCAGAGGTTGTGAGGTTGGTTGGAAACTAGGCAAGTGAGATTTATATATCTGTGGAATGTTCAAGGTGGGAGAAAGAACTCTTGTCTCCTTGAGGAAAGTATGAATGTTGCAATTGGCCACCGTGATTAGCATTGAATGGTCTTGCATCTTCAAAGCCTGGCTTGTTGCTGCCTGGGAGATCCTTTGTTGGGAGGTCTTAGCTGACCCAGCATTTCTGTGTTCTCAAGGATCTTTTCACTTCTGCAGGAGTCTACCGTATACCATGCAGCTATGAACAAGTTTACATAGGGATCACCAAATGCAGCATTGCCCAGACACAAATCAAGGAACATGAAAGGCACTGCAGACTACTTCAGCCAGAGAAATCAGCCATAGAAGAGCACTTGATGAACCAACCCGGACACAACATGTTATTTGAGAACACAGAAATGGTGGACCACTCTAACAACTACCATGTCAGACTACACAGAGAAGCCACTAAAATCCACAACCATGTGGACAATATCAACAAAAAGGAGAAAACCATGGAAATGAACAAATTCTGGCCACCAGTATTTAAAAACTCTAACATCGGAACAGTAAATAAAGAGCAGCACGGGTGAAATCCAGACAATAATCAATCAGGGCCAGCTAACACCTCCCAACAAAGGATTCCCCCAGGCAGGAAGCAGCCAGGCTTTGAAGCTACAAGGCCGTTCAATGCTAATCAAGGTGGTCAATTGCAATATTCTCACAAGAGTTTTTTCTCCCACCCTGGGCATTCCACAGATATATAAACCTCACTTGCCTAGTTACCAGCTGACCTCACAACCTCTGAGGATGCCTGCCACAGATGTGGGTGAAATGTCAGGAGAGAATGCTTCTGGAACATGGCCATACAGCCTGGAAAACTCACAGAACCCAGCAATTCCAGTCATGAAAGCCTTCAACAACACATCTTTAGTATTCTGTGCCAAAAAGTGCTGTGGCGTCGCCAGACTTCAAATCCCAGTATTCCATAGCATTGAGATATGACTTTCAAAGTAGTGTTGGACAGCATTAATTTTACAGTGTAGATAGATGCACCCTCAGTTTGCTGCAATTAAGGGAACTTGAGAAAAAGCAAGAGAAGGAGAGAGAAACTGGGACATTTAAAAAGATACTGAAACAATCATATGACAGAGGATTAATTGGTTCTGCCCTTGACAAACTGAAGCAGTTGAGGAGTATACAAAAGCCTCATGTTGATTTCTTTCCAGCGCTGGCCAGTTTATGCTCCCACCCCACAGCCTCCTAATGGTAGTGAGTAGTGAGCAGGCCCGTAGCCAGGATTTCGTTTCGGGGGGGGGGGGCTGAATTTTTTTCAGGGGGGGTTCGGGGGGGCTGAGTTTCGGGGGGGGGCGGAATTTTTTTTAGGGGGGGTGGGGGGCTGAGTTTCGGGGGGGGGCTGAGTCTGAGTGAAAGAGGGTCTAGCCTAGCAAACCTTTTGTATCATTACCCCAATACCCCCATGCATATGGGATATATTGAGTATGGTGATCAGATCATGATATGAATAAACATAACAGTTTAAATAATGCACCAGTAAGGCCTTTTCGCGAACCACCATGAGAATTTCGGGGGGGGGGGCTGAAGCCCCCCCGAGCCCCCCCCTGGCTACATGCCTGGTAGTGAGTCATGTGATCTTTTGTGACTGTACTGACCTCAGGTTAATGGGAATCATTGGTAAAGGTGGCCATTCCTCTCCCCTTTTTTTCTCCATGATCTCACTGTCCACTTTCAAAATATACATTTTTAAACATATATCTCAAAGTTTACATTTGAGCTTACATGCTACATTTTACATTACAGAATGACCAGATTCTCCCACAGCATGCCCCAAAAAGTAAATTTGCCAAACTCTGACTCAATGTATCGGTTTCAATAGCATCATCGTGAGTCATCTGAACATAAAAAAATCACATGAGCTTTCTTCTTACATGAATACGACTAGTGATAATTTAGAAGTGAATTGGAAACAGCCATGATAATAGAGATTGGGTGAATTGTGTAATCCAAAAAGTAATCTTGTCAAGATGTGATTTGGAAATGTGTTTTATCTTAGAACAGGCATGTTAATATACATCTGGGTACTTTAAGAAAACTCTTCCAGAAATAAAATCCACGAGTTATAGAATGTAGAGCTTCTTAAACCTTTTTTCACTCACAAGCCCTTTTCCACCCGTGAAATTTTTATATGACCCCAGGTATATAGATATATAAAACAGGTATAAAAATAAAACATTAGCTGATAATAAATCAGCATTTGCAAGGCTTGCTAAACAGGCTGATTTTCCTTTTTGTGGAATATAGCTGGAGCATTTTTAGCAGTCTGCTGTAAACACTGCACATTTTTGCTAGCAGTTTTGTATAAGTGGATAGCATTCAGAAACCCTTTAATGTTGCTAATTTTTTTGTGACTCCAACATTGAGGTAACAGGGCTCCTTTTAGTGTTGGGACCCACAGTTTAAGAAACCATGACATAGAACAACAAAATAATGTTTTTCATCTAGAAAAAGCAGGCAGGGCAACCCAAGACTGTTACACATATGACTGGCTCTTCGTATAGATTCTGCATCTGCAGAGTCAACCAACCATAATTAGAAAATATTTTGGGGGAAAATCCTTAAAGCACATCTTGAATTTGCTATGTACCAAGCACTACACTGTTGTGTAGACATATCCTGCTGTAAAGTAAAGGTAAAGGTTTCCCCTTGACATTAAGTCGAATTGTGTTTGACTTGGGGGTGGTGTTCATCATCATTTCTAAGCCGAAGGGCTGGCATTGTCTGTAGATGCTTTCAAGGTCAAGTGGTACCTATTGGCCAAAGGGGTACCTATTAATCTACTCACATTTTCGAACTGCTAGGTTGGCAGAAGCTGCGGCTAACAGTGGGAGCTCACCCCACTTCCTGGATTCAAAGCACCAATCTTTTGGTCAGCAAGTACAGTAGCTCAGTGTTGTAACCCGTTGTGCCACTGGGGACTCTGTGCCACCCAGACCTGAATCAGAGAACTGAAAGGTAAACCAGGGGTAATCTAGTCCATTCCTCTGTGATTGAGAAATCTACTGCTAAATATCTCTCAGAAGTGGTTTCTTTATACTAGGCATGGGCAATTTTTTTTTGCATTGGGGCCACATTGTGGGCCTGACTGATATAGCCGGACCAGGAGGGAGAGGGCCTGTGAGAGGGTGGGGCCGGGAGGTGGCAGGGCAGGACCGGGACCAGGTTGTCCGGGAGGAAAATGAAACTTGCAGCAACTGCTCTGATCCTCCTCCTTAGTCCTCTCCCCCCCCCCCCCGATCTTTGGTCTGTCCTCTTGAAATTATGCTGAGAGGAGGGCAAGAGTGCTTCAGAGGGCTTCTAGCTGTTGTCTTCCTCGAGCCGTCCTCTCTTGCACAGTCCTTATGCCGAGAGGAGGGCGTGACATGCTGTGACTGAGAGTGCTACAGAGGGCTCTCTGCTGCTGTGTGCCTTCCTCCCCTGTCTTTTCTGCATAAGGATGTGATGGGCCACTGTGACCTTATGCTGAGAGGACAGGGAAATGAGAAGGGCCTGAGGTAAGCACTCAGGGGACCTTAGTTTGCCCCTGGGCCTTAGTTTGCTCATGTTTGCTTTATACAAACCTCCAATGAAGGACAATCGGTTATGTTTTGAGATAGTCTTTTTCATTTCTGAGCAGCTCTTGCTGCTGGGAAAGCCTTATGTAAGATCGGAATCTTTTTTCTTGTAATTTGAATTCATTATTTTTCGAGCAGCAGAAAAATATATTCACTCAGTGTTATTAACATATTGAAAAAAAACTGTAACTAAACTCTACCAACATTTCTTGGTAGATTCATTTGTGTAGTTATTTTTTCCTTCAATGCCTTGCTATATGTATGTTTAAAACTGAGCATACTGTGTTACAAACATTCAGGAAAGTCAGAAAACAAAATACCTATGATCCAAACCACATATGAGTTTACGAAGTCTGGATAAGGCCAATTTGTTTCAAAGCACAAAGAACAAAATTCTTGAGCTTTGCTACCAGAACTGATCATGAGTTGCAAATGAAGACTTTTCACATACAAGACTCAACCACTTAGTGTGGTAGCAAATCCTGGATTTCTAATGCTGATTATTGTGTATGATCCTATGGGTGGTAATGAAGAAAGATTCCATTGCTTTCTGATTGCTTTCCAAAGCTCCTACTTGCAAAGCATAATCCTCCAAATTAATCAAGACACAGGAAGCCCAGGGTTTATGAGCAAGGATTAAATAGCTAGTGAAAAGTGAGGGACAACTTCTAAGACACAGAGAGCTGGGACACTGCTATCTGTAAACTTACTTACTTAGGCGATCCCTCGTTGGACGAGTAAGATGGTCTTCCATTATGGATTTCCTTGTGGGTCCGTATGTGGCTGTGGAGCCCTATTCTTGCTCTGCATCTTCTTCCGCAGTGAGGGCATTGGTTTCCAGTTGGAAGGCGGTCTCAGTCTGGGTTGGCTTGATGCGCCATCCTCCTGGCACGTTTCTCTCTTTCACCCTCCATTCGTGCCTCTTCAAATTCTGCAGCACTGCTGGTCACAGCTGACCTCCAACTGGAGCGCTCAAGGGCCAGGGCTTCCCAGTTCTCAGTGTCTATGCCAGAGTTTTTAAGGTTGGCTTTGAGCCCATCTTTAAATCTCTTTTCCTGGCCACCAACGTTCCGTTTTCCGTTCTTAAGTTCGGAGTAGAGCAACTGCTTTGGGAGACGGTGGCCAGGCATCCGGACAACGTGGCCGGCCCAGCGGAGTTGATGTTGGAGGACCATCGCTTCAATGCTGGTGGTCTTTGCTTCTTCCAGCACACTGACGTTTGTCCGCTTGTCTTCCCAGGAGATTTGCAGGATTTTCCGGAGGCAGCACTGATGGAAACGTTCCAGGAGCTGCATGTGACGTCTGTAGACAGTCCACGTCTCACAGGCATAGAGCAGGGTTGGGAGGACAATAGCTTTATAGACAAGCACCTTGGTATCCCTACGGATGTCCCGGTCCTCAAACACTCTCTGCTTCATTCTGGAAAATGCTGCACTTGCAGAGCTCAGGCGGTGTTGTATTTCGGCGTCGATGTTGACTTTGGTGGAGAGGTGGCTGCCAAGGTAGCGGAAATGATCACATTTTCTAATGTTACACCATTAAGCTGTATCACTGGCATTGGAGAGGGGTTGGCTGGTGCCTGCTGGAAAAGCACCTTGGTTTTTTCAATGTTCAATGACAGGCCGAGCTTCTCGTATGCTTCTGCGAAGGTGTTTAGAGTGGCTTGTAGATCTTCTTCTGAATGCGCACAGACGACATTGTCATCAGCATACTGGAGTTCTATAACAGATGTTGTTGTAACCTTGGTTTTGGCTTTCAGTCTGCTGAGGTTGAATAGCTTGCCATCTGTCCGATAGATGATTTCCACTCCGGTGGAAAGCTTCCCATCAACAAGGTGAAGTATCATAGTGATGAAGATGGAGAATTAAGTTGGGGCAATAACACATCCCTGTTTGACACCTGATTCCACCTTAAATGGGTCACTTTGGGAGCCATTGCTGTCCAAGACTGTTGCCATCATGTCATCATGGAGGAGCCGCAGGATGTTCACAAATTTGTTTGGGCACCCGATTTTTTGGAGGATGGTCCAGAGAGCGCTGCGATTCACTGTGTCGAATGCCTTTGCAAGGTCAATGAATGCCATGTACAGAGGTTGATTTTGTTCCCTGCATTTTTCTTGGAGCTGTCGTGCAGTGAAGATCATGTCCACGGTTCCTCTGGAGGGGCGGAAGCCGTTCTGGGATTCTGGGAGGGTGTCTTCTGAGAGGGGCAGAAGGCGGTTTGCAAGGATTCTTGCGAGGATTTTCCCAGCAGAGGTTAGAAGGGAGATACCTCGATAGTTTCCGCAGTCTGTTCTTTCCCCTTTTTTGAAGAGGGTGATGATGGTGGCATCCTTGAAGTCTGCTGGGATTTTCTCGGTCACCCACACTTTTTCTATGAGCTGGTGGAGTTGGTGTGTCAGCTCAGGTCCTCCTTCTTTAAAGATTTCAGCAGGGATCCCGTCTGGTCCACTGGCTTTGTTATTCTTCTGTTGGCTGATGGCATTGCTGACTTCTTCCAAACTGGGAAGTTATCTGTAAACAACTAGGAGCAATTCATGGGGATAAGCTCAGAGTAATGAGAGGTAATGATGAGAGGAAGTAAGATAAATACAAATATTAGTGTTATGAGACTTCCGTTAGGCTGCCGTTGCTAGGAGCTTCCCTGCTGGTCTTGTTAGAAAGGGCTGCCGAGGCATTTATGACCTCTCTTGGAGACAAACATACTATTTATTGTATTTACTTTATTCTTATCCCACCTTTCTTCCTATTTAGGGCAATTTATCTTGTAATTTCAGTGGAATCAAAGAAGTTTAGAGCTGGAAGGGACCACAGAGTTCATAGGTTCAACCACCTACTTAATGTGAGATATTTGCACCTACAGCATGCTTGCCCAGCTTCTCTTTAAGTATAGTATGAATCTTATATCCACTGTGGGATATATTTCTTGACTTGGTATGAATTTGCAAAACTGCAGATAATAGTGAACTCTGTTGAAATGAAGAACCCATTTCATTTCAACCCATTCAGGTGAACTATGTGGCCCAAGAATACCACATAGTTCACCTGAAGGATCTAGAAAATGTCTCGAGAAGACATATTTTGTTAAACATGGATAGATGAAACCATGGATACCAGGCCAGCATATGTGGAGGTTGCAGTATATATTTAACACAGAAGTAACTACTTTCTGAAGCAGTCTATCCTATGGTTGAATAGCTCTCACATTCAGGACATTTTTCTCTACTATCCTTTATTTCTTTTTCTATTTTCCCTTTGAATTTTTCTTCTGCTTGGGAATACTTACTGCCTGAGTAAGAAACAATCATTGTATTGATTTCTTAACAACTTTTCTATAAAGACCACAAACAAAAGGTTTTTGGGTAGTTCACACAATGAAAGTTAAAACCATAAAGCATAAAAACAAAATATTGACAAAACGTCTGGAACAGTCAAAGTAACAACCAAATCAAACCAAATTGAAACCAACAACAGCAGCACAATTTTAAAGAACATTTAAAAAAATAAAATTTAAAAGACCTTTTCTTATTGAGCCATGGTAACACTCCCATAAGATATATAGTTTACAAAGGACTCAGGAATAAATATATGTTTGATATATTGTTAAAGGCTTTCATTCACACCTAGCTCCAACAGACAAGAGTTCTTTCTCTCACCCTGGACATTCCACAGATACATAAACCCCATTTTCCTAGTTTCCAACAGACCTCACAACCTCTGAGGATGTCTGCCATAGATGCAGGTGAAACATCAGGAAAGAATGCTTCTGGAACATGGCCATACAAGCGAAAAACTTACAGCTTCCCAAATATATATTTGTATGTTTTTAAACCTTTTTTCAGACTTTCACAAGTCCAAGTCATCGGGAGACAGAAAGTGGACAAGAGGCAGCTTCGACTCCATCCCCACCATCCCCAAAGACTTTGTTGTACTTAACCCTTCAATTAATTGTATTCATTTCTATGATTTTCTGTTACTTGTATCTTTTTACTATAGTCTGTATCGAATTCTTATATAAAATGTATTAAGCGATAACCAACCCTCCATAACCCTGCTGAAATAATCCCCTGGGAACAGGAAGGTTGAGAAAACTCCTCTGGCCATTTCCCAAGACAAATAATCATTGGGTCCATTGTCTATATATGCAAAGATAGCTAACTTTCCATGTCAGCCCAGATTAACCCAAGCCTGCTTGTATACTTGTATAGCCCACTGAGGCTGCAAGACTGCTGTCCCTGTAAACAGAGATTTAATAATAATGATAATGATAATAATAATAATAATAATAATAATACTTTATCTATATTCCGCCCTTCTCACCCCAAAGGGGACTCAGGATGGATTACAGCACACATACACGGCAAACATTGAGTGCCGCTTTTTATAGACAATACACAGGCAGACAGAACGGAAAGGAGATGTGTTGTTTCAACTCAGTGTCCAGATGTTTTTGATGCCAAGAAAGGTGAGTCCAGCCACAGGGGGTGCTGTTGCTCCATTCTCTATGACAAAGAGCCGCCAGGACTTCCTCCTTCCTTTTGGTTGCACAGCATTTTCTGATCTTCTTCTTTATGGCATCATAAAACACCTCTTCTGCTTTTAGCGGTACTAATTTATCTAATTACAGCTAAAGCTGTTTTTGACTGCTTAGGTAAACAGTGAGCAGGACTGACAGTCGGCAGCTCATGCCGACCTGGGGCTTCAAACTTGCAACTTTTCGGTTGACAGATCTTATAGTTGCTGGTGATTTACCAGCTGTGCTAAACCTCTGGCATTTGTGCATTTATTAACTCTTTTATTTAACAACCTTGATGGCCCAGGATCCACACCTCTGTTCCAGGAGTCTGGCTCCTTTGTTCCATGAAGACCATATATTTGTTCAATTTGGAACTGGACAATTGAACTAATCAAAAGCTCTTCAATATTTCCTTAGCATTATCTTTCCCAAATTATTCCTCTTCCTAGGGGGCGTCCCATCAGCTTATTGGTTCTTTGCCTGACCCATACTTGGCCATCATTTCCCTACCAAGGAAATTCCCATCTGGAGGTAGTGACCTCAGCGGAGTTTCCATCCAATCAATCTTTCTCTTATTCTATTGCCCCCTCCCCACTTTATCTATCTGTAGTGAGGTGTGTCTTCTTATTCTTAGGTCAAAGTAAAACAGCCTCTGTTTGTTTTCTTGGCTTCTAGGGAGATCTCAGGCTTGATTTATTCTAGGATTCATTTATTTCGGTTATTCATTGCCACTGAGATGTAATTAAGGAAAGGGGAACAGGGTAGAAAAGTGGAAAAGCTGAAACTATATTGCAATGTAAAATTTACACATAACTAGTCCTCTGCAGGAGTGAATCTTTCACTCATTTTATGTTGGAATTCATGAAGGCGTCTGTCATCTCTTTGTGGAGTCTGACAGCACATTTTCTTGTATCCATCACCAGGTGTGGCGCCTGTCCCTAAGTTTTGCCCAAGGCTTCAACCGTGTCCATGACAACCATGGAAAAGGAATCACTACCTGCCCTGCAAGTCAAAGATGTCTGACAGCTGGATGCTTAATGTAACTTAGAAATGTGTGCTTCATACGCACCTGTCTGCAAGCTTGACATTCTCCTCCTCTTGGAGAGGGATAATCTTGTTTAAACTTAGGTGCCTAGTAGGAATGTGCAATTTTTTTGTTAGTCCTCGTAAGTCAGATCAAATTTGTTAAATTCATACTTATGATGTGATACCTGACATGTGGGCATGTCAGGTATCACTTACCTCCCTCACATTTACAGCTATGGGGTGAAACTCACTATAATGGCACAGCACATTTACCACTCTTAGCCCATCAAATTTCAGTATGTTTCACTTATCCACAAATTTTTGGGGAATTTTCAAAGTTTTTAAAAACATTTTTTTGTAATAAAGAAAATATGTTCCTATTTTGAAAGTATTATCTCCTGTTTAATTATGTAATCCTTACTTTGAAAATAGTGGTTATACATCAGGAACTTTGTTTATCTGCCAAAAAACTTTGTTAAATGGTTGGATGATGATGTTAAATTGGTGGAGCAAAGAAAAGGGTTTTTTCTTTTGCAGTTTAATAAACTTTTGCCATGTTTTTATGATAGAACAAATTAGGAAATGGCATTTATAACCTAAAAATAAAAACAATAATGTATTAGAACTCTGGCTTTCCACAGAGGGGTGAATCTCTCTTGTGCTGAGCAGTGCACTGCATTCTGGTAAATGTAGTTTAGGGCAGGAGCTTTTACAATGTCTAGCATAGGGCTCCAAACTACATGTCACAGAGTTCTGTGCTGTTCCCAGAAAACACTGCTCCCCCCCCCCCCGCGCGCTCCTAATGCCGACACTCCATTAATTTACAGAGGGAAGTCAAGGCACTAAGTAACCTTTTTGGCTTTGCTTTACTTTGCTTCCTTGCACTAAATATGAAACTGATCTAATCAAGCTGGCTATTGACTGCCATAATGTATAACTTTTGCTTCTTGGCATTAGGCTCCCTGGATGTTTCTCTTCATGCATTAATTTGGTTGGACAAAAAGAAATGCACTTATTGGGACAACTCTTGTCAAAGATGTCTTTTTGGGGGAGGGGTATTGGTTTTTTTAAAAGTACATAACAAATGACTGGAATTTGAGGGTATTATTTACAACTCTACAAGTGAAAAGATTGCATAATGCTTATACTGCAGTTCTAGAATCTTTGTGAATTCGGTAATGAGATGTGACTCTGGGAGACTAAAGCCCTACTTGTGCACAATTTCTGCATTCACAGATTCAATGGCTGAAAAGTATTCTGGACAAAAATCCAAAAGTCAAACCTACAGATGCATCAGGACTTGTCTATAGATCATCATAGTGCTTGGCACATAGCAAATCCAAAGTTTAATTTTTAGATTTTTTTCAGAATATTTTTGATGTAAGCCTAATTCAAGGTAGGATGGAGTTCATATTCAGTGGGCCCTCAGTATCGACTGTGGTTTGGTTACAGGATCAAAACCTTTTATTTAAAAAGTTTGGATGGTCTCTCTCCAACATTCATTTGAATTCTTCACAGGAGTGGAAGATCTTTGGCCCTCCAGACTTTCATGTAAAAGATGCTGTGCTACTACATCACTGCATATAATGAGATCTGAGCATTAATGGATGTTGGTACCTATGGAGGATCCTGTAACCCAGTGTTTCAAACTCTGTTCCTCCAGATGTTTTTGGACTTCAGCTCCCACAATTTCTGACATCTGGTAAGCTGGCTGTGATATCAAGGAGCTGAAGCCCAAGAGGAGCAGAGTTTGAGAAACACTGTTGTAACCAAACCTCAGTAGATAATGTGCCCATTGAATATAAAGGTCTAATAACTCCATCCTTCCTTGAATAAAGTTTTATGTAGTATTCAACAGACATTTACTTACAAATTGAATGTAGAAGAAGTGTCAAAGCCTTACTACTAAAAACATGCTGCTATCTCATAGATTTCTCAAAATAGGGGTTTAGGTGTATGTGTGTATTATGATAGTGCTTCAATGTATCGTGACAGAAGTGACTTGAGAAACTGCAAGTCTATTCTGGTGCGAGAGAATTGGCCATCTGCAGAGACATTGCACAGGGGATGCCCGGATGTGTTACCATCCTGTGGGAGGCTTCTCTCATGGGAAGCTGGAGCTGACAAAGGGAGCTCACCTCATCTCATTGATTCAAGCCACCAACTATTATATAGTATGTTAAATAACAGAAAAACAAGAGATTATCTCCCCCCCCCCCCCCCCATAGAGCTCAATCTATGTCTGTGTAGACATTTCAGTGGCTTCTCTTTGGAGGTGGCTATGGATTCTGCCACAAAAAACTACTTCATTAATTTAAAAAAGTTGCCACTGCATCTCTGAATAAGATTGACTCTGATTTGTGCCAATGAAGCAGGAGTGGTGGACCTTTGTCCCTCTAGCTGTTTTGTCATCCTACATCCACAATATAAAATATGGATCAAATAGAGTGGCTGCCAAAAACAAAGATCATTATTTTTGTTTAATGGATTGATGTCAATATATTGCTTAATTTGCTGTTCCTCCATGAAATCACTTCCTTGCACACACTTTGTGGACCTCTCTGACCAATTATTTTCAGGAAATATTGCTTTCAGAAGTAATCAGCTTAGCTTATGAATATTTCATTACTTGAAATGCCCCAATAGGCTCTGAAGGGCTATAACTCATTCTATATAACTATTGAGTTGTTGATAAATCCTCAGACTTACTGTCAAGGTATTGCCATTGATGTTGCTCATTGTGAAAGAAGATAAGCATGTTTGTCCATGACTTTATCAACAGTTATATAGCTGCTTCCTTGCAGATAATTGTACCACATGATTGTCTGAAAGTAAGTATAGATTTACTTTCTTTATATGTTTAGAATTGGGAAATGAGTAGGGAATGGACACTCAGTGGTTGCAATTGAACATGCTTCAGTGTAGTGTGGCAGTTCCACATACAGAGTGATGCTAGGCAGGGCTGCATGCCACTACCATTCCAAACTTACCATATAGCTTCTGAAGTCTCTCTTCCTCACCAACACTGTAGCATAGGGAGCAGGCAGCATCAGAGTAGTGGCTGGCTATGTCCCTGTAGCCAGATCCATAATGCAACTCAAACTGAGATGCATTAAGGCCCTCTTGATATCTGTGTTTCAATTTCATATTCCTGATTACAGTGGTCAAGATGGTGCACAAGGCGATTGCCTTAAAGGTTCCATCTATATGGAAATCCTTTCTATCTCCCTTTCATGCAGGAGTCACATGATTCTCAGTGGAGTGCACCATTAGCATTTAATGGCTGATGGAAAGGGATTCTAGAAAGCCAGCCAATGATACAGTTCTGGCCCAGCTTACTTGTACGAATGTATCTCCTCCTATGTCCCACCTCGAAACTTATGATCTTCTGGGGAAGTCCTGCTCTCAGTCCCACCTTCATTGCAAATGCGCTTGGTGGGAACGAGGAACAGGACTCTCTTGACCCCCCCCCCCCCCCCCCCCCCGGCCTGTGGAACTTGCTCCCCAGCGAAATTAGGTCAATGGCTTCCCTCCTTTCCTTCAGGAAAAAGTTGAAGACGTGGCTATGGGACCAGACATTTGGATAGCAGGCTGACAATAAAAATGACGACAATTCTATGGAAAATGGACTATGGACAGGCTTCGGATTAAGTTATTGATCGTAGAACTCGGACCTTTCATGTCAACTAATTCAATTTGCACTATTTTAAATGTTTTTAATATAATTTTAATGTTTTACTTATTATGTAACTGTTTTATCTGTTGTATATGGGGGGCATCGAATAGTTGCCGGCTGTAAGCTGCCCTGAGTCCCCATTCAGGGGTAGAGAAGGGCAGGGTACAAATATTTGAAATAAATAAATAAATAGATAGATAAATTACAACTTGAATTTCCCTTATCTGGAATTCCAAAACCCAAATTACTCCAAAAGCCAAAATTGTCCACATGGGTAGTGGAGCTAGCAACATCTTTGTTTTCTGATGGTTCGATGTACACAACAAAATTATAACAAGTGTGGATGAAATCAAGCTGTGAATATAAGGCATACACACACACACACACACACACACACACACACACACACACATACACACACACACACACACACACACACACACATGAATCTTGCATTTAGACATGAGTTCCCATATTGAAGATATTTCATGATGTATGTATATCCTAAAATCCCACAACATAAAAAAAAATCAAAATCCCAAACACGTTTGGTCCTAGGCATTTTGGATAAAGGATCCCCAACCTGTATATCATTAAATCCAGTAGCACAAAAATAAGAGTAAACACTGAGTCTTAAAAACTGTTGCTCATGAGTACTCAACCTTTGGATGGCAATGGTTCAATAGTGTGGCTATCTCCTTTAGTAGTGTACTTAAATCCCAAAGCAGATTTTCTGTCCCACTGACATGGAAACAGCCAGCTGCCATTGCCTGTTATACTCTCAGTACACTATTAATACAGCAGCTTAAAATCCAAGGGAAGAGGTTTCAGTAGTTGTAATCAAAATGCACACTGCATAATAACATGTGTCTAATTAAATAAGATACATCTGTCAGCTCCGTGTTTCACGCTCTGCAACAGAAGTGATAGTCTGTAATGAGCCATGCTGATAGGAAGAGTATTTTGAGACCTTGCAGTTAGTTGTACAATGACTAAATTTATTGTTAGGATAGATCTGGTGCATATTTAACAGTTCTTTGGATGGAAAATTGAGCTCGCAGACTATTCAAGTCAACATGGTCACAAGCCAACATGGTCACTAGCTGAACTGACTGGGAAACTCTTGGAACTGTAGTAGCTTTTCCAAGCTCTGCATTAGTTTTAGTAGTCCCAAAGAAGTCCCCTTGAGTTCAATAAAAATGATTTTTAGGAAAGTGTGCATCAGGTCACAGCATAACTGATATATTGCACTGACTCTGCTAATGTGATTGTGTGTGTTTTCATCTTGAGCTTGAGAAGCAATATGGTTTAAACCATCCAGGAATTCAAATATTTGAAGGACCATTATCAGGAATGGGCTTTAAAAGATTCTGCTCTGTGCTTTCAGCATTATAAGAACCAAAGTGAGTGGGTTTAAGAGACAGAGTATTTTCAGTCATCTTGCTACAATTGCAAAAAAATATTGAATGATTTGTACAGTCCCCCAGAGAGATGGTGGATATTATTTGTCTACTGCGGAGCACTGGTGAAGACTGAGGAAGCAGAATTGAGGATATAGTTCGTCCTTTGCACATAAATGTGAATGTGCCATGCATGGAACACATTGTATAAGGATATGCATTATATAAGGGTAGACATATGAATTGGAGTCTGCCTTTGGTAGTTTGGTTAAGTTGTTCAATGTAATCATTAAGCTTGCAGGTGATATAGCAATGCCTGCAGGGATTCATGATATGCAACCCCTGCATAGAATCCCAGCTTTTCCAATTGTGGTTCACATTGCAACAAATGGTATGAACTTTACTATACAAACATTGAGATTGGTTGCTGATACATAACTGCAATGTATCATATTCTTTTTCTGGTGATGGTACTGATTTGTTCAAGTTCTGATCTTGTTAGATCTCTCTTTTTAATGTCTCAATTCCTTTTTTTATTGTTTTACAGAACTTTTGTAAAGCTGCCTTAGCTGCCTCCTCTGGGATTTAACACGTGGATTGTGAAATAATTTATTTATTTAATGTATGAGTTAGATAGACATGACTCAGTTGTGTGCAAAACATTGGAACTGAGCTGTATCTCGCATCTGTTCTCGTGCTAAAGCCATCTGGAATGCTCCCAGCTGACAAGAATCTCAAATACTCTAAATGGAATTGGAACTGAGACCTATACATCGTTTGATGTAGCTCACATGACAGTCACCACAAGAGCAAGAATTAATTTAGCAAATTGTAGGTGCAGACAATTAGCGGTAGAAGCTGTAGCGTGGGTAATTAGGGAAATTACTCTGTTGGGGAGAAGATTTGCTATATTTTCCTTCTGAGTGTTATCAGTCACACAGAACCGAGTGCTGAGTACCTCATGGTTACAATCCTTCCAAAAATGTCACTGTTTAGTGTTTGGAGAGAATTGTAAAGGCTCTAGGAACATTAGGCTTATACCCAGATTGGAACAGAGGTCTCTCTTGGAAGTCCAGATAATGTCCAGGGATTTCTGATCCATAACATTAGCCGTTGGAGAAAGCTCCAGATGAATTTTGGGGATGATGTAGATACCTGGACTGACTCTTACTCAAACCGTTCAATTGTCCACATGGGACAACATCCCCATCCTCTTTTCTATGCATTCCCTGGTGCAAGGAAAAGAGAACAGATTAGGTTGGTGTTACCTTGCCATTGCCATGTGCGACGTCCATGGAGTTACATAGGCCCCTTACCTCTCCCCATCCTTCTCCTTGAGTCCATGGCACCTTTGCTGATGCCAGCAAAAGCATCTTGGCCAGGACTGGAGCTCCTTAAAGCCCCATGGTCATCTTGCAGTGGTGACAGGGACCACCAAAGTACGGTGACCATCCAGTGGGTCCAAACCATGGGGATATGCAGTGGAGCCACTCTTTGGGGCTAGGCTGGGGTATTTCTACTTCAAACTGGCTTCAGATCAATTGGCTCATGAATATGGACCCTAGATCTCATTTTCTTGGAAATTTACAGGACACTAACTAGGAGGCTTGCACAGTGATACTTTCTGAAGTCTAAATACAAATAATACTGTATCACCTGAAATAGCTTTTTATTATTTTTCTTTTGCCCTTCCTAAGCCCAGGCTTGGCTTCAACAGTAATAATCTTGTAAAATGCACAATAAAATACCTGGAAGAATAAAATATGGTAGCACCTAAGAGATCAATTATTTTGTCTTCCTTCAACTAGCAACACCATTTTCAAACATGTTTGTGTTGCATCAAGATCACAGAACTTTTTTGATGGCTTTAAAAAGAATTCCCCAACTTGCATTGCTACTCCTCAAAATTGGTTTTCAAAGAAATGCTTGCAAACTCTGATCCTTGCAGAAAATCTTGGAGAATGTATCACAGCAACCTGCATCCTTAGGGCTAATACTGTGCATTCTCTATTTTCTTTTTATTGCAAATGCATCTGAAGAAGTGGATTGAAATCCACAAAAACACATGACAAGATAAATCACTCTTAAAGGTGCTGCTATATTCTTCCTTCCCGCACCTTTTCCCTTTTCCCCCTTCCTTATATGGAATTAGAATATTTAATTGGTACTAGAGTAAATTGAAGTTGAATTCAGGCAAGGTAGTGATCATTCTGGTCAGTTGCAAGGCTGAACAGAGTTACAGCCTGTGCTGAATGGGGTTACATTCCCCTTGAAGGCACAGGTTTGCAGCATGAGAGTTCTCCTGGACTCATTCATTACTGAGCCTGGAATCTTAGGTTTCGGCGATGGCCAGGGGAGTTTTCACACAATTAAAACTTGTGTGTCAGCTGTGCCTCTACTTTGGGATGGGAAGTCAGACTTGGCCACGGTGGTCCATGTTCTTATTACATCTAGGATAGACTACTGCAATGCACTCTATGTGGGGTTGCCTTTGAAGACTGTTCTAAAGCTTCAAACAGTCCAACGAGAGGCAGCCAGGTTAATAACTGGGGCAGCATACAGGGAGCACACTACTCCCATATTATGTCAGCTCTACCGGTTGCCAATTTGCTACCAAGCACAATTCAAAGTAATGGCTTTGGCCTATAAAGCCCTAAACAGCCCCAGCCCAATCTACTTATCCAAATGTATATCCCCCTATGAACCACAATAGAGATTAAGATCTTCCAAGGAAGCCCTGCTCTCTGTCCTGCCACTGTCACAGGCATGACTGGTGGGGATGAGAAAGAGGGCCTTCTCAGTCGTTGCCCCTTTGCTATGAAACTCCCTTCCTGGTGAGATTAGATCAGCTCCCTCCCTCCTGTCCTTCAGCAAGATGGTAAAAACTTGGCTGTGGGACCAAGCTTTTGGGACAGTGCAATAAGGCAGTAATAGTAAACCTTACCCTGCTGGCCAAATTCGATGTGGATGATTTGAGATGGTTTTAAACAGTGGATTTTAACGCTGAGATAACTTATTTTAGTGTTTATGGATGTTTATAGTTTATTTTATGTCATGGCACTAAATGTTTGCCATTTATATGTTGTGCTCTGCCCTGAGTCTCCTTCGGGGTGAGAAGGGCAGAATATCAATGCTTTAAATAAATAAATAAGAAATATAAAATTGAACTTCCTTTGCTTGTGTTAAGTATGGTTCTGGTTGGTCCAAAGCAAAGTCCCCCCCCCCCATTTCATGTTACCTGTAGATGCAGCCTGAGACCCTCAAATGACCATATTGGGTCAGGGATCCTGAATGTTCTGGTCCAGAAAGTAACTTTCCCCAAATCTGCTCATCTTTTATATAAAGCACAATGTAGTCCCTTTACTGTCTGTCCCCTGACTTTGCCTGCCCCATTACAATATGCTCTAGATTTCTCTGTTCATGTTAACTTTTTTTATATTTTGGATTATTTTTGCACACCAAGCATAACAGGAAAAACTTAAAGAGTTTTTCTGCTTCAGTTCCACTGCCTTTTTTTTCTTTTACATTTGATCAAATTTACCTCTGGTTTGGAGCTCATTTTTTTTTTTTTTTGCTTTTCTACTTGTCAGTAAGGATGTGCACTTTATTGGGTAATTACTGTAGGCGATGTACGCCCTCGTTCCTGTGCATGATTAATTAGCAAGTCAAGTAACCTGCCAGAGGTGAGAATAGCTTCAATGTGCAAATGACACAAGAGTGCAGCGCATCCCTTCTCTCATTGCATAACCAGGGCAAAATGCATGCAGAAAAGCCCTTTCAAGTCACAGGCTTACAAGGAATTCTTAAAATTTAAAGAGTTTGATTTTTTTTGAGACAGAGGGAAAAAGGTGCATATGCTGTCCACTGATAATGTCAAAGCAAATTGTTACAACATTTAGGAAAGGCCGAGTAGCATTAATTGCATGGCTGGATTGATTTATTACGTTGCATTTATATCCTGCCCTTTCCCCTAAAAGGCTCTCAGAATGACTTACAAGACAACTCATATGACACTCTCTGCCCTCAAGTGTACAAGTTTAATTTAAAGGTATGACGCATAAGGAATAAGGCAATAAGTTGGGCAAAGTGTAGCTTGTAGGTCAGATGTGACCACAGTTCTCCAATGTTCCACCTGACATTATAGTCCATGTTGTATCACTAGGAAGAGCTAGTAAATGTTAACAGAAATTAATTGAACAACAGTCTATGGTGGTAAGTAATACTGGGGGCGGAAATCCTACATTCCAGTCTGTGGTTTATAACTTTCTAAATCTAAAATAATGTTGCACAGATGCCGTTCCAAGTAATAGTGGTCTGATGCACATTGGGCACTTCTTTTAGGGAAAAATTGTTTATCTGTCTGTTTATACAAACAATATAATTAAATTTAATTCACAAAGCAATGCACATTCAGAAGAAAAGAAAGCAGAAAAAGAAGAATGTATATACAGTTGACTGCCCACATTTGCAGGTTTGATGTTTGCGGATTTGATTATTCACATATTTGCTTAGAATATTTTCTCTAGGAATTTCTAAGTCCTCTAGAAAAACATAGTAAAACTATGTTCAACTCCTGCCAGAAGTTGACCACATGCTGGAGGACCTAGACACTCTTTTGGGATGCATTCAACTCCAGGGAAGTTCTTAGAAGCTACATTCCAGCTTTTAAATTTGGTGGGGTCAAAGACAAAAAGTGTACAAAACATATTAACCTATTTTACCTTTGAGTTCTTACTGTTTCTTATGTTTTAGGGAGCATTTCAGTCTTAGAACAAATTAGGGAGTAGTATAAAGCTGATAAAACCCTTCCTGTTCAGTATGAGGTCAGAAATGGAGAAAACAGGAATGCAGCGGAGTTAGAGGGATGGGAACACATTGTGGTCTGAATGGAGACGAGGGTTTTGAATCTCCACATGTTCACAGCCACCCATTGGATGATCTTGAGTAAGGTTGGTTCCAGACAGGACTTTAATGCAGTCTCAATCGGGTTTAAAAACCCAATTGGGCCTACATTGCAGTCCACAAATGCCCCAGAAAGCTCGTGTTTTTCTGAGGTAGGTGTCCAGGTGCACATTGGACACTTCTTTTGGGGGAAAAAGTTTATCTGTCTGTTTATACAAACAATATAATGAAATCTAATTCACAAAGCAATAGACAATAGCTTCCGGATACAAAACAACCCCAGGAAAATTGCTAATGCCCGCCCCCCTTTTCCTGGCATCTGGATGCCCCAGGTAAAAATACAGGAGGGTGTGCATTTTGGGTGCAGTCTGGATGTGCCCTAAGTCACTTTCTCTTAGCCTCAGAGGAAGGTGAAAACAAACCCTCTCTAAACAAAATATGCCAAGAAAACTCTATGATAAAGAGGGTCATCATATGTCAGAGATGACTTGAAGGCACACAGCAGTAACAACAACCATTGCAGGTGGTGCTAATAGAATCTTCAACACTCCCAATCCTTATAAATGAGAGACTCCCTCCTGGGCACTCAGAAGACTGGGCGACTTGGAAGGCACTGAACAGACTGCGCTCTGGCACCACGAGATGGAGAGCCAACCTTCAGAAATGGGGCTACAAAGTGGAATCCACAACATGCGAGTGTGGAGAAGAGCAAACCACTGACCACCTGCTGCAATGCAACCTGTACCCTGCTACATGCACAATGGAGGACTTTCTTGCAGCAACACTGGAAGCACTCCAAGTGGTCAGATACTGATCAAAGGACATTTAACCAACTACCAAACTCACAAGCTTTGTATTTGTCTGTTTGTTTGCTTTGTTCTGTTAGAAATGTAATATAATGGACTGGTTGCTCTGAAACAACAAATAAATTAAATAAATAAATAAATCCCTGTATTCTCTGATAGTATAGGATGATGATGTCTGGGATAAGGTTTGTTTTACTGATGAATGTAGGAACAAAGACCATTCATCCTGTTATTACTCCTATTAGAATAATAAGGATTAACAACTGAATCCATGGCCCCATCTACATTGCCACTTAATGCAGCTTAAAGCTGCATGATATGGTCAGTGTAGACTCATACAATGCAGTTTAACTGCACTGAAATGCATTATATGAGTTTACACTGACCATATAATGCAGTTTGAAACTGCATTATTTGGCAGTGTTTATGAGGCCCATGAAGCATACAAAAGTGTTGACTGACAGTGTTCCCATTGATTCAGTAATTTAGTTGGAACTACAGTAACATCTGGAATAATTTATCCAATTTAGATATAGTTAATTTTAAATTATATATGAATTAAATATATTGGTTAAGTTAATCTAATTAATGAATTTCCTTCTCATCTGTTTGTGAGGGTTTTTTATAAAAAAAAATCTCATATTTGTTTATATATAGATGTAGGGTTTACCCACTTCAAAGATTCTAGAATAATAAAATGAATGATCAAAAGGTCGTACTGGAAATTCATCATGTTATAAACCTTTCCTGTACCTAGTAAATGAAGTTAGGTTTGATTCATGAGCTCATTTACAAGAGCGAGAAATCAGATGACATCATTTATGAGCAAGGCAAGTGGAGAGTCAATGGAATATTAGAAAGTGCAAAGTGTTTATTTGAATAAGAAAATTGGAAAGGAGAAACAAATCAAAAAATGAGCGCACACACAACCCTTCTATTCAATACTGGACTTTAGGAGCCAAGAAATCAACATTATATATCCAAAGTAATATCCAAAGGCAGAGATGTACCTGCTATTATACTCTATACTTGCAATTCTCCCATAAAATGATATTTTTGCTGTTATGTACCTTCAAGTCAACTGATTTATAGTACTTTTGGTACTTATAGTACTTTTGGATATTTATGGTGCCATAAATATCCAAAAAGTCCCATGTGATATTGGAAGCTAAGTAGTATCAGCCCTGTTTAGACATGGACAGGGAAAAACATGGAATACCACTTGCTGTAGGCTATATTTCAGAGGAAAGATCTGGCAAGCCACTCCAAGTATACCTTGACTAAGAATATCCTATGGAATTCATCGTGTTGCTAGAAGTCAACATGGTACATACATTGCACATATATCATAGGATGTTCTTGATAATTTTTATTCAAAGGAGGATTGCCATTGCCTTCCTTTTAGGGTGAGAGAAAGGAACATGTCCAAGGTCACCCAACTGGCTTCCATAGCTGAAACTCTAGTACTCAAACCAGTACATCAACTAGATTGCACATTTGTTCTCTTCCAACTCTTATTACTGCATGATTCTAAGATATACTAGCCAATTAATGTTGGGAAACACATACACACACACACACCATCCAGACTTAATAAAGTGTTACTTGTTCAGCAGAAAATACAATTGAACTCAATGGTATTAACTTCTGAAAACTTAAGGCAAAGGTTTTCCCCTGACATTAAGTCCAGTCGTGTCTGACTCTGGGGGTTGGTGCTCATCTCCATTTCTAAGATGAAGAGCCAGCCAGCATTGTCTGTAGACACCTCCAAGGTCATCTGGCCAGCATGACTGCATGGAGCGCTGTTACCTTCTTGCTGGAGTGGTACCTCTTGATCTACTCTCATTTGTATGTTTTCGAACTGCTAAGTTGGCAGAAGCTTTCTTAATCAGCTCAGTATAGCATCATGAAATCATAAATTCAAAGAATTGAAAGGGATCTCTTGTTTCATCATGGATTGTCCCATCCATAAGATTTTAATGGTAAATACTTGTGTAATAATGACAAGAATTAGCTTTGATGTCTCTGAGAGATCCTCCATTAGTGTCAACTCTCACTATTGGTGTTTGCCAACGACTCTTTGGTACATTGAGTCTTGGTTCTAAGCAAAAGTGTATTAGAGATGGGAGTTTCTACCATCATCACTTTTACTGTCAGCCTCATCTCATGCCCATGTTGTTGTTGTTCATTCGTTCAGTCATCTCCGACTCTTAGTGACCTCATGCAATCCCACCACCACAGAAAGGTAATGCCATGGTGGTCCGAGGGATTCTACAGAAGCTAAAATGTAACAAAAGGAGTCTGATCCAGTTATTGTGTTAAGCCCTGAGCAGCATACTAATTCTATACTCAATGAGAACATTTCCTCCTCTCTTTGGTTTATTAGCTTAATTAAACTAATCAGCAGTAGATCTTAAAGTGACTTTATCTTTCATTCTTCCACAGCAGTATCCATTTATCTTCTATAAAAGCAATTACATGCTTGTGGCTTCTTTAAGACATTTTGCTTCCTGAACCAAAGGGCAAAATAGTACTTATCCTCCATTCTGAAATACCCTCCATATTACAAAAGCCAATGTGACTAACAGTTGAATCTTGTCTCAGAAATGGTGAGGGATGCAATTCCTGGATTGCTTTTGCAGCAAAAACCAGCACATGTCACTGCTGCATGATAGGTTTTATGGATAGGGTTTGCAGAAGGGGAAATATTCCCTGTCCTTTCATTGATAGATTCTACATACTTGCCAACATTTTAAAGAGAAAAATTGGGATGCCAGAGGCCAAGCGACATCAGGGTGTGGTCCAAATGGCAAAAGTTATTGATAAAGAAGGAAATATAAACTAGTTGGATCTGCATCAGTTTCCTTTTGATAGATTCTACAGGAAGGGAAAGTTTCCATCCTCTCCTCTCTCCTCTGCTGAATTGAGTGCTTTTACACTTTGAACTTAATTTGAAGCAGAGCTTTTACACTTTGAACTCAATTTGAAGCAACTTAAGTAAACTGAGGACAAAGTTGAAAGATGGGAAGAGGATAATTTTTATTTATTTATTTACTTTATTTCTATCTTGCTCTCAATTTTGGCAAATATTCAATGCCACAAATATACAAAAAACAGACAATACATAAAACAATTAACCATTAAATCAGATAAACTTATAAAATGCAAATTAAAACCAATTGAGACCTAGCACCAATCCCAAAATCATGGTCCAGGTTGCTTCTATGAGAATCTAATTTTATTACTCACCAAATGCCTGCTTCGACAACCAGGATTTTACTTTTTTTAAAAAAAAGACCAGAAGGGAGGAGGCCTATCTGGTGTCACTAGGGAGGGAGTTCCAGAGTCAAGGAGCCACCACTGAGCAGGCCTTGTCTCTCATCCCCACCAATCACGCCTGTGAAGTGGGTGGGACCGAGAGCAGGGCCTCCCCAGCAGATCTGAATGCTCAAACTGGCTCATAGAGGGAAATATGTTTGACCGGTAAGCTGTGCTGGAGCTATTTATGGTTTTATAGGCTAAAGTCAGTACTTTAAATTGCGCTTAGTAGCAGACTGGCAGCCAGTGGAGCTGACGTAACCAAGGGGTTGTATGGTCCCTGTATGCCGCTCTGGTGAGTAACTTGGCTGCTATCCGCTGAAGTACATGAAACTTCCAGTCAGTCTTCAAAGGAAACCCCATGTAGAGTGTGTTGCAGTAGTCTATTAAAGGAGTGTTAGAAGATTTTAATAGCAGGCAAAAAAATGACAAAAGATTAATTGGGATAGTATCAAATGATGACTGTTGGAAGGTTCAAGCATCCCCTCACAGCAATTAGGCCTCTAAAACCCCAAATTCCCCATCCCACTCATGTTTTTATTTTTATTTTTTTAAAAACACCATCATTGATTTTGCTTTTTTTGGGGAGGAGTTTGCTCCCAAATATTTATTTATTTACTATATTTATATATGTCCTTTTCAGCTCTCAGGTGACTCAGGCCCCAGATATGGTCCAACTCACTCTAAAAGCTCCTATGGCCCAGATATCCTTTAATGTTATGAAAACAGTAGAAACAGAAGTTGGGACAATGTCATATAATTTCCAGTTCATTTGAGAGTGACTCACTGGGGTGTATGTGTGGGCTTAAATGACAAATATTGGACCCTTTCTCCATGGCACAGATCATCCATTATACAACATATGCTCATATCCTCCAATTAAAAACAGGTGTTGCCAAGATGGCAAAAGTTATTAATGAGAGGTAAAGGAAAGACCAACAGGTCAGAGGTTCGAATCCTGGGCTTACTGGAAAGAGCCTTTTATCAAGGCTGAGTCAAACACAATTTTTGCACCTTGAACTCGGTTTGCATTAATTGAAGTAAGTTTAGGATAAAGTGGGGAAGTGGGAAGAAGAGAGAGAAAGTGGGACTGTATAAAATCAGTTGGAAACAGGTTTGTGACTAGTCAGGAATATCACAGCAAAATTAGTATAGTTGGAGGGTATGCACTATCCTTAGCTAAGTGCTGAACAGTACAGGGATGAAAATAACTTCCTTGCTTTTGAAGAAAAAGGAGCAACCAGGAAGATACATGGTATGGTAGATAAAGGTTCCTCTATTGTTTCAGTCAATTGCTTTCCCATTACATTTCAAAACGGGTCAGTAACTGCAAAATTCCCATTAATTGTTCTTGAGTTGCTGTACGTCTCCCAGTTCTTTTCTCTGTCTTTCTCTCTTTTTGATCCATAAGTAACAAAGTTGTTCTCGGCATCTCAGTAGCTGCCCTGATCAAAAACAAAGGGAGCCAATTCAGTTCAGTTCAGCACAAAACGTACGCTCCTGCTCCCTAGTAAATTATTCATGGCAGCTATTTATACAGCATAATACCTACACTCACCTGACAATATGCTGACAAACGTCTCATTCTGCTCCATTTTCTCTGGAGAAAGGTAAATCAAGGAATTCCGCCTGTCCTCATTTGTCAATATCACAACATGGAGATGTTTCTGACCTCTATGAAGGTATAAATAGAAGACTGTGTGTAACCTTTGTGGTGTTCTTTCTTTCAACACCTTTGCTCACACCAGACTTGCAAGGAGCAGGGACTTGGGGTGCATCTAAGATAAAGGTAAAGGTTTCCCTTTGACATTAAGTCTAGTTGTGTTGACTCTGGGGTTGGTGCTCATCTCCATTTCTCAGCTAAAGAGTCGGCATTGTCTGTAGATGCCTTCAAGGTCATTTGGCCAGCATGCCGTTACCTTCCTGGTGGAGTGGTACCTATTCATCTACTCACATTTGCATGTTTTTGAACTGCTAGGTTGGCAGAAGCTGGGGCTAACAGCAGGAGCTCACCCCACTCCCTGGATTTTGCTCAGCAAGTTCAGCAACTCACTGATTTAACCTGCTGCACCACTGGGAGCCACTTTATGCTATTGAATGAATACAGTTTGATTGCACTTTAACTGTAATTGCTCAATGTACACCGCCGCGAGTCGCCCCAGGGCTGAGAGCGGCGGTCAACAAATGAAGTAAATAAATAAATAAATAAATAAATGGTATGTAATCAGAAAAAAGCCAAAAGTGTATCTTACATATATGCATTAAAAGGTGCACTATTCCCTCATCTTCTTTTTCCATGAGGCATAAATGGCCACCTTAACTAGCCTCGCACCCAACTTTTAGGTACACATCCAAACTTAGCAAGTGACCTCACATACAAACAGTTACTCATCTGTAGACTTTCTTCTGACCTTCAAATTAAGATGGAAAAGTCAAGCATGAAGAGTGCCTAATCATATAACTAACACACTGTTCAAATTTCATTTGAAAGGGCTAGTATAGCCAGTGTTTGCTTCCTGGGCACTTATTAAATTATCATTTCTTTTACTCTTCCTGTAAATGAAACAGTCTCAATACTCCAAAGCGCCTCCAGTGGTGCAATGGGTTAAAACCTCATGCCGGAAGAACTGAAGACCAACAGGTCAGAGGTTCAAAGCCAGGGAGAGTGCTGATGAGCTCCCTCTATCAGCTCCAGCTCTCCATGTGGGGACATTAGAGAAACCTCCCACAAGGATGGTAAAACATCAAAACATCTGGGTGTCCTTGCAGGTGGCCAATTCGCTCACACCAGAAGCAACTTGCAGTTTCTCAAGTCGCTCCTGACACAGAAAAAAAATACTCCAAAACTTGCTTATTCCAAATGATTTCTTTAAGAGCAAATCTCTGCTTGATCTGAAATTTCACATCTTTTAATCCAGTGAGAGATTAATCTTGATTGTGACCTGGGGTGCATTTGACACCACTTCAACTGCCATGGCTCAATACTTGGGAATCCTGGGATGTGTAGCATGGTGAGGCACCAGCGCTGTTTGGCAGACAAGACCTCATAAAATGACAATTCCCACAATTCAATAGTATTGAGCCATGACAGTTAGTGGTTTCAAATTGCATTAATTCTACATTGTAGATGTACATTAAGACATTGGAATGTATTCTGTTTAAGTTATACTCACAGTAAACCCTCTGATGAATTTAGCAACTGATTTAAAGTCTATTGGTTTTGATGAATTAGCTCTTGATATGGTTATATATCATAATCTGCATTTTTCTATCCCTACTTGCATTACTCAAAGCAATGAAGAAAAGTTACTCTTTGACTGATGTTATCAATGATCAGCATTCTTGAGCTTGTGTAAATTGATATCTCCTCTGTCCCCATTTTTCCTAAAGCAGTTGTTTAGTTTCTATATGATACTTAATTTCCTTATCGACTTGAACAGTTTCTCCAAAATGCAAAGCTAAGCTACAAAGAAACCAATACCTAAATCCTAAGCATGCTCTTTTATTTATATCCTGACACTTTTATTTCCATCAGGGTAGAGATTTTGTTTTGTTTTGTTCTTTTTGTTTGGCTGTGGTTTGAGTCGTACGGAGCATATTTAGACTCATAAAAAGAAGGAGTGCTCAATCTCTTTTGTTAAATGGATAAACTGCAGTGGGGGAATTGTGAGCAAAAAGGCTTTATTTGTGTTCTAGCTGAACAATACGTTTTTGAAAGACTTTTAAATGGATGGATGGATTGCCTTCTCAACAAAGGAGATTTCTCATTTTGTGACTGGAAATGTTTTATTCAGCAATTGCTGAGTTCACCTGTTGAGACATCTGTCAAACTGGCATGGAGAGGAAACTAAAGGCATTTCCCTCATAATACTCTCTGATTGGGCATCTTTTAGACCAGGTTATCTTTGTGTTAAAGGGGTTCTCTTAGACTAACTGAATCACTGCTGTCTCCCACAGAAAACTACCAGATTTTAATATCTTTGATGGATATTTTATGGAACCCCAGATTTATATAGGTATATAAAATAGGTCAAAAATCACTTACTGATAACAAATCAGCACCTGCATAGATTGTTAAACAGGCTGATTTTCCTTTTTGTGAAGTACAGCTGAAGCTGTACTTCATAAACACAAGACTAAATGTAAATGACTAAAACAGCCACTAGGTGGCATTCAGAAAATTGTTAATGTTGCCTAATTTTTTGGAACAACAACACTGAGCTTTTTTATTGTGTCAGTAGTGAATTGAAAATATACTACACACTTCTATTGTGAGAGAAGGGACTGTCTACAGTGACATTGCCCCGGGGATGTGTTACCAACCTGTGGGAGGCTTCTCTCATGTCTCCACATGGGAAACTCTGGCCGACAGATGGGAGCTCAGCTAGTCTCATGAATTCAAACCACTGACCAGGTCTTCAAGTTAGCAGCACAAGGGTTTAACTCATTGCGCCACTGCAGCATTGAGCTAAGGGAACCCCATTTGGAGATTGGGATTCACAATTTAAGAAGCTGTGCTATAGAATATATGTGGCAAATGACTGCTGTATAGAGAAGCCAATTATTTTAGCATTATTATAGATAGATAATGTCCTCCTACACATCCATCATGCCTTTTATACCATCAGAATATAGAGAGGAACTTCTCCTGCTCATTCTATTGTCAGAGTTGTTAGATCACATGCTCTAGGGCTGGTTCAACATTGTAGAATTAATGCAGACTGACATCACTTTAGCTGCTATTGCTAAATGCTACAAAATTCTAGGATTTGTTTGGTGTGGCACCTGCACACTTTGGCAGAGAAGGCCTCATTAAACTATAGCTTCCATGATTCTATAGCATTGAGCCATGGCAGTGAAAGTGTTGTGCTAAATAAATTCACAAAAAATCAAATCCACAAAAGCTAAATCCACAAATGTGGAGGGCAAATTTCACTGTAAAACCTGGAGAATGTATGCTACAACTAATATCATCTCTGTGGTGTTCAGGTAACAGTGAAATATGTTGGCAGTTATGGTCCAACAAAATTGGGAGCAGGCCATATGCTTCTCATCTCTATTGGAAGTGTTTTTAAAGAGAAGACTTTGGCAGCACACTGATTTGGTTTTTTTAAAAAAAACAAAAACAAAAAAACATTTATTTGACACTTCCACAGAACACAATTAATCTTGCTATAATAAGGCATCACACATACAACCAAAAAGCTCACAAAATCTCAGTTTTTGCCCTTGAATGAATTCAGAATGCAGGCTCTACAAAATAAAGTGGATAGTTCACACTGGAGACGTGTGGGATGACAATGACACAGAATTATGGAGAGGATTTAGAAAATTATTATTGAGTACCACAGGCTCAATAAATAGGTTTTGGAACTCAGGGCAGCCTCGTGTGAAGGGCGGGGTAGAAATGCATGAAATAATAAATAAATAATATTTTTCCCAAGGCAGAAAATAAGAAGGCTTCAGTTAGCATTAAAGAAAAGAAACACGAAGAACTAGAAATTTGCATGTTGTGTGTGGTTGAACTATATGCTCAGCATGCAATGAATCCTTGGATGAGTCCACAATAATGTGGATTTATTGGTCAGTTGCTGCAGTGAGACCATATGATGTCTGGGCCAGATGCACAGCATATCTGCTGCATACAGCCATTTACCTTTGTCACCAGAACATGGGATTTACTCTGGAGTTTCCTGGAAGCTATGGAGTGATAATGCAGTGTTAGAAATATGAACAGCTGGATCATAATGGATCCATCCTGATCCACTCTCCACACACTGGATCCATCACTGTCTTGTAGCCAGCAAGCAGCTCTCCCCAAAAGACTTGCTGATGATGTCACATTTCCAATGAGGTCACATCAGGCACCAAACCATATGACCTTGCTTTTTAATATCTACATGAAACCACTGGGTGAGGTGATCTGGAGTTTTGGAGTTGGGTGCCATTTGTATGTAGATGACACCCAACTCTACTACTAATTTCCACCAAACTCCAAGGAAGCCTCCTAGACCCTGAACCAGTGTCTGACTGCTATGATGGACTGGATGAGGGCTAACAGGTTGAAGCTTAATCCAGACAAGACAAAGGTCCTCCTGGTCAGTTGTGAGGCCGACCAGGGTATTGGGTGGCAACCTGTGCTCGACAGGGTTACACTCCCCCTGAGGGCGCAGATGCATAGCTAGGGGGTCCTCCTGGACTCAACACTGTCTCTTGATGCTCAGGTTTCGGCAGTGGCCGGGAGGACCTTTGCACAACTTAACTAGTGTGCCAGCTGTGACCATACCTTGTGAAGTCTGACTTGGCCAGCGTGGTCCACACCTTGGTTACCTCCAGATTGGACTATTGCAATGCGCTCTATGTGGGGCAGCCCTTGAAGATGACCTGGAAGCTCCAACTGGTACAACGGGCAGCAGCCAGGCTCCTTACTAGAGCAAACTATAGGGAACATACACTGTCTGCTAAGTTGCTGAGCCAAATTCAAGGTGCAGGTTATGACCTATAAAGCCCTAAATGGTTTGGGCCCCACCTTTCTTCACAATCGCATCTCCCTCTATGAACTGGCGCGAACTTTAAGATCTTCCAGGGAGGCCCTCCTTTTGCTCCCACCACTGTCACAACCACGGTTGTTGGGGACGAGAGAGAGGGCCTTCTCAGTGGTGGCTCCCTGCCTCTGGAACACCCTTCCTGGAGAAATAAGACAGGCCCCATCCCTCCCCTCCTTTCGTAAGAGCCTGAAGACCTGGTGGTTTAAACAAACCTTTGAGAATGACTAGTTCTAGCTCTGCCCCAGATACTGTTGAAATTGGCCATATCTTTTTCTACCAATTACCCAGGTCACTTTCTTCTAATAGGCCCTGGAAATGTACAGCTGTAGACTCTACCTAATTTCCCGGGCCCTCTAAAATCACATTAGTCCATCCCAGCCTTTTAAATTGCCTTGAACAGGCAGGATTATTTTAAATATATGTGCTTTTGTGGTTTTTAATGCTTATATTGTCTTGTTAATTTTATGTTTATGTTGTTTTCTTTGTATGTATTGATTATGTTACTTGGAAACTACTTTGAGTCCCCTCGGGGAGACAGAGCGTTATATAAATTGTTGTTGTTGTTTTTGATGATGATGAGAAATGCACCATCACAGGCAAACCTGGAGCAGTTATCCATGTGAATAGCCAAAGAGCTCCTGGGGCTGCATTGGACTGGAGTTTTCTGGTGACACAGGCTTTGTGACTTCTACAAAGCCATGGGGATGGGTGGCTATTACTCTTCCCTGTCCATGGTGGTGTGTTGTTGTTGTTGTTGCGAATATTCCACAAATCACTTCTCTGACTCACTTTCAGATTTTGCTTCCTGCACCCTGATCTTCCACCTACCTAACAACTGCTGACCTTGTGGTTCAGGCCTGTATCTCAAGGCAGGTTAAAGTTGGAGTGGGAGGAGAGAACAAAATGATTTAATGATTAATCAAATACTTCTTCGGGAAGCACAATAAAATGAGTAGAGTATCATATTGCCTCTCCAAAGGTAACACTTTTTCCTCACGTCAGAAGATAATTCCTTTTTAAGGCATGCTGTGATTCGCTCATTTAATCTGAGCTTCATTTTATTTGATGCACTTCTTCGCTTTGAAAATGTTGCCCTACATTGTTTCATAGACTGCATGTTGTTAAAGAAACTAGAAAGAAGAAAGATTTAGAATAGGTTGCACAGCTTGCAGTCCATAAACCTGAAAACAATAGTCACTAATAATTTGGGAGACACCATGAACTTCAAGCTGGTTTTCCTGGAGATTGGCACCACACAAACAAAATGCTCCGAGAGCCATCTGGCAAAGTAATGACTAACATGTTGTTGTAGATTTTTCAAGCTATATGGCCATATTCTAGAAGCATTTGAAGAACCTACAACAACCCAGCCATGAAAGCCTTCGACTAACATGTTGTGTTAGGCACAACTTTTAGTGAAGTGAATCCCACTAGGATATCTGCATTACCACCCGACTACTGTTTGCTAACAAGGTTCAAATCCCATTCCAACCATGATAACCCACTGGGTGATTCTGGGAAGTTCATGACAAACCTCTGAAGAAATTTTACCAAAAAAATCTTGAGGAGATTGTCACAAGTTGAAGTTGATCTAAAGATACATAACATCGAGGTAATGTTTAGGGGTGCATCTGTACTAAACAGTTAACTCTCCAGCTACACCTCATGGTATCCTAGGATTTGTAGTTTAGTGTGCTTAGAATTCTCTACTGGTTTTAGTGCCATTCTACAGATAATTCAACATATACTCCAGGCTGGAAATATCAGGGGTCTGTAGAGTGGAAAAAGTAACATGAAATTGCTAAAAACATGTAATGCAGATAAGTATGTATTGGTTTGTTTCAGTTCTATCTCAGCCCATAGAGTCTATCACAGACCAACTCAAGCATGTGAATAATACTCTGTCATCTGAGGCGACATTTGCTGCATCTGAAGAAAGGGGCTACAGGCTATTTAAACTCAAGTAAAATTGAACTGGTTGGTTCTTAAGAAAACATGAGATTCTTCATTGAAATCATCAAAACTTTATTCTATGCCACTTCTAGTGAGGACTGTATCTGAGCATCTCTCCATCTATAGATGAAACAAAGGCAATTATTATATATCCTAATTTAGTCCCAAAGGGAGTCATCTATAATAACTTCATTATCATTTTGTATATAGGCTTGGAAAACCACCACACAATGGCTGAAACCCCAGAAGGGCATGGAATGGACCTCAGGATCTTAGTTTTTCCACACTTATTTTGGATGGTACAGTGTAATACTTTATAAATGTCAAAAAAGTAGTACACTATCTCTGACTCCCACCTCATCTGTTGAATGGGTTCCTGGACATTTGTTCCAAAGTTTTACCTTGATGGCACCACTGTATGTTCCCAAGAGCTGCTGAAAAGATACAAAAAGGGAAGACAGTGATGTTGGCTTCTTGTTCTCTTTCTGTTGCTGTTGGGTCAAGCAGGAGCTAATGGTTCATTCATATCCCAGCCCTGCTGCCTCTGTCATAATGACTAGCATCTCTTGTGAGTATCAGTACAGGACAGTTTGTATAGTTAAACATTTCTCCAGTTTTTCTAAGCAATGGGAGCAGTTACCAGAAGAAGCGCAGGGAAGACAAATGGTTTCCCAGAAGTCAGTCATTTGGGAATAGGAAAAGTCCATTAGCATGGATATGTATTCCGATGTGAAGTGAGATTCTAGCTCTAATTATTATTATTGCTTTCAGAAGCTCTCAGTGATCCTGCAAGAGGCCTGTTTGTTGAGTCACAGCATATTCTTTCAAATGAATGGCCCTTTAAAAAAAATCTTAATAAAATGAACTGAGTAATGCTGGTATAAAAACCATGTTGTCCAGACAAAATTTTCCCGAGAGCTTGTGCTTTGTGTGGATGTTTGCTGAGTGCATGGAGGGCATCAGATTCAAAAGGTGGTTGTACTTCAGCACCCAAATCTACCAAACACAGCCCACTGGTAAAGTAAGTTGGACCCGAACCAATTTGATGAAATCGTTACTGCACTTAGTGAAATAAAGGTCACATTGCAATTATGTGAACTTCAAGCTCTTTTATAATCTTGGTGCTTGTACAAAAAGCATATTATTTGAAAGCCATGTCATACTGAAGATGAAGAAAACTTAGGGTGCATCTACACTGCAGAATTAATGCAGTGTGAAACCACTTTAACTGTCATAGCTTGATGCTATGGATTCATGGGAGCATCTTGGAAAATCAACTTTGCCATAACTTAACTATGAAACTTGCAAGTAGTCACTCTATCTCTCAGCCTGCTCTACTACATAGAGTTGTTATGAGGATCAAATATGCAAGCGAGCTTCATATGCTTATTGGTGGAAAGATTGGTAGAGACATAGTTAATAAATAAGTTTGAGGAGGCAACTTGAGTTTCCTTTGGAGATTTCAGAGTATATGTTCCCCTATTTGACTTTGCCATAACCTTGTGAGGAAAGTTAGGGTGAGAGAAAATGACTGATGCAACATAAGTTTTGTGGCAGACAAGACATTTGGATGCAGGCTTCTGAAGCCACAACCTTTTTATTTTTATTTTTATTTACTTTATTTTGATCCAACCTTTCTCCTGAAATAGGGACTCAAGGCAACTAACAATAAATATAAACAATGCAAATTTAAAACAATGTAAATGCATTAAAACATAAATACAAAAATTAAACGGCAATTAAGCATCATTAAAACCATCAAATATTAAAATACATTAAAACTCCACTCTAGCATGACACTCTTAACTATTGGGAATCTGGAATTCTATAACATAAGCGTTAAGGAAAGACCAGATGGCAAATTGTATGGAATTCAATGGCTGCATCTGCACTGGAAAATAAAGGCAGACTGAAGCCACTTTAAATTCCATGGCTCAGTGCTATGGGATCCTGTGAGTTGGCTTTTAAAGGTATTTAGCCTTTTCTGCCAAAGAGTTTGATGCCTTGCCAAACTACATCTTCCAGGATTTTATAACACTGAGCCATGGCAATTCGAGTGGTGTCAAACTGCATTAATTCTCTAGAGTAGCTGCACCCTTAGTCTGGTGAGGAAATAGATATGTCAAGTCCTGCTACCAAAATGTTGAGGATGAAGTAAAGAACTGGGGGAGTATATAGAGAAGTGGTTCCCAACCTGTGGTCTGTGGACCACCAGTGGTCCACAAGAACTAAAATATGGTCTGAGGCCTCACCATTACTACACCATTGCAATGAGAGACGGTTCTTGTAAAACCCTCTTATAATGTCAAAGCTTATTAAATATGGTTTTCTGTGGGCAAGAAGATGGTGACTACTGCATGGCATGTGTTGTGTATCCGAAACTAGAGCTGATGTTGTTTATCCAATGCAATGTTCAGAATCAGTACCCCAAACTGAATTTAAAGTTGGCCAAAAACTTTTGGTACTGATGTTGGAGAGTGGTCCCTGGCCAAAATGATCCCTGGCCAAAAAAACAAACAAACAAAAAAAAGGTTGGGAACCACTGATATAGTGCCTACCTTCCATGTAGAACATGCAAATAATCAGAAAGATAAGACCTATTTGCATAGCAAGCAATCTTCAAAAGATCTGTTCAGGATATTTTGAGGGATAATTAGAATTACTTTACATGTCCCTTGAGATAGGTAGATAATTATCATTCCTTTTTTGCATTATGAATGGGTAAGGAAATCTTAAATCTTCCCAATTCTTAGTATATTTCCCTTTAAATTCTTCTCACACCTGCATATAGGGAAAAAAACCATTTCCAAATGCACCAAAATAAGTTTTCCCCTCACTCCCTACAGGTTTCCTCAAGAGTAAAAATGAAGTTTGGCTTCACATTGTGTATTTAATGTAGATTTCATTTGGGGTTCCCAATGCAATGGCTGTTTCACAGTCGTGCATGTCTGACAGAGTGCAAGTTCTCCATAAAGCTGCACGTCTTCCTTCCTTGCCTGAGGTTTTAGTGTCCAGAAATAACTTAAAACTTCAGTTCATGAGTGACTGAGCTCAGAAAAGCTACCTTTTAAGGCTACATTTCCCCAAATTTCCCAGTGGCCATTCTGAGATATTTGAGGGACTGTAGTCTCAGAAAAAGTAACACTTCTGAGCTCTGGGTTATCTTCTCAAAAGTATGCTCAGGGCAACTGGGACTCATATGTTCCAGAGAAATGCCAAAACCCAGTGTTCAGTATCTTGAAGAGGTGCTGTCAAGAGAAGCTAGGGAATGGTTTGTAAAGAAACAGACAGACAGGCATATGTTGTGCTCTGGAATTATTTTGACATTGCACAATAGTTGTGCTCAGATGATAGCGGCACAAGTGCATTATGCATTTTGAATCACAGAGCATGTGTGCATGCACATAATGGTGGATTGTGCAGTTTTGACAGCTGCTTTGATTGTGCGTTTCTGCATGGAGGCTGGACAAGATGACCCTTGTAGTGTCTTCCAATTCTATGATTCTTGGTATTAGAACATGCCCATTCCTATGTTGTGTGTGATGTTGCTATTCCATATGGGGCTGTATACCTCTAACTTGGCGTCACTTTGGTATTGTTTTCAGAGTAAAAACTGGAGATGGCACCTTTCATGCTTATATAGAAGGCATTCTAGGCCTCATCTATACAAAATCCAGATCATCTGCTTTGAACTGGATTATATGAGTCTACACTGCCATATAATCCAGTTCAAAGTAGATAATCTGGATTTTACATGACTGTATAGATGGGGCCCCAGGTGCTGCTTGTCATGCAACCATGTAACAGGAAACTCCTTCTATAATTCTGTCTTCTACGTAATTGGGAAAAGTGCAGGGGCCTCTTCAAGTTTTCAATCTGGCAACCCTACTTCCAGCAGATATCTACAATTTGTGGCAATGGAGAATTCCAGTCATGGTGTAGTACTCCTGAGGCTAAGGAAGTACATGAATTGAAGGCCAACACTAGAACTTGAGGACCAAGGACCACTGGAAAACTACCCAAAACACTCTAGGAAAAAAATGAAATGGCAACCCAGCACCATCCACTGACCATAGAAGTCACAAAGAGCTTGTTTTGCCTGTCCCTATCTGAAAGAACACTTGGCTCCCATTGTAAAGCCAAAAACCAGCACACCCTGTTCTCTGCTCTCCATCAAGTGAACCAGAATGATTGATAAGTTCTTCTCCTATCTCCTAGGGTTAAATAAGAGCATCCATCTTCTTTCTTCCAAATATGCAATCTCAATGGCTTGAGTTCATGGAGTGTGTATTTGGGACATACCTGCTGCCCCTTGGCTTTTCACATGATATGTAGCCCTTGTAGCCAAAAAGATGGTGTCTTCCTCCAAATTTAACTAAGAATAATAGTTCAGGTGGCAGTGTTCATTTCCCAAGCCAACTGTCCTAGAGCCCTTGTATCATGTTCTTTGACCTCTCAAAGCCTTTAAGGACAGCGTAGGCTATAAATGTATTCAATGAATCCATTAGTGTACCTTTAAAAAGTTCAAAATTCAACACAGATTAATGAGGGTATAAAGGAAGAAAAAATACAACCTGGAAAAATGGAACTACAAAAGTCACTCAAATTTAACACTCCTACATTTATAGTTCTTAGATTCCAATCCTGATATTTGATCCTGGTGTTTAATGGTGCCCCTTAAGAAACTGTCACATGATCAACCTAATAATTTGCCATTATTTTTCTAAGAGTTCATGGGTTTTTTTTTTTTAGAGTGACAGAGTATTACTGGTGTTTATATGAAGAGCTGGAAAATGACAAATAATGGAGCTTCAGTTAGACCTTTGTGAAATGCCACAGGGAATATTTACCATACAACAGGAATGCTAGCACAACTCTGCCTAGATATGAGCAGTATCAGACCATAATAATTCCTTTGAGGCAGTGCCAGCATAGTATACAGATTTCTGCATTTGATTAGGACTCTAGAGATGAGCATTCAGATCCCCTCTTGGCCATGGAAACCCACGGGGTGACCTTAGGCACATCACACTCTCCCAGCCTCCGAGGAAGGCAAAGGCAAACCCCCTCTGAACAAATCTTGCCATAAAAACTCTGCAATAGCTTTGCCTTGAGTGGCCAAAAGTCAGAAATGACTTGAAGGCAGATAAGTTCTCTTGAGGCATAAGATGCAATACTAAGCACATTGGGTCAAGCGGAAAGGCAGGCTCATCATTTGTTATATGCGAACGACACCCCCAGGAAAGAACAATCTCACACATCAGCTCAAGTGTTATGCTGCTTCTGGAGTACAAATTTGCATAGACTTTCTTGGGGCTGGCATCCAGTTTGGGGAATGCCCTTCCTTTAGAGGTCCACGGGAAGTCAACTTTGACTTCATTTCAACACCAAGTGAAAATATGGCTTTTTATTAATGCTTTTGGGGTCAAATCAACCCCACCCCCCACCCCCCCTAAAAGTGCCTAACTACCTGGTTCAAAACTCTTTCAATAAATTGTATAAAATTCTTTGTTTACTATAGTTTTTTGTTGTTCTATTTTTGTGTATCTTCAAATAATCTCTAACCTATGACAACCCTAATGCAAACCTGTCACAAGATTTTTTTCAGCAAGATTTGCCTTTGTTTTCCTCCGAGGCAAAGAGAATGTGATTTGCCCAAAGTCTGTGATTTACCCAGTGGGGTGGAGCCCCTGGTGGCGCAGTGGGTTACACCCTGAAGACCAACAGGTCAGAGGTTCAAATCTGGGGAGAACACAGATGAGCTCCTTTTGTCAGCTCCATCTCCCCATGTGGGAACATGAGAGGAGCCTCCCACAAGGATGGTAAAACATCAAAAAAACATCCAGGCGTCCCCTGGGCAACGTCCTTGCAAACGGCCAATTCTCTCAAACCAGAAGCGACTTGCAGTTTCTCAAGTTTGTCCTGACATGGGGAAAAAAGCCCAGTGGGGTTCCATGACATAGCAGGAATTCAAACCCTGGTCTCTAGAATGCTATTGCACCACATTGGCTCTCATTCTATTTGATTGCTTTAAACGTTGAGTTATTTTAAGCAGTTTCAATTGATTGTACTTCTACACCACCCTGAGATCCAAGAAGATGGGACAGGATATAAATAGTTTAATAGAATAAATAATAAATAAATAATCAACTTCACGGAAAATCTTTGCCCTTGATTATTTACATACAAGGCAACCTGTAGCAGATATGACACCTTCCTTCCATTGGAAAGCACTGCACTGCACTGCACTGCTCCGTCATCAGTTGGAGATTACTGATTCTCACATGCAAGTTACCAATTAATCCTGTCTTAGCAGCTTCCATTACCCTTCAGTACTATCCAGAGCAACTTTAGCCTAGTGAGTGTCTCATTGAATATGGTCCCCATCCTGTTCCACTGGCTCTACCACCAGTTTCTCATAATGCCCCAATATAGTGAAATTGCAAGGAGTTGTGGAAAATTGAAATGGAAGTTCCCAGTGGGGAGCCATGATTTAGATTCCCCATAAAGTTCCCATATCACCATGAAATCTGTATGGTGGAAAATTAAAGTGGCAGGTCTCAACCCCCCACTGAGTGATGCCCAAGGGTGCCAATAACCCTTTTACTGTTTCTGTGCTCTGGTCTAACTACTGCCAACTTGGAAAGTGACTTTTAAGAAGACAAATTATAAAAATATGGTAAAAGGCACTCATCCATACCTGAATTGTAACAAGCTAGTGCTCTGGGATCCAGAATACCATTATGTTTATTTTTCTTAAATGTCATTTTCCAAGTTCTCAGTTATCCCCACTGATGAAGAAGGAGCCTATCAAACCAGATGCCTACATATACTGTATATACTGACTAGTCCTGAACAACACCAGTTTCACTGGCACATACTGAATGTTTTCCAAAAGCTTAGTGGGAGCCACTGTTATGGTGCATCTGCACTGTAGAATTAATGCTATTTGATACCAATTTAGCTGGCATGGCTCATTGCTATGGAATCCTAGGAATTGTAGCTTTACAAGTTCTTTAGTCTTCTCTTTCAAAGAGTGCTAGTGCCATGCCAAACTACAAAGCCTAGGATTTCATAGCATAGAGTCATGGCAGTTGAAGTGGTGTCAAACTGTATTAATTCTACATTGTAGATGCGCCCTTACTGAGGTCTTAATTAAAACTTGATAGTACAGATTAATTTTATATTCTCTCCCTTTTTGTCATTTTGCCCTATATAATGCACATTTTCCATTTTAATGTACTAGGAATAGAGAGTTCTTACAGATGTTACAAGCTCTTTTAAATTTAATTTGCTTTACCAAACAGGAGGAAAAATCCCCCAGCTCCCATTCTATCACAACCTCAGAGCATCAAGGCCCACCTAACTATCTATGGCAAGTGTATCCTCCTCAACCAATGACAGCTCCATATTATCATTCGGAGAGGATTTGACCCGGAAATTGAAAGAGCCATACAGTCTGGCCGATTCTTTGGAAGCCGCGAACCGGTGACTCCTATAGAGTTCGCCTTTCCACATTGACATCATGAGCAAACTGGAGAGCACCACGCCCCCCAGGGTCAAGAGGCAGAGCCCGGCGATGACACACCTGTCCAGGTGAGCCCCAATTCGGGCACTCTCATTCTCTAGCCGCTCCATCTCCCTTGCTGCCACTGTGCTGGGGTCCACAGTCACATCCCGGGGAATCACATAGGAAATGATCACCAACAAAATCCCAGTAACCAGGAAGATGATGGCGCTTACAAATCCATAATCAATGGACTTGCCACCAGCAGCTTCTGAGCCGGCTTCATCATCTTCCTCAGAAGCCAAGGAGGCCGGGTTGTAGGCCCACTCAAGGCTCATCTCTCCACAAGGGTCAGGATGAAGATCTGGGTCATGGCAGCAACTCTGGTGGCCCGAACTTCTCTTGTGGTCTAGATTGTTGACGTTCTCATCCACACATGTGAAGGAGGTCTCTGATTCACAGCAGCAGGCTCTCTTTTGATCCTTTGCTTTATTTTCTTGTAGGAGGCTGGGATGACAGACCACCTCAACCTCCGAAATCAGCGATGATGCACCAGCAGAAGATCGAGGAGGACCAACCATGTCTTCTTGGAGACCCCTCCTGGTGGCTTTGCTCTGCCCATCACTATATTCAGCTTCCATAGCTAGTGGGTTAATCTGTCCTTCTCTTTCACTGGGTTGCCCCCAACATGGGGGAGAGTGGAAATTTGGGTCTACGCTGTGGGACCGATCTGTCTGACTGTTCTCCATGGTGAAGTACACTAAATCCACGTGTGCCATGGAGGCACCACTCCAAGAAACCACAACTTGCCATTGAGAAGCCCACAATCCAGCAGATGGTTGTTCACAACTTTACCATTACTCAGCCACTGGGAAGAAATCTTCTATGCTCCATACAGTCACTCTTCCTTCCAGGATTCTTTTCCAGCCTCGACCCAATTAAACCTATTCCTTTGGACATGCATTTCTTTTCAATCTGTGAAGGCAAAAAGGAGGGCCGGGAAGGGCAAGGAGGGGAGGAGAAATAGCTTCATCAACCCGAGACATCATTAGACAAAGAGAAGTGTAGCAGAAACATAATACAGACTGGAGTCATTATTCCGATTTTGTCTCTCCGTGTGCGCATAGTGGCAGAGATTGTAGTGCAGGGGGAGACGACAAATGCAATTGTTTTAATCAAGCACTTAGAGCTGAAATCCGCTCGCTGATCTAAAAATCTATTAGGAATTCTAATCAACCTTTGACACTAGTATCCAATTACAGGAGGAATAAATCGCTATGTGAGTGAAGGGGAAAATCATAGAGATTGCCGCTCCAGGTCTCAAGGGCAGAACAGTCACTGCTCTGAGAGTGCAAAGACTACAGGAATCATTGGGAAGGACAAACTCAAAAAGTGAGCACACTGCCCGGCCCTTTCATTCCAATGTCGAGTCTAATTAGGAAGAAGCCAGCAAATCCCTTGTAGCTCAGTAATCCAGGATCTCTCTTATTCTCCTGTGGAAATCGGATAATCCCAGGAGAAGGGAAAGCAGCACTCTCCGAAAGCCGATCTCCAGCCCTGATTAAAAACAAATCGCATTCGCAATGAAATTATGCCTTGAAGACGGATGCTTCCAAGAAATGGATGCTAAGCTTCCTGGTGCAATTAGAAGAAAGAGGGGGAAAGAGATGTGGGAAAACTCTGGAAGTAAAAAAAAAGAAAAACCGTGTGCATTAAAGAGGGAGAGGGACGCAATCCTCTGCAGACTTTACAAAATATGTGTCTGTGGATGCATGCATGTATGAACACACCCACATGCAAATATTTATGTGTGTGTACACATCCATCTCCTTTGGGAATTACAATAGACTTTCAGTTAACAGGAACCTAAACAACCAGAACATGCAAGCAACCAGCAAAAAGAACTGAAGAAATAATGTTGTTGAAAGCTTTCATGGCTGGAATTCCTGGGTTGCTGTGAGTTTTCCAGGCTGTATGGCCATGTTCCAGAAGCATTCTCTCCTGATGTTTCACCTGCATCTATGGCAGGCATCTTCAGAGGTTGTGAGGTCTGTTGGAAACTAGGCAAGTGGGGTTTATATATCTGTGGAATGTCCAGAGTGGAAGAAAGAACTCTAGTCTACTTGAGGCAAGTATGAATGTTGCAATTGGCCACCTTGATTAGCATTTAATAGCCTTGTAGCTTCAAAGCCCGGCTGGTTGCTGCCTTGGAGGATCCTTTGTTGGGAGATGTTAGCTGGCCCTGATTATTTCCTGTCTGGAATTCCCCATTTTCTGAGTGTTGTGCTTTATTTACTATCCTGATTTTAGAGTTTTTGAAATACTGGTAGCCAGATAATACTGGTTGCTGCAAGGCTTTTCAGTGCTAATCAAGGTGGCCAATTGCAACATACACACCTCAAGCAGACAAGAGTTCTTCCTCCCACCCTGGGCATTCCACAGATGTACAAACCCCACTTTCCTAGTTTTCAACAGTCCTCACAACCTCTCAGGATGCCTGCCACAGATGCAGGTGGAATGTCAGGAGACAATGCTTCTGGAACATGGCCAAAAAGCCCGTAAAACTCACAGCAAACTTGAAAAAAAGAATGCTTTATACTAAAACGCTATTTTTAAATAGAGTAAAAACTGTAAAACTGTGCTACGTGGAGTTAAATTTATCTTAATTTGCTTTCAATTATTGCATTTCAACAGCAATATCAAGTCAATATAGAGTTTATGGTATGATATAGTATGGCACTTCTTCCTTTTTTCCTTTTTGTGTCAGGAGTGACTTGAGAAACTGCAAGTCGCTTCTGGTGTGAGAGAATTGTCCATCTGCAAGGACGTTATCCAGGGGACAACTGGATATGATGATGTTTTACCATCCTTGTGGGTTGCTCTATCCATCTGGGCTATTGCTTTTAAATGGCTATATTTTAATCTCATGTTCCCGCATGAGGAGCTGGAGCTGACAGAGGGAGCTCATCCACACTCTCCCCGGATTCGAACCTCTGACCTGTTGGCCTTCAGTCCTACCGGCACAACGGTTTAACCCATTGTGCCACCAGGGGCTCAGTATGGTACTAATTAGGCTAATTTTAAATAGTAACTCTCATGCAACCAGAAATCTCATTTATCCAGCATGTACCAATCCTCATGGATGCTGTTAAACTGAGAATGGGCTCTATTATTTTAAATAATAATGGCTTGCTCTGTCCATGTGGGCTCTTGCTTTTCAATGGCTATGTTTTAATCTTAACTTTCTTGTTCCTTTTTTTATTTTGCGTGGAATGAGTTTTTACTTGTGTCTATTTTGTGTTATTTTGCAAACAGCCTGGAGTCCCCAAGTTGGGAGAATGGCACGGGTGTCGCTTGTAGTAATTCATTATCATAGGAGTTGTAGGAACAAGAAGAAGAAGAAGAAGAAGAAGAAGAAGAAGAAGAAGAAGAGGAGGAGGAGGAGGAGGAGGAGGAGGAGGAGGAGGAGGAGGAGGAGGAGAAGAAGAAGAAGAAGAAGAAGAAGAAGAAGAAGAAGAAGAAGAAGAAGAAGAAGAAGAAGAAGAAGAAGAAGAAGAAGAAGAAGACCACCACCACCACCACCACCACCACCACCACTTTGGGAGAGATGCCAAAGCCGCAGGTGTGTGAGATGGCGTGACACTCTCCCCTCCCAGACTCAGCGCTCTCCGCTCATCCCGAGAAGGTCCTGCCCATCTTGGCCGCTTCTTTCAGCCCCCCCCCCCTCACCCTACGCACACCCCCCTCCGTACCTGTCCCATCCTCCGGGCGGGCATCCTCCTCCCCACCGCATCCTGGGCGCATCCATCCACGGCGCGAGGCTCCCTCGCCAAAGTCGCCGCTCCAGAAGCGCAGGCAAACGCCGCCGCCGCCGCCGCCGCCTCTCCCACGCGAGACCCTCCTTCGCCTCCTCCTGCTGCCTCCCTCGGGCGGGAAGGGGGGGGGGAAGAGAAGACTGGGATGCGCCGCCTGGGAGGAGGCCCTTCCTTCGGTGAATTCTGGGAGATGTAGTTCCCTAGCCTCCGCCAAACCCAAGTCGGACTTGAACTTATCTGCGCCTATGTGTACTGATACCCTTCCTTACCTCCCTCCGCACCCGATGTATGTGTGTGTGTTTATGAATACCTAACTCTAGCAGTCTGTCTAGCTTTGTCTGTGTGTGTGTGTCTGTTTATCTATCATATGTGCGTTTGAATACTTTCTCTCTCTCTCTCTAGATACAGTACAGATATAGGCTATATCTATTGTGTGTTTGAATACTTATCTGTCTCTCTATCTAGATACAGTATAGATATAGAAGTCTATCTATCTATTGTGTGTGTTTGAATACTTCTCTCTTTCACTATCTATCTAGATACAGTATAGATATAGAAGTCTATCCATTGTGTGTGTGCTTGAATATTTCTCTCTCTCTCTCTAGATCTATCTATCTATTGTGTGTATGGTTGAATACATCTATCTATCTATCTATCTATCTATCTATCTATCTATCTATCTATCTAGATACAATATAGATATAGAAGTCTATCTATCCATTGTGTGTGTGTTTGAATACTTATCTGTCTCTCTATCTAGATACAGTATAGATATAGAAGTCTGTCTATCTATCTATTGTGTTTTTTTGAATACTTCTCTCTCTACCTATCTAGATACAGTATTGATATAGAAGTCTATCTATTGTGTGTGTGTTTGAATACTTATCTCTCTATTGAGATACAGTATCAAGTTTATCTATCTGTCTATTGTATATGTGTTTGAATACTTCTCTCTCTCAATACAGTATAGATATAGATGTCTGTCACATATAAATTTCTGCTGCTGTGTCATTTTTGATTTACAACAACCTTAAGATAAATTTGTTCATTCGTTCAGTCGTCTCCGACTCTTCGTGACCTCATGGACCAGCCTACGCCAGAGATCCCTGTCGGCCGTTACCACCCCCAGCTCCCTCAAGGTCAGTCCAGTCACTTCAAGGATGCCATCCATCCATCTTGCCCTTGGTCGGCCCCTCTTCCTTTTGCCTTCCACTTTCCCCAGCATAATTGTCTTCTCTAGGCTTTCCTGTCTCCTCATGATGTGGCAAAAGTACTTCAACTTTGTCTCTAGTATCTTTCCCTCCAATGAGCAGTCGGGCTTTATTTCCTGGAGGATGGACTGGTTGGATCTTCTCGCAGTCCAAGGCACTCTCAGCACTTTCCTCCAACACCACAGTTCAAAAGCATCGATCTTCCTTCGCTCAGCCTTCCCTAAGGTCCAGCTCTCACATCCGTAGGTTACTACAGGGAATACCATGGCTTTGACTAGGCGGATCTTTGTTGACAGTCTGATGTCTCTACTCTTCACTATTTTATCGAGACTGGACATTGCTCTCCTCCCAAGAAGTAAGCGTCTTCTGATTTCCTGGCTACAGTCTGCATCTGCAGTAATCTTTGCACCTAGAAATACAAAGTCTGTCACGGCCTCCACGGTTCTCCCTCTATTTTCCAGTTGTCAATCATTCTTGTTGCCATAATCTTGGTTTTTTTGACGTTTAGCTGCAACCCGGCTTTTGCGCTTTCTTCTTTCACCTTGATTAGAAGGCTCCTCAGCTCCTCCTCGCTTTCGGCCATCAGAGTGGTGTCATCTGCATATCTGAGGTGTTAATGTTTCTTCCAGCAATTTTCCCCAGCTTTGCATTCATCCAGCCCCGCACATCGCATGATGTGTTCTGCATACAAGTTAAAAAGGTTGGGTGAGAGTATGCAGCCTTGCCGTACGCCTTTCCCAATCTGGAAACCAGTCTGTTGTTCCGTGGTCAGTTCTGACTGTTGCTACTTGGTCCTTGTACAGAGTCCTCAGGAGAGAGACAAGGTGGCTTGGGATGCCCATCCCACCAAGAACTTGCCACAATTTATTATGATCCACACAGTCAAAGGCTTTAGAATAAAACAGAAATAGATGGTTTTTTTCTGAAACTCCCTGCCTTTCTCCATTATCCAGCGGATATTGGCAATTTGGTTTCTCTTTCTTTTGTAAACCCAGCTTGTACATCTAGCAACTCTCGCTCCTTGTATTGCTGGAATCTTCCTTGCAGGATCTTGAGCATTACCTTACTGGCATGAGAAATAAGGGCCACTGTACGGAAGTTTGAGCAGTCTTTCGCATTTCCTTTTTTGGTATGGGGATATAAGTTGATTTTTTCCAGTCTGATGGCCATTCTTGTGTTTTCCATATTTGCTGGCATATGGCATGCATCACCTTGACAGCATCATCTTTTAAGATTTTAAACAGTTCAGCTGGGATCCCGTCGTCTCCTGCTGCCTTGTTGTTAGCAATGCTTCTTAAGGCCCATTCAACTTCACTCCTCAGGATGTCTGGTTCTAATTCATTCACCACACCGTCATCACTATCCTCAATATTATTATCCTTCCTATACAGATCTTCTGTATAGTCTCGCCACCTTCTCTTGATCTCTTCAGCTTCTGTTAGGTCCCTGCCATCTTTGTTTCTTATCATACCAATTTTTGCCTGAAATTTACCTCCAATGTTTCTAATTTTCTGGAAGAGGTCTCTTGTCCTTCTATTCTGTTGTCTTCCTCCACTTCCATGCATTGCTTATTTAAAAATAGTTCCTTATCTCTTCTGGCTAACCTCTGGAATTGCGCATTTAACTGGGCATATCTCCCCTTTTCACTGTTTCCTTTTGCTTTCCTCCTTTCTTGGGCTACTTCCAGTGTCTCAGCAGACAACCATTTTGCCTTCTTGGTTTTCTTTTTCTTTGGAACGTACTTTGTTGCCGCCTCCTTAACAATGTCGCGACTTCTGTCCATAGTTCTTCTGGGACTCTGTTTACTAAATCTAGTCCTTCAAATCTGTTCTTCACTTCCACTGTATATTCGCTAGGAATGTTAGTGAGATCATATCTAACTGGTCTGTGTATTTTCCCTGATCTCTTTAGTTTGATTCTAAATTTGGCAATAAGAAGTTCGTGATCTGAGCTACAGTCAGCCCCAGGTCTTGTTTTCACCGACTGGATGGATGTCCGCCACCTTTGGCTGCAAAGGATGTAGGCAATCTGATTTCGGTGTTGACCGTCTGGTGAAGTCCATGTATAAAGCCGTCTTTTAGGTTGTTGGAAGAGAGTATTCGTTATACACAGCGAGTTTTCCTGGCAAAATTCTATCAGCCTGCGTCCCGCTTCATTTTGTTCTCCCGGACCATGCTTGCCTGTGATCCCAGTTGTCATTTGACTTCCCACCTTGGCATTCCAGTCTCCTGTAATGAAAATAATGTCTCTTTTTGGTGTATTATCCAGTAGGTCCTGCAGATCCTCATAGAACTGATCTACTTCTGCTTCTTCAGCAGCTGTGGTTGGGGCGTATATTTGGATCACTGTAATGTTGAAAGGCTTTCCTTGCACTCGAATTGAGATCATTCTGTCATTTTTTGGGTTGTATCCAAGCACCGCTTTAGCGAATTTCTTATTAATTATGAAGGCTACTCCATTTCTTCGATGTTCCTCTTGTCCGCAGTAGTAGATCTGGTGGTCATCTGATGTGAAGTGGCCCATTCCAGTCCATTTCAGTTCGATGACCCCCAGAATGTCTATCTTTAGTCTTGACATCTCACCAATAACAACATCCAATTTGCCCTGGCTCATAGATCTTACATTCCAGGTTCCTATGGTGTGTTGATCTTTAGAGCATCGGATTCGTCGTTCACCTCCAGTACCGTCGGCCGCTAGCCTTCCTTTCGGCTTTGAGCTAGCTGCGTCATCACATCTGGGGCTAGTTGAACTTATCCTCTGCTCCTCCCCAGTAGCATTTTGGCCATCTTGCGACCTGGGAGTCCCATCTTCCAATGGCATACCGACATATCTCTGGTTGTACTGGTCCATTTAGTTTTCTTGGCAAGGATACTGGAGTGGTTTGCCATTGCCTTCCCCAGGGATCACGCTTGGTCTGACCTCTCTGCCACAACCGTCCCGTCTTGGGTGTCCCTTCACGGTTTCGCTCATGACATCATTGAGGTGCTCAAGCTCCAGCGCCCCGACAAGGCGGTGATCCTTTGCTGGAGCGATCCATCTAGACACAGTATAAATATAGATATATATGTCTATCTATTTATCTATCATGTGTGTGTTTGAATAATTATCTCTATGTCTACCTTTCTAGGTATGTGTGTGTGTGTATGGATGTCTATCTATCATGTGTGTGTATGAGTACTTATTTCTATATCTTCCTATCTAGGTGTGTGTGTGTGGATACTTATCTATATCTATAGTTATCTCTATCTAGATCTATGTGCATATATACAAATACTTATTTCACTAGCTATTTAGCTATATAGAGGTTTGTGTGTATATATAGGGATGTGTGTGTGTGTGGATATTTATCTCTATATCTATCTAGATGTGTGGGTGTATGGGTATGTGTATAGCTCTGATATATATGGACTATCTATCTATCTATCTATCTATCTATCTAGATACCTGTGTATATAGGTATATGTGTGTGGTGTATGCATACTCATCTCTCTCCCCTCCCCCTCTATGAGTGGACTTTGTTTCCAAAAGATTCCAAATCCAAAAAGAAAAAAAAATGAGTTATAAGTGGTAGCATATTGTTGGCTATTACCGTGCTTCCCCCAAAATAAGACATACCCATAAAATAAGCCGTAGGAGGATTTCTAAGCATTTGTGCAATATAAGCCATAACCTGGAAAATAAGACATAGTGATAGGCATGGCTATGCAGCGTACTGACGTGGAGTGGTAAACAAGATGGGCAGCCCTTCTCCTTTGCCCCATCATGACAGCTGCTATCTCGGAGGAGACCAGAGAGATGTGGGCAGCCCCATCAACAAGGTTGGCTTCCTCTGTCAGGTCCCATTGTTCTGTGCATGCTGCAAGCTGAGGCATAGAGAGAGACATGGAAAGTAAAAGTCTCCTCAGTGAAGTGAGGAGCAGGACACTCTGCTTTCGGTATTGTGTGTCCTCACGGCAAAGAAGACGATGATTAAACTATATTTGAATAAAGGTAGATTGTTGTATCATACTTAATAAAAATAAGACATCCCTTGAATATAAGCCATAGTGTGTCTTCTTGAGGAAAAATAAATATAAGACAGTGTCTTATTTTTTGCAAAACACAGTATGTACAGATCGAAGCTATCAAAAAGCATCAATTCACTTTGGTATAGTGCTTGGAAAATTTCATTTTATAGCAAAAGAATGCATCACCTAAGCATGTTTTTTCAATTTCTGTAAAGCTGGTACATTTTGGAAACAAGCTTCAGATATCTATCCCCCCTTTCTCTGTTTCTTTTTCTTTCTAGTATGTGTGTGTGTTTCTATACCTATTTCTATCTATGTCTATGTATGCTCCTCTGTCTAGATGTGTGTATACCTGTTTCTTTCCTCCCCCCCCCTTCTCAATATGTATATGTGTATACATATATATTTATGTGTGTGTTTCTTGGGACCTCATCAGATGCAAGTCCTTCCCCATTTCAACACATTTCTAAGACATTTCAGGGCCACAGAACCCATCACACAATGTAAAACTACTTCTCGTTGTTACTCATTGTATTTCATTCTTGAAATATAGTAGAACTTTAGAAAAACGGAGAGGGACATGAGATGGGGAGAAATCATCTGCTGAATTCCTGATGCACCTTTATATGTGCTCATACCACATTGGTGCCCAAATTTATTATTTTAACTATGAAAGGAGTTTTTAAAGTGGAGGGAAGGTTTCACTGGAATTAGTGTTAGATTTCATTGAAAGGAGCGTTAAAAATGGTTAGATTCAAAAGGGGAACAGATCATGGCAAAGAGGTTCAAAGTAGTGCTGGCTTAGGGCAGGAAGGCATGGGAAGGACAGATCATGGCAAAGGGGTTTACAATTCCCCCTGCTCTCCTTCCCCCATAATAATCTTGGCTTTCAAGATTGCACTATAGCAACTTTTTAACTTTGGTTTTTCACCATTTCAAAGTTTTTTCCTTATTAAAATAAAAGAATTTGGAGTGGGAAGGGACTGCATTTGCTCATGTAATGGTCCAGGACATGAGACAGAACAGGAGAAAGGCTGGAGAACATAAAGCATCTGATGGGATTTGTAAAACAAAATGATTTCTTTTAAAATGGAAAGGGATGATATGCCTTTCTAAGAAGATGACACCCCACCCCCCACCCCACACACACTTTCTGCAACACATCTGATGAAGTCCTAAGATTGCAGTGTTAATAGTTACAGCTTCTCTGGGCCATTCATTTAATCAGTTTTAGTTAGTTTCTCTTTTAATTATTACATGTAGCCTGCCCATTGTCACTGTGATTGTGTTTATGGTAATTTTATATCGTTATGTATTCATATGTTTTATGTAATTATGATATTGTTGTTTATTGTTTGGATTTTCGGTTTTATTCTGCTGTTATTTGTTGCTTGTGCTTGGCCTCATGTAAGCTGCCCCGAGTCCCCATTGGGGAGATGGTGGCGGGGTATAAATAAAGATTATTATTATTATTATTATTATTATTATTATTATTATTATTATTGTCATGGTTGGTCCTGAAAAGGTCCGTTGGTTGTTTCGCTTGCTTGTTTGCATGCTGCAAGTCGTCTCTGGTTGCTTCTGGATCGAGAGAATCAGCCATCTACGAAGACGTTGCCCAGGGGATGCCCGGATGTCTTGCAATCCTGCGAGGAGGCTTCTCTCATGTCCCCCCAAATTTGTGTGTGTGTGTGTGTGTATGTTTATCTGTTTGTTTGTTTTGTTCTGCTAGAAATGTAATACAATGTTCTGGTTGCAGATGACACGATAAATAAATAAATAATTATTATTATTATTCACTCTCATTCAGCCTACCTCTCATGGTTGTGAAACTGAAGTAGGGGCAAGGGAGACTATAGACATGAGCTCTTGAAGTGACAAAATAGTACATAAAATAATAATATGTTTGATTTTTACATATCCATTGTGGATTTATTTCAGGGCTACATACTAACATTCGTGGATATTCATACCATTATGTGCAATGGAATGGTAAGTTAAATCCTGTCTATAAAATTGCAAAATCAAAGTTTTGAGTTAAAAAATACTTTCAATCATGGATAGTTGAATCCACAGATGCAGAATCTGTGGATACAGAAGGCTGAATGCAAAGGAACAATGAAGGAAAGGTTGAAAGGAAATACACATGATGGGTGAAAGTTCATCTTGAGTCCCATTTCTGGGAGAAATTTTGGCAGAAAATCCAATAAACAAAGAACATAAATTCTTATTGGGAATTGAAGTAATGTATTCTCAGGTTCTCATAGTAAGGAGAATGTGAGAGTTAAAAATGGGAGAAGGCTGAGGTGAGGTAATGAGATACCAGGTGAGCCAAAAATAACAGCAGAGCGTTATCTAAAATGGCAATTCTTGGCAGGTGCAGCAACTCCTCTCAGGTTTTAAGACAGGGCCAGAGCGTGAAGATCCTTTGCACCCTTTGTTTTCAGATTGTCAGTAGTAAAGCGTTTGCAGACCATTTGGTGCCCTTTTGTCATGGCATAAATTTGTTCTTCCAAAGTTGTCAGCTGTGGAGGTGGTGAGAAAAAAGCGCATAGCAACACAGAGCCTCCTGCGAACCCAAATAAAACTGTGTGAAAGATGAATCAGGCAACACTGGAAGGAGCAGAAGTTTATTAAAGAATGTGTTTGGCTCTTTTTCTTATTTGGATGAGTTTCCACAATCACCTTCAGCAATGATGACACGGATGTGTGAAACCACCATGGCCTTTCCAGCAAGGGAGGTGGACACCTTAAGTTGTGAAGTTTCTCAGTAGAGCTATGTCACAAGTTCAGCTGATAACAGTAATAAAAGTGTGTCATACATGGCTCTTAAGCAAATGGGTAGCAACACATGTGCTTTATGTGCTGTAGATGTAAATTCAGTCCCTGTCACCTACAATTTAATATGCATTCAATGTATAGCTTGCCCTTTCTTGTAAGGACTCAGGTTAGCCAACAGTCTAGGTAAAAACACACTGTTAAAATCACACATTACAAATATCGAAAAATCACAAAGAACACATTGGAAGTTACAAATCTTTTGAATCTCAAGATGAAATGTTGCCAAAATGGAAACAAAAATACAAATGAGCTACAGTAAAAGACATTCAACAATTGCTCATTCCTTAAGCACCTGTAGAAATGCAAGTGTACCTAAAAGGGATTGAAAGACAAAAGCCAGCATGTCAATTATTAAAATGGAATTGCATAACTGGAGGGCTACCACTGATAAAGCCCTGCTATATGTAGCACAGCCAACAGTTAAAGGATGCTGGGAGCAGTATTTGAAGACAAGCAGAGGTGCACAGTTAAAGGTAAAGATAAAGTTTTCCCTTGACATTAAGTCTAGTCAAGTTGACTCTGGGATGTGCTGCTCATCTTCATTTCTAAGCTGAAGATCCAGCGTTGTCCGTAGACCCCTCCAAGGTCATGTGGCCACCATGACTGCATATAGTGTCATTACCTTCCCAAGAAAGCAGTGCCTATTGATCTACATTGCATTTACATGTTTTCGAACTGCTAGGTTGGCAGAAGTTGGGGGGCTAACAGCAGGAGCTCACCCCATCCCACAGATTCAAACCGCCGACCTGGTCAGCAAGTTCTGCAGCTTAACCCACTGTGCCACCATGGCCCTGGTGTTGGTACAATGTGTTGGTACACAGTTATGCATGCTAGGTTGCCCTGATCTAGATGCACTTGTCTTACATTGTTGAGTAATATTCTAAGAGCAGAATAGGTGTCCACATTTACTCAGGAGTGGGAAACAGAAGCATTTTCCCCGTGAATTAACCAACCGGGTGACAGTTCATGTCCAAATAATCTTACTGTTTCTCCTAGTAGCATTGAGAAGCTCACAAATGAGTTAAGGGTGCAATCAAAACCTGAGACTAGCAGAGTTTCATTTGTGTTGCAGTGCTTATTCCCTCCTGAAGAATTCTGTGCCTCCTGAGAGCTCCTGTTTAGGTTGTGGGATGCTCTAGAATTGAGCTTCTTAAATTGTTTACACTTATTATCTCTTTCTGCCCAAGAATTTTTTACCTGACCTTGGGTATAGAGGTATATGAAATTAGGTACAAAATCAAAATTTACTGATAATCAGCATTTGTATAATTTGCTAAATAGACTGTAGAATTTTCTGCAAAGTCCACTGTAAACACTATACATTGTTGTTAACAGATTGGTGTAAATGGGTGGCATTCAGAAACCTTTAATTCTTGCCAGAGTTTTTGTGAACCCAACACTGAGCAAAGGGGATCCCATTTGGGTTTGGCATCCACACCTTATGAAGCAGTGCTCTGGAAGAGAGGTGTTTTACTGTCAGTATTGGCCACCTAGGCAACCATGGTATGTTGCATCCTTCCCATCTGCAAAGGGGGTGGGTGGGTAGATGGGTCAATTTTTGCTCACAATTCCACCTAAATGTGGCCATTCTTGCTGTGCTTTTAGCTACTAAGCAAATTTAGGATCAGGAGAATGCCCCCCCCCCCTTTTCTTTTTGTATTAGAAAGTGCCCTCTAAGTCACTTCTAGTTCACTTCCTGTTTTTTAAAAAAACCTTTTCTGGTGTGAAGTGTATGGGTTGTGTAATTTCACAATCTATTAAAATCCTCTGCCAGAGTTCTGGTGCCTCTCCAAATTGCAAATCTCAAGAGTCTCTAAACTGCAAGAATGGCAGTAAAAATGGATTGAAATTGCTATAATAGCATCATGTGAATTGACTACTGGTTTTCTATGCAAATAGGAAAGGGATATATCTAAATGACACCATTAATTTCATTTCATACTACTTTAACTGTCATGGCTGTAGTGTAAGCACTGGAATCTGTAATTTGGTAATGAGCTAATGTTTTTGGCATAGTGTTTGATTGTTGTTCTGTGACTCTTGAGAACAGGGTTTGAATCCCTGCTCAGTCATGAAAACCCCCTAGATGCCCTTGGGCATGTCATGTACTCAGAGCCACAGAAAGTCCCATGATAGGGTCCTCCTAGAATTGCTGTAAGTTGGTAATACTTTGAAGGCACACAACAGCAACAAAAGGTTCTCTGGGTTGTTGTAGGTTTTTCAGGCTGTATGGCCATGTTTTAGAAGTATTCCCTCCTGATGTTTCACCTGCATCTATTGCAGACATCCTCAGAAGTTGTGAGGTCTGTTGGAAACTAGGAAAATTGGGTTTATATATATGTGGAAAGTCCAGGGTGGGAGAAATAGGAAAAGTGTTCTTGCCATACATCAAAGAAACCACTGACCGCATAGGGAAGCTGATGAGGAAACACAACCTACAAATTATCTACAGACCCACCAAGAAAATCCAACAAATGCTACATTCAACAAAGGACAAGAGGGATCCTCTCACTTCTGCAAGAGTCTACCATATACCGTGCAGCTGTGGAAAAGTCTACATAGGGACCACCAAATGCAGCATTACCCAAACACGAATCAAGGAACATGAAAGGCACTGCAGACTACTTCAACCAGAGAAGTCAGCCATAGCAGAGCACCAGATGAACCAACCTGGACATAGCATATTATTTGAGAATACAGAAATGTTGGACCACTCTGACAACTACCATGTCAGACTACACAGAGAAGTCACTGAAATCCGCAAGCGTGTGGACAATTTCAACAGAAAGGAAGAAAACATGAAAATGCACAAAATCTGGCTACCAGTATTAAAAAACTCTAAAATTATAACAGTAAATAAAAAACAACACTCAAACACAGGGGAACTCCAGACAAGAAACAATCAGGGACAGCTAATCACTAGGCCATCAAATGCTAATCAAGGTGGCCAATTGAAACATTCATGCCTACCTCCAACAGACAAGAGTTCTTTCTCCCACTATGGACTTTCCACAGATATATAAACCCAATTTTCCTAGTTTCCAACAGACCTCACAACCTCTGAGGATGCCTGCCATAGATGCAGGTGAAACATCAGAAGGGAATACTTCTAGAGCATGGCCATACAGCCCAAAAAACCTACAACTCAGTGATTCTGGCCATGAAAGCCTTTGACAACTCAAAAAAAAAAATCTTTGAATTTTATATTTCACCATTTAAATTGTGATGAAAAAGATAAATCTGTGTGTAGTTCAATATGTTTTTTTTTACTTGTAGATGAGGAAGTCCAAATCTCACCAAAAAACAATAGCCCTGTCCTATTGTTGGTACCCATGCTACTTCTAAATAAGTAGTTGACATTTTGTCATCATGACTAGTAGCTAACTGACAGCCTTATCTCACAAAACTAGGATGTGAAGGGAATACAAATAGCCCAATGTCCTGTTACAAGCAGAGACAAATATGTGGGAAACTTCCAAGAGCACTAAGCCATTAAACTCACATCTGAGTTAGGATTTGGCATTAGATTTCTGTTTGAGCTGTCCATAGTACTGATTCCATGGTTGTTAAGCAGCTACATAACTTGGTTTTGAAGGTAGTTTCAGATACTTTCATCAAAAAAGGAAATAATTGGTCTGAATTTTAATTAAAGGGCCCTAAATACACGAAATGCCCTTGGAAGTTAAGTAGCTTCAGCCCAGGTTAGCACTTGGATGGGAGACCATAGATGAATAACAGATGCCAAAGGTTATATTTCAGAAGAAGTAATGGACCAAACCATCTATGAAATCCATGAGATTGCCATAAGTTAATTAGCAACTGGTATATGTTGGTGGGCTCCATCCAAGTTAGTTTCTAAAATCAGATGAAATCTGGTGCCTGTAGGGCCTTTAGGCCTCTTCATTTAGAGCTTAGGTCAATTTTTTCTTTCTTCTTTGGATGTAATCTTCTAAAACTACTTTCTGAAAGAGGCAGTTTCTAGCTCATTGTATGTGTGTGTGTGTGTTTCTAAGGCCTGACACTCTTCCCTTGAACTCCTGTTGCGTATTCATAGCAACCTCAGTTTGTTGTTTTGCAAAATATGGGCAGGAGAGACAGCAGAAAACAGAAAGAGCCTAGCAACTGCATAGATACATTTGACAGCCATGTGTCGTGTGCCAACCTCTTCTTGGGCAACAATACAATTGATACTAGGAAGTCTAAAATGGTCACCAAGAAGTGGCATTAGGACTAATCATTAATAAAAAAATTATGCACTTAATTAGAGAGAATCAAGGGATGCTAGATGGAGTTGGCTATTTTCACTTGCTGGTATATTGTGATTTTTTATGCTTCCAAATTTCTACCCTCCTAAGATTGTTGTTGTCAATGGGAACCAGTGCTCTTATCTTTGCAGAATATTTCTAAAGAACGCCTGACCTCTAGATATCCCAAGAAGGATCTCACTTCTCCACATGAGATGTATTACAATCTCTGGCTCCATCTACATTGTAAAATTAATGTAGTTTGGCACCACATTAGCTGCCATGACTCAATGCTATGGAACCCTGCAGTTTGTAGTTTTGTGAGGCACTAACATGCTTTCGCGGAGAAGGCTAAAGACATTGTAAAATTACAGTTCCCATTTATTTATTTATTTATTTATTTATTTATTTATTTATTTATTTATTTATCTATCGTGTCAGGAGCAACCAGACAGTTGAATTACATTTTTAACAAAACAAACAAACAGACAGACAAAACACAAAGTTTGCAAGCTTGGTAGTTGATTAAATGTCCTTTGACCAGTAGCTGGCCACTTGGAGTACCTCTGGTGTTGCCGCAAGAAGGTCCTCCATTGTGCATGTAGCAGGGCTCAGGTTGCATTGCAGCAGGTGGTCAGTGGTTTGTTCTTCTCCACACTCACATGTCATGGATTCCACTTTGTAGCCCCATTTCTTAAGGTTGGCTCTGCTTCTCGTAGTGCCAGAGCGCAGTCTGTTCAGCGCCTTCCAAGTTGCCCAGTTTTCTGTGTTCCCAGGGGGGAGTCTCTCATTTTGTATCAGCTATTGATTGAGGTTCTGGGTTTGAGCCTGCCACTCAAACCCAGCATCCCGAGCTCTGAGGATCACCTGGGAAGGAATCCCACTGGAGCATTGCAGCGCACCCCAAATACCTGGGAGTCACTCTGGACCGTGCCCTGACTTACAGTTCCCATGATTCCACAGCATTGAGTCAGTTCAAATGATGTCAAATAGCATTAATTTAAATTCACCTTTTGTCAAATGAAGTAGTATTAGAAGTACTACTACTACTACTACTAATAATAATAATAATACGCTTTATATATATTCTGCTTTATCTCCCTGGAGGGACTCAAGAGTGGATTACAGTTTACATATACAATGCAAATATACAATGCACAGTCAGAGTTAAAGGCCTTCCTCTTTTCATTTCTGGCATCTGGAGGTGATGCTCAACTCCAGCTATGGGGAGGTGCTCATGTTTCATTCTTTTATGCTGAGGAGCCTGTTGCCCATAGACTTTCTCCTTTTACTTTCCTGCCAAGGTGATACCTATTGATCTACTCACATTACATGCTTTTGAATTTCTAGGTAGTCAGAAGCTATGGCTGACAGCCAGGAGCTCACCCCAACTCACAACTTTGAAATGCTAACCCTACGTTCAGATGATTTCCTGCAGCTAGGAGTTTCAACTGCAGTGCTACTATGGTCCCTTGTAGTCCTAGTCCAGTAGTACTGTTTTAAAGACAATTTGGGAATTATGTGATTGGGATTTTGGGGTGGGCTGGAAGTTTTAATTCATGGTAATTCATGGCAATGTTTTAATGTTTAAAAGATTTTAATAACATAAATGGTTTGGAATATTTATATTACCTTGTTTTAATTTGTATTATGTTATATTTATTGTTAGCCACCTTGAGTTCTTCGACTGGAAAAAAATGCAGGATAAAAATAAAAGGAAATAAAATTAAATACAGAGAATGTTCCCAAGTCCCTTCTAGAGGGCATGGGGACATTTTTGCCATATTTTATGCATGGAGCCTTGGCCATTTTACTCACAAGAGTGTCCTTTTAAGCAATAGGAAGGGACTTGAAGTCACTTCATGTTTTATTGACTCTCCATGAATTTTATAAAACAAGGCATCCAATTCAGGGGTTCATAATGACTATGTGAAAAAAAGGGGAGCTTTTGAAATCAGAAGCCTCCATACATCAGGATTTCCAATCAAATAGAAATCTTCCATGTCTCCTAAAGGCTATCCTCTTATTGCTCTGAGCATGTTGTCTCCCTCTTCAATAATCCCTAACTGATACCTGAACAGTGCTGGAGTGTAATATTAAATCATACTTTTTAAAACTACTGATGTTTTAGCATTGATCTTGAACAAAAAAAAACTACTTATGGATGCTTCTGTATTTCTAAAACACTGCACACATAAAAGTATGGGTGAAAGAAGAGCTTGAAGATTGCTGTTTGTGACAAGCTAAGGATACAGAGCCTTCAGTAAAATATATATTACAGGTGACAGAATGGGGTTTCATATGACTAAATGGGAATTACTAGACAAGAGCTTCGGTAGTTTCAAAGCATCCAGGGGAAAGGCTTGTGTTTTGGACCAATATTTGAGATAACCCTTGCTTGACACTTGCACCTATTGTGCATTTATTTTTAAACCACCATTTCCTATCCTATCTGACCAATTACATTTTATTTTGGATACAAACTAGGATGTTCCTGGTTCTAGGATATTGCAGTCCATATGGCCCAGTTTCTTATAAACTCCTGACTGACTATGCAAACCTTTGACTATATGTGTTTACTCAAAGTAAGTTCATTTGAGTTCAGTGTGGTTTACTCCAAAGTAGATAAGATTGTGGCCTCTTCTGCACTACCATATAAAATCCAGATTATCTGCTTTGAACTGGATTATATAGCAGTGTAGACTCAGGCTCCTACACAGCCATATAATCCAATTCAAATCAGATAATCTAGATTTTATATGGCAGTATAGAAGGAGCCTCATATAATCCAGTTCAAAACAGATAATGTGAATTATCTGATTTCATAATCTGGATTATATGGCAGTGTAGAAGGGGCCTGTGTCTCCAGGAATTTAGGCTAATAATTTGGTCTCCAAGCGTATCTGCACTGTAGAATTAATGTAGCTTGATACCGCTTTCATTGCCTTGGCTCAGTGCTGTGGAATCCTGGAAGTTGTAGTTTCAATAGATCTGCTAGAGTGTTGGTACATCACCAAACTACAACTCTTGAGATTCAATACCTTTGAGGTATGGCAGTTAAAGTGGCACCAAACTGCATTAATTCTATGGTATGGATGGATCCTCAGTCTAACTATTGTCACACATTGAATCATGTTACCTTACAGATGTTATTAGATGCTACTCTATTTCGGAGAATGATCAAGACCTGGCTTTACGAACAAGCGTTTGGCTAAGCAATGCAACTAATCAAGGAAGACGGTAAATGGAACATAGGAACGGCACAACGACTATGAGAACGGATCTGATTTCAACTGAGGCGTTATATATGTTGTTTGTTGATTTGTCCTGTCTGATTGTTAATTGTTGTGGATCGACGTCGTTGATCCTGTTGTTGCATTGTTGTGTTTTAATTGCACTGTAAACCGCATTGAGTCGCCTGTTAAGGGCTGAAAAATGCGGTATAAAAATGAAGCAAATAAATAAATAAATAAATAAATACTCATTACTCACAGCTAGGGATGTTTGGAGTTGCAATCTACCATACTATTGTCTTCCTTCTTCCATGGCACAAGTGGGCAAAGTCTTTTAAAAAAAAGTTAAACAGTTACTTCCAGCATTCCTCATCATAGGTTAGGCTAATGAGAGTTAATGGGATTTGCAGTCCAGTGATATTCAGAGAGTTACACATATTCTATCATTGTTCTGTCATGTCCTATAAGGGAAAAAAGTAGAAAGGATTGTGGTTTGAAACAGCAGCAATCCCTTAAAAAGGCAAAATGCCTCAAAAACAGCCACAGAGAGACTAGGTACATTCAAAAGTCATGGAATATGGAGTAGAAAAGAAGAAAATTGTTAATGGGTTTGGTTAAGAGAGAGTTTAGTGAAGATTTGGGAGAGAGCTTTTTTGGTGGCCACTCCCCAAGTATGAAACCCCCTTCCTCAGAAGGTCCAGTTGGCTCCCTCCCTGTTGTTTTTCCACAAGCCATAAGGCCTTTTAATTTAGGAGGACATTTGGGGTTTTACTATATAGTGGCAGATGGAGTTTTTAATGGGGAGTACAATGGTGCTATTTTACAGTAGGTCCTCTGTATCTGCTGGGATTTGGTTCCAGGACTCCCACCTCCATGGATACCAAGTCTCACAATATAAAGTGGCATAGATAAATAGTATCCTTTATATTATAATTATAATAATAATAATAATAATAATAATAATAATAATAATAATACACTTTATTTATATTCTGCCCTTCTCTCCTAGGGGACTCAAAATGGATTACAGCATTTACATACATAGGCAAGCATTCAGTACCTTTTCAATCACATGACACACACAAACACAAACAAAGGCAAGGCTTCTCCTTTCATTTCTGACTTCTGGAGGTGGTGCTCATCTCTGGTGCAGGGAGGTGATTTTCAAGCTGAGGAGCCTGCGTTGTCACCTCCTGGTCATGTGGCCAGCAAGACTACTTGGAGCATCTCTTTGTCTTTTCCTGCCGAAGTGGCACCTATTTATCTATTCACATGTGTATGTTTTCGAACTGGCAGAAACTAGGGATGACAGACGGGAGTTCACCCTGTCTCATGAATTCGAACTGCCAGCTTTCAGGTCAGCAGTTCAGCCAACCTTCAGGTCAGCAGTTCATCAGCACAAGGGTTTAACCCATTGCACCACCATGGCCCTATTATTATAAAATGGTATAATCATGGTTTCCTTTTGGGATAGTCTTATTTTTAATATTTTCAAGCCATGGATAGTAGAATCAATGGATGCAGTATGGGTGAATATAAAAAAGTGGGTGTATTATATTTTAAATGTGGACACCTTCCAAATCAGACTGCAGCTCTCATCACCCAGGTGCATCCTGGACAATGCTTGTCTGGATTGGGGATGGTGGGAGTTGTAACCCAACACATATGGAAGGCGCTACCTTAGGGAAGGCTTCCTTATAATGTAATCTGGGTAGTAGGAACCCTGAAACAGTTATTACTAGCATGTGAGGCCATTGCAAAATTGGAGTACAGATTTTCTTTTTCTAAGCCATTTACAGTAGCTAATAATGTGCATTTCTGTTACATCTCTCTATTTTCCGTTTCTCTGCAATTATATGCAGCATAATGTTTCCATACTACCCAGTTCCTTTAATGTATGCAAGCACTTTTCGTTTTAGAGAGAATAATATAGATCCCAATATGGTGAAAAGAAAGGAGGCATTCTATTCTTCCAGAGGACAAAGCAGTGGATGATGGGTAGGTGAAGGCATCAAGTGGATGATGGGGATCAGGGGGAAGCAAGAGACAAAAATAACCTACATGTCACGAATGCTGTCAGTGCCAAGAGCAAAGATAGTGATGTTTGTAAGTAACAGATGTGCGTAATTCTGTTACTTGTAATGCCTATATTCTACCAGGATTTATTCTTTGCAGAAAACATGTCAGCGATGAATCAAAGAGAGAGCTCTTAGCTTTGCCATGAAGCATATTATGAAATTGCTTCTGCGGTCAATAGCTAGCCAGCCTTAGAGAAAGATCATTAGCTAAGTAGTTTCCTATGTAGAATCTTAACTATTGCTGAGTCTAAATTTAGTTGTGCATTAGCTGGATCTATAAGTAAGGTTGCATGGTGGAAAATCTCGGATATATATCACTTAGAGATTTATTGCTTTGTTTAATGCATGCAGTTTTGTAACCCATGTTTTGCCAATCATCAAACATTTTTCTCTTCTGATGACTATAAATTCTGCCATCAATGCTCAACATCTTGCATTTATCCTAGGATATTATTTCACTTTGTTGTTATTTTTAGGATAAACTGTCAATAAAGTTGCAAGGTATTGATATGGAAGAAAAAATGTCAGCTGAACTCTTATTGATAACATTCAAGTGTCAATCAAATGTTGGTAACTTAATTCTGCAAATTATTGTACAGTTTTTGTTAGGCATCTTAACACAAGCCTGGGCCAGGGTAAGAAAAATTTAGAGCAGCGTTTCTCAACCTGTGGTTGGGACCCGGGGGGGGGGGGGGTAGGGGGTTTCAGAGGGGTCACCAAAGAACATCAGAAAACATATATTTCTGATGGTCTTATGAACCCACTTGGCAGAGAAGTTTGAAGATTTCTCCACCTGCCCTCTTCCTTTTTGGAAATAGATGGTGAATCCTCCCACCAAAAACCCTTCTCTGCTGTGATTGGCTGGCCTCTCAGCCAAGGGGAAGGCTGTTCCTAAGACTCCAAGTGGAGAGGGGAGAGCAGGTGAGGTTGGTGCATGGCAGCATGGTGCGCATGTGCGAGCAAGGGAGAGCATGTAAGGCTGGAGGAAGGTTCATGCCAGCACGTCCCTTCAAGGCATGTGAGGGAAGTTTGGCCCAATTCTATCAATGGTGGAGTTCAGAATGCTCTTTGGTTGTAGGTAAACTGTAAATCTCAGCAACTAAAACTCCCAAATGTCAATGTCTGTTTTCCCCAAACTCCACCAATGTTCACATTTGGCCATACTGAGTACTTATTTATTTATTTATTTATTTATTTATTTGATGCATTTATTAACCGCCATTCTCAGCCCTTTAGGGCGACTCACGCCAAGTTTTGCCCATATCTATCAATTATTTGTGTCCACAGTGCTCTCTGGATGTAGGTGAACTACAACTCCAAAACTCAAGGTCAATGCCCACCAAATGCTTCCAGTATTTTCTGTTATTCCTGGGAGTTCTGTGTGCCAAGTTTGGTTCAATTCCATCATTGGTGGAGTTCAGAATGCTCTTTGATTGTAGATGAACTATAATTCTCAGCAACTACAGCTCCCAAATGACAAAATCAATTTTCTTCCCAACCCCACCAGTGTTCAAATTTGGGCGTATTGGGTATTGGTACCAAATTTGGTCCAGTGAATGAAAATACATCCTGCATATCAGATGTTTACATTACGATTTATAACAAGAGCAAAATGACAGCTATGACGTAGCAACAAAAAGAATTGTATGGTTGGGGGCCACCAAAACATGAGGAAGATTGAGAAACACTGATTTAGAGGATAGGGACACTGCATAGCTCATAATTATTTATACTTGATTGCTGTGTAGAAGCTAATTTTCCCCAAGAACAGATGCTACCATTTTCTTTGCAGAAACTAAAATGCCATAATCATAGGAATAGATTCATATTTTTATTCATTCTTGGCATTTAACATCAGACTTAATCCAAAATTTAGACTCAACAAGAAAAGACTTAATAAACCAATGACATTTACATAAATTTACTCAGAGGAATATAACACCCAAATTTAAGTCATAAAATGTAATATTCCAACCATTGAGGGTTACTTGACATCTTCTGATGCCACACAAAGACCTTTTATATTTTCTCAGACCTCTTAACATTTGATTAAATTGCTTAAGCCCCAAATGTCACATGCTATTCTGTTTTGTTGAAGCTTTATTGTGGTTTTCCAGTTTTATCATTCCAATTGTCTCAGATATTGCCAGCTGATACAGAATGATAATAATAATAATAAGAATTTCAAGAGGCCAAAGAGGTCAAGTGACTGTTTATGGAAATGAATGGATGTCCTCGGGGCTTGTAGGACTCATTGCATTATGATCAGCCACATGCTTGAAAACTTTCCAGTTATTTTTTAGTCTAGACAGGAATACATTTAGTGAAGATTATGCCTTTAGAATTACTTCCTCAGAACCATACATAATGTTGTGATTCGATCTAGAATTGTCTTCAATTAAGCTAAGGCAGCTTTGTTATAGAAGAGAACATTATCACTCAGGAACTCTCAAATTTAGGTCTTTTTCACTTAAATTCCCATAAATCCCAGTAAGCTTGGCTAATGATCAGGAAGTTAGGAGCACAAGTCCAAATCATCTGGAGGAACAATGACTGAAAATCACTGCTCTAAATGAAAGCTTCCTCTGTCTCAGAGAACAAGAATGTGTGATTGTTCTAAACTGCAACTCCCATTATATGTCATAACTGACTATTCTGGGTAGGGCTGATGAGAACTGCAATGCAGCACATGGAAGTTGTAGAAGAATTTGGAATAAGATTATGAAACCAGGTTTTTGGCTCATTGGAATTATTACATTGTGAAAGGAAACACTACACTCCCATTTATTGTTAAAGTCACAAAGGTTGTCTATGGACCACAAAGATTACCTTTGTGGCTTTATTTTTAAAAGCCTCAAAGGTCATCTATGGACCAAGAAATCATGGTATACACCCTCTACACTCATCAGATGGAACCAAATTTCTGATGGACAAAAAATCAATTGCACTACGTTGTAAAGAGCACTATCAAAACGTCCTGAATCACAGCTCCAACATGTCTGAAGAGGTTCTCTCACAAATCCGCCACAACAAGCCAGAGCTTGCAGCACTGTCTAGTTTGGGGAAAAAAAACTGCAATGCCATCAGCCAACAACAACAACAAAATAACAATGCCAGCAGACCTGATGGGATCCCTGCTGAAGTCTTTAAAGAGGGTGGACATGAGCTGACAACAACAACTCCATCAGGTCATTGAAAAATGTGGGTTACCGAAAAAATCCCATTAGACTTCAGGGATGCCACCATCATAACTCTTTTCAAAAAAAGGGAAACAACAGACTGCAGAAACTATTGAGGTACCTCCCTTCTACATCTACTGGACTGGCCACGTTGTCTGAATGCACAATCACTGTCTCCCAAAACAGTTACTATACTCCCAACTCCAGAATGGGAAATGTAACATTTGTAGACAGGAAAAGAGATTTAAAGATGGGCTTAAAGCCAACATTTAAAACTATGCCATAGACACCGAAAACTGGGAAGCCTTGGGCCTTGAGTGCTCTAACTGGAGAACGGCTGTGACCAGTAGTGATGCAGAATTCAAAGAGGCACGAATGTTCTTTTTACTCAGAGGATAGGACCAGTTTGTTATCATTTCTGAGAACTTTGGGAAGCAACCTTTCAGTGGTCTTTGGTCCTTTGGGCTCTGTGTAAACCCTTGTCTTACCTGATGGCCCTAGTGGTCTCTCATCATCAGAACTGCACCTGCTTAGCTTCAGAGGAACCCCATTCTCTATCTTTTTTCCATTTTGTGCCCTGTCAACAGTGCCTTTGAAAGAAGCTAGGGTCCAGAATTTAGTGTTTTCTGGATGTGCATTCCAATATCTCTGATACAGTATAAAGAAAATAGCTGAGAAACTTTACTGCTTGGCAGAATACAGCTAGTAATTTGGTGACCTGCTCTTTCTCCCCTCCCTCCTTCCCTCCCTTGAAGTTGCAAATGTTTCTTTCTGTTTTCCAGATATGCTCTTGTATAGGAGCCTCTCAACCACATCTGAAGGTCTTCTTGAGACCCACCAATAATGCATGTCATGATTTTAATGAAGGCAAACTCACTATGAAAAGAACTGATGTGATGAAGACTTGTTATTTTCAGAGCGTCACGCTGCTGCAGATTGTCTGTGCCCAGCGGAAGCAATAAAATGTGAGGAACTATTCTTATGCTTTATTAATTATGTATGTCATTTGTAGTATCCTGTAGGAGGACATGCCAAGTGCAATTCAGCTTTGAAAGGCATGACAACCATCACATATGTACAGCAACAAATACATTTTATATGCATCAGGAATGAAGTACCAATGTAAATAACACGGAAAATAAAATGCTAGCTTATAGCCAGCATATAGCCACACATTGATCTGAAAATCATGTGAATGGAGAAAACTTGTTTTCTTTTATGTGTGTTAATCTTGGCTTATACCTTCCCTGAAAATTCTTTATAATACCATTGCTTACAGCTTGAAAGTAGGTTTTTCTTGGTACTGTTTCCTTCACTAAAATAGTAAGCTAACAAATGTAGACACAATTCTTCTATTCTCTTCCCACCCAAAAGATATAACAGATTTCATGGGATTTTCAAAATCTGTGCAATATTGGTCCTGAATCTCTTGGACTGAACAATTGTATGAACTGATAACTCATGGGCAAAGCAAAAAAGAAATACCAATTTCAAAAGATTCTATTTGTTATGTAACCTAAGCATATCGGCACAATTGTGTGTGCAATTCTATACACATTTATCTGAGAGTAAGGGTCAAATAAGACAATAAACTTAGTACTCCTTGAAAGTTATTTCTTTATCATAGCATGCAATTTTCCTTTTTGTGATTTGTTATTAGAACATAAAAATTGACTTAAATGACATGTCTGATTAGTACTGGTTAGTACAATATTTCTGAGGAAATATTGTTGGAGCGAAAGCATATTGTTTAAGTCTACATAAGATTCAACTGTTCTCTTTTACACAATGCATATTTTTTATAGAATGTATGCTTCTGATGATCTTGAGCGAGAGCTCTGTGGGGAAGAAGGAATTTTGCAGGGGGAAAGAGTTCCTACCTGTTGAAGCCATTCACTCACTCTGTTGGCATCTGAGATTTCATGAGGTTAATATCATCAGCACAGCCTATCAGATTACTTATGAGGGATGGAAACTCAGATTTGTTGGTGATTTCTGTGGCCATTCTCTGTCTTCCTACTAGGGGTTCAGTCCTGTATATCACCAGAAAGGACCATGGATCTTTAGCATTAGCTAGTTTGGTTGTGTTTGTTTTATCTGATCTGTGATTGTCCACATTATAGGCTGAATAATTTTTGAGCCTTATCAAATTGAAACTCCTAGGGTACTCCTTACTCTAATGCCTGACCCATTCTTTACTGCTACCTTTTAAACTTCCTCTCTCATTTACACTTGTCTCATTAGATCCAACTCCTGCCATGGGAGAGGGAGGATAGAGGTGAACAGCCATTCATGGACACTAGATGTACCTACACCATAGAATTAATGAAGATTGACATCATTTTGACTGCCATGGCTCAATGTTATGGGATTATGGCATTGTAATTTTACAATATCTTCAGCCTTCTCTGGCAAAGAATACTGATGCTTCACCAAACTACCAAACTGCAGTTTTCAAGTTGCTCCTGATAGGAAAAAAAACCCTAAGCTACCCCTCCCAAATTAATGAAATAATTGTCAAATTAATTCTACAGACCAAAATTAATTCTACAGGTCTACTTCAGAAGGGACTTTGCAATAGAAAATAATTCTAGGGCCAAATTATAAACTGTAGATCAGTCTCCTTTTGCTTAAGGTTACTCATGCTCCCATAGGCAAAAAAAAAAAAAAAAAAACCAACAATGTCAACATCATTTTTATCATTGGATATGACTCAATGGATTTATAAAAGATAAAATCAACAGGTTCTTCTAGCCAATCATGCATGAGATTTTGCCAGAGGGCCTTGCATGTGTTTTGTTTAGGAACGGTCATGAAAGACACCGACATTTTTCCTAAAAAAATTGAATCTTTATATTTTCTCTCAGTTCACAAAGACTGATCTGTAGAAAGATACTGCAACTTGCTTTTCAAGAATCTCTTGCTGAGTTTTTATACATCTCACTTTTGTCTGGTTGAAAGAAATGAATCACATCAGTATGCTGATAATCATTCTTGTGTAGTCATTTTCATCAGGCTCATGATCACCAAGTCTAGTAAAACATTGCATATCAGCAGCCTTCTTCCAGGAATGCAAGATGCCTTTCCTGTTCATAGAAACATGGGATCTTAAGAGTTGGAAGGGCATTGCAATGACCCTTTAGTTCAATCTACTGCATTGCAAGAATACACAACTAATGCATTCCAGAACAAGGCTTTGAGATTTTTTAAAGACATCAAAAGCAGAAGAGTCCAACTGACCCATTTGTCCAAAGCAATCTATTCTTCCTAATGTTTAGGCAGGATCTGTTTTGCTGTCATTTAAATCGACATTCCATTGCCCAGTGCCAATATCTAACGCAATAATCTGTCTTGCAGAAGTTACTTACTGTACATTAATTCAGATGCAGGAGGGTAATTCTTCTTCCCCCCTTCATCTCCACATGCATCCTAAAATCTATAAAACCTTTTTCTGGAGAGCTGAAGGGAGAAGAGCCAGAAAGACCTGACTACAGCGTGATGGTGAACTTGGGACGATATCACATTCTCATCATAAAGTAGAGGCCCTCATTTCATTGTCATACAGTTTGCACCTGCAGAACTCTGGAAAATGTAGTTTACAGCAGTACCTTTGGAATTCTCAGCTAGAGAGGTTGTTGGCTTCCCTAAAGTACATTTCCCAGATTTCTGCAGGAGCACACCAGGCGATAACAAAGCAGTCACTTCTGCTTTATAACGCTATTGTAATATAGTCTTAGGACTCTGTGGTCATCCCTCCAAATTTGCTGGGGTTACGATCACAGAAAGATTAAAACCACATTTTTAAAACAGAGTGAACACCTCTCCTACAGTGCAACCCTATGGTCAGTTTCCCATCTGCCCAGCCTAGTTCCTCCAAGCTCCTTGGAGGGAAGGTTGCAACAGTTGAAGTAGCCCTCCTTCTCCTTTTTAACATTCAGTGCATCTGTCCTTTATCTCATTACTCTCATAACATTACTCATAGAGGAGAGCATTTTGATTGATTAGCCTTGTGGAAATCATGCCAAGGTTGCTTAGAACATTAAGTAAGTGTTTCCTGGATCTTTTAAAAAATAATTTAAATATATGGCCTTGTAACATTGTTTTCTTTTCAGGGATATACAATGGAAGATAACTATGAATGTAGGTTCACCAGCACAATGTATGCTTTTAGGCATCTACTGAAGAAAACATTTTCCCTGTAAAATGTTTCATTGAAGCAGTCCTCATCTGCAACTGTGACAAACAAAGAAAAGAAACCACAAATGGATGGATGAAAATCCAGCTGTTAATCATAACAAGAAGAGGTGTCTTGGGGTCATTCCACAAAGGGCCAAATCTCGGGAGGAACTGAGATATTTTAACCAAGTTCCTCCTAGGATTGAGGCTCCGCAACTCCCTCAAACACTGAGTTTTCCCTGGAGAGGGAGCTACATGCCACCACTACCCCGGATGACCCAGGAGGGCATTCCGCCAGTCCCCATCCCCCCAATTTACCCTCAAAATGTGCCTGAAGGGCCTGGCTGCATGCTCAGGCCCCTCAGTCAAAAGCTTCTACCATGTCAAAATGACACATTGGAAGGTTAACAAGGAAGGAATTTCCTCACAGGCCTCACACCTCAAAAGATCCAGACATTACATTAATATCCAGATATTTTTGGATATTTAATTAATCCAGAGTAAACTGGGAAATCCCAGTTTACTCTGGGTTAATTCAGATGTATCTGCAGCATCATTTGGGTGCCTCAGATAAATCTGAGAAAGGTTCTGCATTTTATGGCTCTCTGGAAGGACACTTAGGCTGGGAGAAAAGTGATGAATGAAGGAAGGAACTTAGTCTGAGGATGTAGGGAGGAGTGATTGTTTCCAAGAGAGGTCTTCTAAAAAATAAGAGTCTCCTCAAGTGATATCTTACTACAGAGGAATTGACCTCAAGGGGTCTACCTCTAGAGTTTTCAGCAGATTTCTGGGTGTTTCCCAAGCATACAGATCTGAGTTCTGGTTCAGTGATGGCTGAACAGTTGTTATGTCAATTGAGCAGTGAATATGCTCTCCTTTTTTGCCATCCTTGGCATTGCTGGCTCAGCACCTTTGATAAAAGTCAGGCTATACCTAGCATGGATTCACTGCTTCTTTGACCTGAAAGCCACAAGGCAACACTGTGGAAAACAGTGTTGTCTTATGTGACACAGCCATATAACCCAGAATTTCAAGGCAGATGATCCACAATATCTGCTTTGAACTGGATTATCTGAGTCCACACTTCCATGTAATCCACTCAATGTGGATTTTATATAGCTGTGTGGAAAGGGACTATAACTGGACTTCATTACCTGTTCTGACCCCACAACCTCTGAGGATGCTTGCCATAGATGCAGGAAAAACGTCAGGAGAGAATTCTTCTAGAACATGGCCATATAGCCCGGAAAACCTACAACAACCCTGTTCTGACAGTCTTTGCAGAGTTATGACACCACCCAGATTATGACCATGATGAGTTTTACTATTGTGAAAAATTGTGTAGTTTTTTTAAACTTCTATGCCTAAATAACCTAGCTGGGTTTGGAACCATTATTCATGACTTTGGATAGAAAGATACAGCACTGTGTAAAATGTCCTGAAATATCTGGTGGGCCACTGTTGCCTACTGCTGCTTCATACAGGAATGTTTCATACATACATGGTGTACCACTTGAAGGCTGCCCTGTGTAAATGAAGGAACATTTCTCAAAGATTTTGCCTCCAACACAGTGCTTTGATGAGCAGTCACATCGTGTAATGTTTGGCATCTTGTTAGTGACATATTTAGGCACAAGTCCATCTTTTTCTTGGATATGCTTTTTTTTTTTAATTGAAGAGGTCATATTCTCTTACTCCTTCGACAAACCACCAAAACTCTCCACCATCCCACCCTCCTTCTGTGCTCTATTTCACAGCCACGTGGTGCCTGCAGGAGAATGAGGAACACCTGTGGGTGGTGGGGTGCAGGAGGAAGGGGAGTCCTACTGGAAGGGATTGGGATTTTTTGAAAGCTATAATACATTTCCCAGTTCTCAATGCTACATTTTAAAAAGAACATCAGAAAAGAACATCTTATTGGCAGTACCGAAATGCATTCTCCCCGAAAATCTGTGGCCTTTCATATTAGATTTAGCAGGGCTGTTGATGATAGGGTGACTTAGAGGTCTCTCATTCATGGTGTTACCATGAGTCAAAATCAACTTGACAGCAGTTAACAACAATAACAATCTACATCCATTTTGCAAGATCCAGTGTATGATCTAGCATTACTATATCCCAGGCGTCCACTCACTAGAGCTAACTATAAAATAGTGACTAGAAAACAGACAGCCCAAGAGACAGAACTGAATACATCCTGTATGCAAATATACACTTCTACAAACAACAGATGTGTCAGAGGTCAAGATCCAACAGTGCACCTCTATTGGATATCAGGAAGTCAGAATTTTCCTTTCTTTCCCCTTCCCAGTCTTGTGGCACTGAGAGAATGAATGGGAAATTTTCCCAACTATTCTAATTAGACATTTAGGATTTTTCAGAAGGGAATGAGATCAAGGTTCTGGCCCAACAGTTCTGGGCCAACTTCTCGGTCCACATGCATCTCCTCCTATGAGCCTACTAGAACTGTAAGATCATCTGGAGAGGCCCTGCTCTCGGTCTCACCTTCTTTGTAAGCATGATTGGTGGGGGCAAGAGACAGAGCCTTCTCAGTGGTGGTTCCTTGGCTGTGGAACTCCCTCCACAGTGACATCAGGCAGGCCCCATCCCTTCTGGCTTTCAGAAAAAAAGCTAAAGACCAAGTGTTCAAAGAATAAGTTGCTCGCATATACTCAAGTATAAGCCAACCCTAATATAAGATGAGGCGCAACATTTTACCACAAAATACTGGGAAAAATGTATTGATTCAAGTATAAGCTGAGGGTGAGAAATGTAACAGCTAGCTAGTGGTAAATTACAATATATATATAGATACCAATACCAATATATTAATTGAGGCATCAGTGGGTTAAATAAAATAAATTTAATAAAAATAATAAGAGTAAAATAATGTAAATGTAATAATACAAATAATAAATAGGGAAAAATAATAAAAGTAATAATAATAATAATAATAAATAGAGTAAAATAATAAACATAATAAAAATAATAGAGTAAAATAATGTAAATGTATAATAATAATAATAATAATAATAATAATAATAATAATAATAAATGTGTGGTTTTCTGGCATTGTATATTCCTGCCGCTTCTGTGATTGTTCATTTGTGTTTTGATTCTGTAGCCCACTTGTCGATGGATGTCTGGAATCAGCAGCATCCACTGATGTCCTTTTTATCCTGGGTGTCGACTGAGCCAGTATAGACTTCATTTTGGTTTATTTCTCCATAGTGCTAATGGGTTAGGTGCTCTTGGTTCTACTCCTAAGCTGAGACCTCTCCAACTTGGTTGGACCTGCTGGTAGTTATACTACTGCCAGCACAGCTCTCAGCATCCTTGGAGGAGTTAAGCCTCCCACTACAACAAGGTGGCACCCATTGCCACATTGAGGAAAAACAAAAGGAAAAACTCAGTCGTTATCAGGACCTCAAAATTGAACTGCAAAGGCTCTGGCATAAACCAGTACAGGTGGTCCCAGTGGTCATCGGCACACAGGATGCCATGGCAAAAGATCTCAGCCGGCATTTGGAAACAATAAACATTGACAAAATCATGATCTGTCAACTGCAAAAGGCCACCTTACTTGGATCTGTGTACATCATTCGAAAATACATCACAGTCCTAGTCCTAGATAAATAGAGTAAAATAATAAATAATCAATGTAATAAAAAGAATATTAATAACAGAGTCAAATAAGAAATAACCTAGACTTGAGCATAAGCCAAGGAGAGCTTTTTCAGTCTAAAAAGGGGCTGAAAACCTAGGCTTATACTTGAGTATATACAGTACTATGCGTTTTGACAAGATGTGAATTAAGAATTTGAGCAAGGTTATTGGATGAATGGAACGATGCACCTCATATGTTTTTAATTTTTATGCTGTTTTATGTGTTTTATTGCTTAATTGTTAATTGTTTTAACTGTGGGATATATTTTTATTGTTTATTGTTGGTTTTTTACCAGCATTGAATTCTTTCTGGAGTTGTAAGCCGCCGTGAGTCCCCTCGGGTAAGAAAGGCAGGGGAAAATGAAGTAAATAAATAAAGGCTCCACTCTGAATCTACTGGCATCTGGTAAAAGTGCACCACTGGGCACCAACAAACTTGAGTATCCTTAAAACTGAATATCATATTTGTTGTTAAAAAGTAATGCACATTCTCTATTCCCTTCTCACAATATGGCTTCATTAGAGATACATGCTTCAGCAATTAGACTTGAACAATTTGCTACTTTCCAATGACCAGTCACAAAACAAAGCATGCTAAATGCAAGACATGCAGCTGCTGATAACGGCAGGGTATAACAGGTATCTTTCTCCAAATACAGGAGCAATTCTTCTAAATAAATGCTAAGCAAGTACTTTGACTCTGAGCCTCCCATTGTCTCAAACAGAAATTGATTCCTGGTTTTCCACTAAACTTCCTTGGTTTCAGTGGCCTAATTGAGAAAGGATAGAGGAAGTCCTTTTAAAAAAAAATAGAAAAACTTTGCAACTGTTTTTAAAAAACAGGGAGTCAGAAATCCCCTGGGTCTACTCCCAATCTCTCAGGAATTTTATAGTAAATCAAACCCAGATCTACCTTGTGTATGTCCCTGATCTATATAACGTTGCCCAAGGCATTTATGTAGTTTTTGTCCCCAAGACATTTCTGTACCAAGGCTCACTGTAGTTAGTCTCAATGGAAAGTGGAGGGAGGCAGTGTTCTTTGAAAATGGTGAGATATATTCAGATTAACATAAGTAACCGGCAGGAATGAAGAGTGCTGCAAAGACACATACATTCATATGAATATTTTCTTATTCAGAAAGTAGTGGCATATTTTTAAACATATACTGTTAACCAGAGTTTCGGGGAAGTTATTTTTCTCTGATTACAACCACCAGAATCCCCCAGCAGTTCATCAGGATGAAAGAAAATATTTCATAGTCTTCTCAAATACATTTTTTGTGATGGTGAAAAGAAAATGTTATCGTTAGTTAAAAAGTATAGTAATGGTAAAGGTTTCCCCTGATGTTAAGTCTAGCCGTGTCTGACTTTGGGGGTTGGTGATCATCTCCATTTCTAAGCCAAAGAGCCAGTGTTGTCCATAGATGCCTCCAAGGTCATGTGGCCAGCATGATTGCATGGAGTGCTGTTACTTTCCCGCAGAAGTGGTACTTATTGATCTACTCACATTTGCATGCTATCGAACTGTTAGGTTGGCAGAAGCTGGGCCTAACAGCAGAAGCTCAATCCACTCCCCGGATTCGAACCACCAACATTTTGGTCAGCAAATTCAGCAGCTCAGCAGTTTAACCCACTGTGCCATCGGGGGGGGGGGGGTCTTTAATCTAAATTCCATCCCATCTTTAATCTAAATTCCTCTTAAGGCATAGCTTGTTATGTGATATGCCTATTCCAAAAATTTACATTTTGATTTTGGGATTACAGCTCACAGTATACCCAGCTAGTATGTCCCAATGTTCTGGGAGCTGTAGTCCAAAATAATTTCCCCTAACTCTCTTATTGACAATATGTTTATGCATTTGACTTCCCTATGTTAAATAGAATTTTATATTAGTAAGGTAGTTTAAAAATAGCTTGGTTTTGTTATGCAATGTCAGCACTTAAGGTGATTATATTTTCAAAAATTAAAATCTGGGACACTGAAACACATATAAGAAAGGTACCTATTGGGAAAAAAATGGTGTGCTATTCATTGAGAGAGAGAAATTACAACTGGGCATTTTTTTTATTACTGACAGGGATAGCTCCAATTAATTATCTGTCATCCCCTCTTCCAGCAGCTATGAAAATGTCTCAGAGTGCATCTACATTGTAGAATTAATACTGTTTGATACTACTTTAACTGCCATGGCTGAATGCTATGGAGTCATGGCAGTTGCATTTTGGTGAGGCACTAACACTCGTTTGCTGTGACATACTGTGCTTTTGTGTCAGTAAAATAATAATAATAATAATAATAATAATAATAATAATATAACTTAATTTTTATGTCATGTACAGAGGTTGATTTTGTTCCCTGCATTTTTCTTGGAGCTGTCGTGTAGTGAAGATTATATCCACTGTTCCTCTGGAAGGGTGGAAGCTATTCTGGGACTTTGGGAGGATGTCTTCTGAAATAGGTAGAAGGTGGTGTGCAAGGATTCTTGTGAGAATTTTTCCAATGCAGGACAGAAGGGAGACACCTTTATAGTTTCCACAAAATGTACTTTCCCCCTTTTTTTGAAAAGGGTGGTGATGGTGGCATTCCTGAAGTTTGCTGGGATTTTCTCAGTCGCCCACAATTTTTCGCTGAGCTGGTGGAGTTCTTGTGTCAGCTCAGGTCCACCCTCTTTAAAGATTTCAGTAGGGATCCCATCAGATCCGCTGGCTTTGTTATATTTTAGTTGACTGGTGGCTTTGCTGACTTCCTCCAAAATAGGCAGTGCACATTCCTGGTTGTTTGTTGTGGAATTTGCAAGAGAACCTCTTCAGCTCTGTTGGAGCTGCAGTTAATGATGTTATGGTAGTGCTCTTTCCAATGTAGTGCAATTGATTTTTTTTATCCTTCAGGAGTTTGGTTCCATCTGGTGAACAAAGAGGGGTGTATGCCATGATTTGTTGGACTGTAGATGACCTTTGTTGCTTTAAAGAATCCCTGTGCATCATGGACATCTGCAAAGTGTTGGATTTCTTGAGGCTTTTTTGTCTACCAGATGTTCTTGAGTTCTCTGGTCCTTCTTTGGACCTCAGCTTTTGCACTAGCAGAGATCTTTTTCTTAGCAGCGCAGTTGGTGTGTCTCTGCCATATTTGGAAGGCTTTCCTTTTCTTATCAATTATGGCTCTTGTGAGAAGCACATCACAGTGATCATGTATAGTTAGTCTAAGAGGTGCCAGTGCTTTGACTGGGGGTGCTTCCATGATGTCTTGAGCTTGCTTTTCTTGCAGAAGAGCTTGTTGGTGATGTTGGTGATGACAAGGTTGTGTTCTGTACATTTAGTGAGAAGCAGGATGCCATTCGGGTTGCTGTTTCTGACGACATCTTTTCCTATAGTCCCTGGCCAAAGGTTGAAGTTTCATCCAACTCTTGCATTAAAATCTCTCAGGAAAATGATTTTGCCCTCTAGGATGATATCCATCTGACAGTAAATTTTTCCCTTGATGTCTTCGCCAGCATCTAGTGTTGGTGCATAAGCACTTATGATCTTGCCAGCTGTTTTTTGGCAAGACTAATCAAAAGGGTTAAGAGTCATTCATTAATGTTGATGGGTGCTTCAGACAGATGCTTCACCAGGTCATTTCTGATCGCAAAGCCAACTCCATGTATTCTTCATTCGTCTTCAAGCAGTCCCTTCCAGAAGAAGGCATAGCCTCCATTTTCTTACTTCAGCTCTCTCTCTCCTGCTCTCCAGGTCTCTTGAAGTGGTGCTATATCAATTGTTCCTACCCACTGGGCTTGAGATGGAAGTGGGTCCTAGAGAACGGTCTCTCCTGAAAATATCAGAGTCCAGGCTGGTTCATTCAAGTGGATGCAGTCAGCCAAACAGCCTGGACCGGAACCATTCAGAACTGTAGAGTATGCCATGGAAGTTCTCTGTTTGCCCACTAAGCCAAACATTCCTGTATTGCAATGTACCAGCACTCAATGACAAGATGAGTAGCTTGTGAGTCACTCTGTGATAAGTGAGTTATGCAAAAATTGGTTCCATAAAAGTCTCTCATGCATTTACATGCATCTCCTGTACCCTTCCATTGTTTAAATGTATACATAAGTAGTCTTTGAGAGGATGATGTCATGGTGGAAAATTAGATAAAGGTGATGTACTGGGCATATTTAGTTAATGGGCACTCACAGGAACCAAATTGAAATTAACAATATAAAATGTAATGAATTGGGATGGCAAGCAAATTTCTTTAATGTATTTCTCAAAAGAAGGTTGATTTGGCAGCTGTAGGCCCAACCAAGTTAATGGTTTCAGCTCTCCCCTAGAATAATTTTACTCAGGATTTTATTTAAACAATGATGTAATAATGTAAAACAATATGAGCTCGCTCTTATGACTAAATCGATTTGTGTTGCATGCTACCAACATATAATACTCTGCTAATACATTTCTTATTTATTGAATTAATTTTTCTCCCACCTTTCTCACGGAATGCGATTTAGTATGACTGTAGTTTGTGTGGCACATGGTGGCATTGCATTAGAATTGGCTAACTTTAGAAGCATATCCTCAGTAGTTCCAGTTTGTTCCTTTTTCTTTGCTTCACAACATCCAGTGACTTCTTGAATCCTTTTAACCTATGGCGATTGACCGTTGCATTCCTACTATCTGAAGCCGCAGGTTCGCAACTTGGGAGTCCTCTTGGATTCATCACTCACGCTTGTGGCTCAGGCGTCGGCGGTGTCCGGGAGGGCTTTTGCACAATTGAGACTCGTGCGCCAGCTGCGACCATACCTCACGAAGGCTGATCTGTCCGGGGTGCTCCATGCCTTGGTCACCTCTAGATTGGACTACTGCAATGCGCTCTACGTGGGGCTGCCCTTGAAAACAGCTCGGAAATTCCAACTGGTCCAACGGGCAGCAGCCAGGATGTTAACCGGGGCTCCTTACAGAGAGAGGTCAACCCTCCTGTTCAAGGAGCTTCACTGGCTGCCGTTTATCTTCCGAGCCCAATTTAAGGTGCAGGTGCTTACCTTCAAAGCCCTGAACAGTTTGGGACCACCCTACCTGCGTGACCACATCTCCGTCTACGAACCCACGCGTTCACTTCGGTCATCTGGAGAGGCCCTGCTCGTGATCCCGCCTGCATCGCAAGCGCGCTTGGTGGGGACCCGAGACAGGGCCTTTTCTGTGGTGGCCCCCCGACTCTGGAACGCCCTCCCAAAAGATCTTAGACAGGCCCCTACATTGGCAGTCTTCAAAAAGAACTTGAAGACCTGGCTGTTCCGATGTGCCTTCCCAGATTAGGAATCTCCAATACCAAGTCCCAGAAGCACTTTAGTAGAACTAAGATTGCTGCACACCGCACACTGCTCTTACTTTATAATCCTACATACCTCCTGCCACATCAGCACTTTTAATCTTGTACGCATTACTCTGGCCCGGCCCAGTTTTATAGTGTCTTGATATATTGTTAATTATTTGTGGTTTATACTGCTTAACTGTTTTTAATTTGCATTAGGTGTTGTATTGTTGTGTTGAGTTTTGAGGCCTTGGCCTATGTAAGCCACATCGAGTCCTTCGGGAGATGCTATATTAAAGTAATATAATAATAATAATAATAATAATAATAATAATAATAATAATCTGCCGCTCCATTGCTCTCCTGCTGCAATGCCAGCACCACCTCTGTAGCTGTCAGTGTTGGTGTGTTCAGACTGACCTCGGACCCCTCAGCCTGTTGAGGAACTGGGCTAACCTTGGTTTGCACAACTGGCTGCATTGAAGTCAAATGACCACTTGGCTGTTGTTCTGGCTGGGCTGCTCCTGGTGTAGCCTACAACTCCACAGCATGCCTATTAGAAGTAGCAGTCACCACCCAGTCCAACACTGATTCTATAGTGGAAAGATGAAACAAAATGGTATTTAACATAGCTACTTGACTGGGTGGGGGAGCTGGCTTAGGTCTGGAGGAAGGGGCCACTCTCTTTTCCAGTGCAGCTAAAAGAGCCTGAATACTATTGAGAGCACCCAGAGATATCCCGTTTTCCTCTCTGGATGAGTGATCCGTTGGTGGTGGTCTGTTTGCTGGGGTTCTTTCTGTGGGACCTTTCCCCTTAGGGCTCGTATATTCTTCTTCGATGGCATTGTGGCAAAGGGGAAAGTGAGGCAGAAGACATTCATCCTCTTCAGTGTCTTCAGGCCAAGTGAGGTGGGCAAGGCTCACCTCCGCTTCGCCCTGCCCACAAATGAGTCCCAGGTGGGACTCTTTCACTTATTATACATTTTGGGGGCCGTCTGTGTGATTTGGAGGCAAAAATTGTTCCAAAATCATGCTCACTTTTTTGAAAAAATGAAGGGTTGGGGACCCCAGGGGACTTGTAGGGGCCACAAAAGAGGGGTCTAGGGGCTACATGGGTCGAATAAACCATATCATGCACACTCCGAGTTTGGGGAATAGTAGATATAACAAACAAAGAATAAAATTTAACAAACAAAGAATTTTTAAAATTTCCTTATTGGGAATATAGAAATATACATATTTGAGAAGACTGGAATGAACATCCTTTCACCTTGCTGAATTTAAAAGCTGAAAGCATTTGTAGAATATCTATATTTGAAGCATCTCCCATAATTAAAGTGCCACTGAACAATACATAAGTGACAGGTTTTCTTCCTACCTCTGGTGTCTATCCAGCAGCAAATCTATTTTTATGATGATAGAAGGGACTTCTTCCATCTCCACCCTCAGAAAAACACAGTTGTAACACATTTCTCTTTCTCTTGTCAGGAACTCGGCCAAAGTGAATGAAATGGCTGCTTTACAAAACATGAAATCCAATATATCAGAATCACAAATAACATTTTGTTTGTGGTGATGCTTCTTTAACCGCCCCCCCCCCCAGCCAGAGTGTCAGCTGGGGATGGATATAGGGAGCACACAGTTGTGTAGTTGCAAAGCTCTACCAGCTGCTGCTGTCTTTCTGGGCATAATTAAAAGTAATGGTTTTGACCTATGAAGCCCTTTATGGCTCAGGTCCAGAGGTTATTTGAAAGATTGTGCTGTCTCCTATGAACTTGCCCAAGTTTTGAGATCTGCTGGATAGGTTTTTCTCCACTGCCCTCACATTTCATCTAGTGGGAGAGGCCCTTCTCAGTAGCTCCTCCAGGCTTTGTAACTTCATTCTCTGAAACGTTCAACTAGCACCTTCCCTCCTCTTCTTCCATAGACAGTTGAAGATATCTCTGTTTTGACAGTTCTTTCAGGACTAAGTGCCCAACACTTATCTCACCTAAGCTATCTGCCAAACTATCTATGTAAAATGAATGCACTGTAAGTGCCATGACTCAATGCCATGTAATCCTGAAAGTTGTAATTTTACAAGGCCTTTAGCTTTCCCTGGAAAAGAGTGCTGACACCTCATCAAATTACCAATCTCAGGGAAAACTCAACAGAATTTGCTTAACATGGGGGGTCATACCAGCCCAGCTCAGTTTACCCCATGTTAAGAACTGGAATTCCATTGTCTGGACATCCAGGTTTGACTTTTGGTTCAATTCAGGATAAAAGACTGTTGTAGACAAGCCCTCAGTCTTACAAGACCTCTAGGCCATAAATGCTACTTGTATCTGTTCACCAGTCTGTAAGAAGGGCTTGAAATATGGGCAGAGAGAAGTTACTGTGGAACACCAGTTTTGAGCATCTCAAGATGGCTTCTTAGGAACTAGCTTTCAATTTGTGGTCACAAGATAGAGATAGCAACAGGGACAGGTGAATCCAAGAGACAATTGAATAATGTATTGGAAAATTGATCAGTCATCAAGTATTGGTCTCTACTCTTTACCAAGGCTTGTTGTAGTTTATTGTTAATAAAAGCTGTCATCTGTTTTACTCCAACCACAAGTGTCCAAGTCTTATTCTCAACACAGTTCCCCAGCAGATACAGTGGCTGATACACATGTATAGTCTCAGTGACAGATACATATGTATAGTCTCAGGGCTCCTTTGCACAGCTTGAATGTTAGATTTTTAAGGGCTGTGTTGCTCCTAGGCACACATGCAGGACACATTGGGATTTAATTCCAAACAAATATACTTAAGATTAGGCTGTGTGATATGTGTAGTCCTTGTCTTTTCAGCCATCATAGTTTTTAGCCAGTTGAAGCACTGCAATATGTCTCCAAATGAATATATGTGCTCATTACTTAAACTCAATGCGCAATCTGGTTTGCTGGCATGCTTTGATTTGTGCCCATCTGTTAGGGTGGCAGCCTGCCTGTTCATATCCGAGACTGATGAACAAGTGACAACTGTTGCAACTGAACAGAAGCATCAAGCCCAGCTCAAAATATATTTAGTAGGCAAACGTGCTAAAGGCACATGGTCTCCGCCTCCTCTTAATGCCACAATTTGGCCCCTGCTTCTTGGAAAGGGCTATGACTCTTGATGTTTGGCACAAATAAAGTCTTTTATCCTCAGCTGCTCTATGCATTCTGGCATGATTTGGATTTGAACTTTGGAAGGCATATCAGTACATGCTGTATGAAAAAAAAGGGTGCAGCCATTAGAATTGCACTACTCCAAATTGGATCTGTTTGGTGAAGGTGTTTTTGCACAGCATAATTACAGCAGTTTGATATAATTTAATTATTGTGCTTCAATCCAAAGATATTTGGGGATTTGTAGTTGGGTTATAAACAAGATAGGTTCTCTAGGCTTGCCCTAAAGTTGAATTTGTATGGAAGTCAGAACAGGTATGTTTTTAGGCATAGCTCCTGGATAGCATAGGGAAGGGTTAACACCCCTGTAATATTTGTTTTCCTGTTTTCCATCCCTATGACTACAACTTTCCATACCTATAATTGGTTTTTGAAAATTTTGTGTTGTTGTGGAAACAAGACTTGGTGATAAAGTTTCAGTGGAGACACCTTTTCCCCATAATAAATCATACAGGCATGATTTTCTCTTACTTCCTCCTGTTGTCTTACCCCATTTGGTCATAGTTTGGCCACACTGGATGGTTGATAATCCTTATCTTTGTCATTTTTGTTACCATAGTGGTAGTCACAGATCTCCAAAGACCTCTTGTCCATCATTTGGTGCCTTTGTTAATGTCAGCAAAGGTACCCTCATGATTCAGGTGAAGTGGGAGGAGGAGGCAATTCCCCTCCCCTCTCCAAATCATGTTTGTGCCTTTTCTAACATTGACAAAGGCACCAACTGATGATCAGGATCTCTCTGAAGCACCGTGGCCAACATTATGGTGACTAAAATTGGTAAAGGTAAGTGCTATCCTATTTTGAAGCATGTTGAAGATGGGATGGTGGCATTGCCCCATGTGAGTAGTTGGTCTGGTCCCAAATCAGAACAAGCCCAGATGTTGACACACACACTGAAATGTAGAACTGCTCTGGAGAAGCATTCCCAAACTTTACAAAAATGTGGCTAAAGTGTGTTGCAGCTTTACTCTGTATTGGGGGTGAGATAGCCCCATGCTTCATATAAATATCACGGAACAACATCTCATCTGTCTTGGTGTATGTAGTCCATATATTTGGGCCTTTTGTCCAAGCAGTATCATAATGGAGGAGTGGAAGGATGGCAGTGAAGATATGGTACAGCATCCAGAGCAATTGCCCAACTACTACATTGTGTCATTGAACTTGATAACAACAACAACAACAACAACACACACACAGCATCTCTTCCCTGGTGGTATTTTCCAAATTCAGTTAGCAAACACTAGAGGAGTAATAGGATTAACATTTTTGCAAGAGAATAATCTAGGAACACCAGATGCTCCAGCATTTCTAACAGTAAGTAACTATAGACGATCAGTCTCCTGTGAATTACATGTAAGAGTGTGAACTGGATACATATAGCTGCCTACCTACTCCCACACTATGTCTACATAGTAAAGCCTCCATATTTGTGATGGATATGTTCCCAGACTTTGCATGGATATGCAAAACCACAGATAATAGTTAACTCTATTGAAATGAAGAATTTCTGGTCATAGAATACTATTGAGGTGTGTTGGAGAACAGAAAAATGCCAACAGAGGACATATTTTGTGAGATATGGATGAATGAAACTGGATGTCAGTCCCACAGATATGGGGCCATACTATACATATAGCTGTATGTGTATGTAGATAAATCGATAGATAGATAGGCATTTGATGGGAAAAAAAGGAATTTTGGTGGTTTATATTGTTGCATTTTCTGGACCCTGTCATATTCTGTCCCATTCCCATAAAATTTGCTTAATACTCTAAGTTTATAATATCACTTTTTTACTGCATCTGAGGAAGTAGATTGATATTTGGGAACCTTTGTGCTAAAATATAAATCAGTCTCAAAAATGCTGGTAGACTCTTTTCTGGAATGTTATCTTTGTTTCCATTTTATATTGAAGTCTTGGAGGGGAGCTTTGTCTGCTGCCATGACACACTATGACCAAAGAATGCAATCGATGGCTATGTAAGTGTTCAGAAGGCACCAAGTGGTTTAATTGCAGTTTGGACTGAATATGTTTTTAAAGACCATGTGTGTGTGTAGAAGATACAGAACATTAAGTACTGTGGAAGATTTACAACTCTTACAAGTTAGGATAGGGATGTGAATCAGGTTTTTGTCCTATTTATTTTCTTTTAAGGAGCCACAATTTCTAAAATGTTTTTTATCCACAAAGAAGCAAGAACATCTATAACAATATAAGAAGATATCTGTGTACCTATTTGTGAGAGCTATAACTCATGGTTAATGTGTACTTGATGCCTCAAAAACATGGCAGAATGTTTTTGGTTGTATTCCAAGTTGTTTGCCAAGTCTCAAGCTGAAATGGCAAATTTCAGGAAAGCTTTTTGGAAATGAAGAAGTTGGCATCCATAACTCATCAGAAAGTCATGTCAAACTTTGACAATTTTTTTATTTGTTGTACAAGTTTCAGTGCTTAATTTTAGGTCAAAATGTGAAGTTTCAAGTGGGGGGCTTCCTAGAAGCGAGCGGAGACCCTGTCGCAACTCACCAAGATATTACAATAGAATTCTTTTGTTAGGTGCCACCTTTGCAAAATTCCAAAAGGGGTCTTTCCAGGAGTGAAGGGGGATATCAGTAAAAGTCAATAAAATGATGAGAAACCAGGAAAAGACCAAGGTGCTGCTGATAAGATTCTTAGGTTTATTTATTGATTTATTTGCAGTATTCATATTCTGCCCTTCACACCCTGAAGGTGACTCAAGACAGATCACAATGTACACATACACGGCAAACATTCAATGCTGATTTTTTTGACATACAAGACATACAGACAGATAGAGGTCACTCAGAAGTTTTTCCACTTCAGATCCTGGAGGTTGCTAGATTCTGGCCACAGAGGGAGCTGTCACTGCAACCACTATGATGCCGAGCATATTGATCATAGTATTTCCTCCTTGCTCACTGGCATGTTTATGGTTTCATAAATTAACCACCCCGCTTTAAGTGGTCCCTAATTTCTCTACTCACAACACAGCTGTTTTTGAACTGCTTAGGTGAACAGTAAGCTGGGCTATTAACAGTCAGGAGCTCAACCCCAACTCAGGCTTTGAACTTGCCACCTTCCAGTTGGCAGTGATTTATTGTTGGTACTGATTAACCAGCTGTGTTATCAGCCCGACCCTAAAACAAAAAAGAGTGTGAAAAAAAATCTTTTTTGGTGGTTGATTTGTGACTGGTGAGCCTAAAGCTAACCTACCATGGGGTTTTCTTAGAAAGATGGATTCAGACTGGTGTCACCCTTGTTAAACTCTGAGGCTGAGATTGTCTCACTTGCTCAAGATCACCCAGTGTTTCCATGGCTGAGCAAGAATTTGAACTCCAATCTCTCAGAGTTGTAATCCAATATTCAAACCACTACATCCTACTGGCGCTCTCTCTTCATACTCATATCATTGTTGTTGCTTATCTTCAAGTATTTTCCAATTTATGATGACCCTAAAGTGAGCCTATCACTGTGTTTTCTTGGCAAGATCAGAAGAGGTTGGCCATGGTCTTCTGAGACAGAGTGTGTGACTTGCACAAGGTCACTCATTGAGTTTCACAGATAAGCAGAAATTTGAACTTTAATCTCCAGAGTCATAGTCCAAGTATCAAACCACCATACATCAAACCTCTTATATTTCAGTTAATCTATCTCTCCAAGAACTAAACAAAGATAAGTTTTTGCACATTGTGAAGAATGTGACCAAGAAGACTGTGTGCTGGCTGTTCAATTTGTCTCCAGGCACTAATGGTGGAGGAACAACCAAAAGGTCTCTTTCTCTCTTTTGATTGCCTCTTTTCTTTGAACTCAACTCAGACTGCACTCAAGGAGTTGTTATGTCTCCTTTTCTGGAGAGAAAAGGACATATGACAACTCCTTGATTGCTGCTGTCCCGAAGCTACATCCACAGTTCTTTAACATTTGTGTCACACCACAGGAATTCTAGGTCTTTTGTGTGAATGAAAAGTCTTTCAACTAAAATAAGTTTTTCTCCACTTTAGAGAAGAATAGAAGACTCATTTCAAAAGGTAATGAGGCCACAGCTTTCAATCTATGATGTTCTGGCTGCTCATCCTGGATGACACAGGGAGAACCTTCCTGTAATGACATCTGAGAGAAAGCTCAGGCGTCTCAGGGAGATAGGTACTTCAGACCTAAATGTAGAAACTGGTAATGATGGGCAGCAAATAGTACAATGAGGCAAAACAGAAAGCAAAGTTTCTGTTAGCTATAATAGTTATACAGAAGATGAAATTTCTGAAAATGTTTGTTGCCTATGGTGAAAGGCAAGAGGGTATCCCTTCTCCATTAAACTATCAGTTGAATCCTACTTAGTGACAAGACATGAGCCTGAAATCAACTAGTTACAACTAATTTGTTAAGTACTTCTAGTTCCTATAAAGAATGCCAGAGTCTAGAGCAGGCATGGGCAAACCTAGGCCCTCTGGGTGTTTTGGACTTCAACTCCAGCTGTTAGGAATTGTGGGAGTTGAAGTCCACAACACCTGGAGGGCCAAAGTTTGCCCATGCCTGCTCTAGAGTCTGGTCTTCTCCTTGCCGCCTGGTATGACATGTAGGGTGTTACTTCTCAACCATTTCATCTTAGCTTACAACAAAGAATAATGAAAGCAGTTTTCTCCTTACTGTGGGAAAAAATAATATTCATCCACAATATTCTTCCTATATTTGAACATCTCAAAGGGTTGTTAGTCTATGGAGAAAAGCATGTATTTTTAGGGTAAAGTATGGTTTTCTGTGTGGGAAATAGTTTTCTGTGCAGGAAACCCATTTTTCAGATGGAGAACAGGGGTTTTGTTTGTTTGTTTTAACAAAACTTATACATCTATGGAATAATTTCTGCACAGCATTTAACGATATCAAATACAAGAAGGGAATTGTGCAAAATGTTCACTTATCAGTGGTTTGTTATTTTTCCTAATGGAGATTCCCACTGTCAGGAAATCTGATTTTCAACCTGAGAATGAATAATTATGAATAATATTTTGTTGTTTTGAGAATTCAAGTAATATGGGAACCTTAAGGCAAACCTATCATAGTGTTTTCTTGGCATTAATTGCTCAGAAGAGATTTGTCATTGTCTTCCTTTGAGGCTGAGAGAGTGTCATTTGCCCAAGATCACCCAGTGGGTTTCATGGCCAAGCAGGGATTTGAACCATGATCTCCAGAGACAGTTCAGTGCTCAAACATTAACCATGCTGGTTTTCTAGTGACACATAAATCTATTAAATTATGGTAACCATTCATGTCTAAATTCCCATATGTCCCTAAACATGCCATTTGTACATGCCATTTTTAATGCAAGTCTGTGTCCTCCTTTCTGGAATTCCATTTTTTCCAGCAATACTTAAGAGGTCCTCTGTTCACTTCTGATCCTGATCTGCATTGTAAGGCAGAAAGGTTTTAGGCTTGAGTAAGATAAGAATTTGAATATGATGCAAATTGAAAATAAAATGCCTGCCTACCTACTAAAGAGATGGTGTTGAACTACAAAATCGAAGAGTTGGAAGAGACCTCTAGGGCCATATAATCCATCAATCTATCATCCCACTGCCAGTGCAACAATCTATTATTAATGCACCCCAAAGAGGTGACCATGCAATCTCTGTTTTAAAACTTCTAATGAAGGATCATGTGTGATAGATAGATAATAGATAGTTTGATCCAGCTTTAGGAAGGTTGCTAAGTGTCTCAAATGGTGGATATATGCAGTGAACTAAATGCCTTAACATAAGTATTTGTTTTCCCCAATTCTTACTGAGGTTGGACAGGAGGGTTATGGGACTGGCATAAGGAAAAAGTTAGATATAACCCAGTGGTAACTAGTAGCTTCCATATGAGTGGAATAGTGAATCCAATGTAGATTTAAAGTACAGGCAGTCCCCAAGTTACAAACATCTGACTTACAAATGACTCATGGTTAAGAACGGGGTGAGACAACAGGAAGTGAGGGAAATCTACCCCTTGGAAGGGAAATCCACTCCTGGATGAGTTATCATGGGGTCTCATCCGAAGCTTTATCACCAATCCTTGTTCAAAGTCCAATTGTCACAGTGACAGAAAGTGAGGCAAAATCTTCTGAATGGGGCAGGGTTGTTAACCCTTCCTTATGCTATCCAAAGCTTGGACTTCCACTTGAAAATGTACCTGTTCCAGTTTACAAACAAATTCAGCTTAAGAACAGATCTACAGAACCTATCTCGTTTGTAAATTGGAGACTGCATGTCCTTAAGTAAAGATACTGTCTGTAAAAAAATATATCCCAGAACATGTTCAGAACCCTGGATAGCTCCTTTGCAATACCCAGCTTACATGAAATTTAACAGCTGCTATTGATGCTGCCTCTCCCCATGGCCCAAACTGATCCTTTAGCTGCTAAAGAAAAAAAATGTGTAGTAGCTTCATCTTTTAAGGGCTAACCATGGCTTTATTGGGTGCCATTTACTGGGTGGTTTAGCTTTTATGCAATCCTATTGGCTTTTTGGAGCCCTGGGTGGTTCAGTGGGTTAAACTGCTGAGCTATTGAACTTGCTGACTGAAAGGTGGGTGGTTCAAATCTGGGGAGCAAGGTGAGCTCCCACTGTTAGCCCCAGCTTTTGCCAACCTAGCAGTTCAAAAAGATGCAAATGTGTGTAGATTGATAGGTACCACTTTGGCAGGAAAGCAATAGCGCTCTATACAGTCATTTTGGCCACATGACCTTGGAGGCTACGGACAACACCGGCTCTTTGGCTTAGAAATGAAGATGAGCTCCAATCCCCAGAGTTGGACATGACTAGACTTATTGTCAGGGGAAAACCTTTACTTTTACTATTGGCTTTTCTGGGAGGGAAATAGTCACTGGGTGGGAGATTGAACTTGTAAGGAAGGATGATATGGGAGAGAATGGGCTTTCAGCCTTTATCCTTATCAAGGTACCCACTGAAATTATATCTCTTTGCCATAGCATGGAAATTTTACTCTTTTTGGACTATAGAATTCCCTAGCAGTTTGCTTTCCCAATTGCTTTTTGTAAAAAAACTTTTTACTGTGAAATAGGAAATTGGGATAGCAGCATTTCTCCATTGTCCACCCTTGGCCTAAATGGAAAGGTGTGTTTATATGTGGTGAAATAGGAGCAGAGTATGAAATGTGACTGTCTGTATAAAGTGCAGATATGAAAGAAGATACACTTTAAGGCTGACTTTGTTCTATTAAAATAGAAGGCTGCCATCTGCTGTACAAACCTTTTTTATCTAGAACATTTAAAATGCTAGGAACAAGCATATAGACTAGTTGAACCATCAAAAAATATATTCTCGGCATCAAAAAACTATGCATATATGCCTCTTAACAAACTGCATATTCTGGCATTCTATATGATGCAGCCATGGATATAAAAGTGGAATCACGATGCTATATTTGTAGAGTGTGAAAGGGGAGGAGGAGCACTCTACAATACAACATCTTGTTTTAGTAGTATAAGGGTTAGATGAAAGATATACTCAAAAGGCACCATATTGCATCTGATCTTGGAAGCTAAACATGGGCAGCCCTGGTTAGTACTAGGATGGTTGACCACCAATGAATACCGGATGCTTTAGCCCATAATTTAAAGGAACTGGAAAACCACTTCTTAGTCCTCCATGCTTATTCCTGTGATTTGGGAATAGAGTTATAGTACAAAGGTGTGATTTCACTGATCTTCTACTGCATGGATGCACTATAACCCTAAAAACATTAAAAGTGAGCCCCCGGTGGTGCAATGGTTTTAAAGCCTTGTGTTGATGGGACTGCTGACCAACAGGGAGACTGGGTTAGCTCCCTCTGTCAGCTCCAGCTCCCCATGCAGGGACATGAGAGAAACCTCCCACAGGATGGTAAAAACATCAAACATCTGGGCATTTCCTAGACAACGTCCTTGCAGATGGCCAATTCTCTCACACCAGAAGCAACTTGCAGTTTCTCAAGTCACTCCTGACATGAAAAAAATGAAAGTAAGAGAAAAGAGCAAATGATATATATATATTTGTTTTGGTATATCTTTAAATTGAAGATATGCTAGTAGATGGGCATAAAATATTACAGCTGGTCCTTTGTAACTAATAGATCACCTATTTGACACTTTTGTCCCATCTGAAATGTTTAGAGCTTCTCCAGTGACAAAATGCCTACCTTGTAGCATATGTTCTGCATGAATTCTGCAGCAAATTTGTGACTTTGGAAGTCTAAAATGAGGCAGCAACCAGCCAGGCTTCAAGCTGCAAGGCCATTCAATGCTAATCAAGGGGGCCAATTCACACTTGCCCCAAACAGACAAGAGGTCTTCCTTCTACCCTGGACATTTCACAGATATATAAATCTCACTTGCCTATTTCCAAGAGACTTCACCTCTGAGGATGCCTGCAATAGATGTGGGTAAACCTTAAGAAAAGAATGCTTCTGGAACATGGCCATACAGCCCAGATAACTCATAGCAACCCAATGAAAAGCAACTCTCCCATTATTTGCATAGTTTCCAACAAAAACTCATAAAAACATGAACTATAGAGGCATGCACATCTAGTATCAAGTGCTTACCCGTAATTACGGGGTGGGTTTTTGCACTTAAAACATAACGATAAGGTTGCTTTTGTATATTTCCTAGCTTTGCAATCATAACTTTAATACTGTTCAAATCTAATAACATATTCCTAATATTTTCTGCTAATTTCATAATTTGTGGCCATTTTTCACCTCCCACATTATTTGGACAGCTGAAACTCCTACACAGCAGGCAGAGCTTATGTTTTAAAATTCGTTTTCATTTTATCATTTTAAAAATTGAATATATTCTGCTTATAAATCCCTGTAGTTTTTATAAGCAGGGCATTGTTTTGCAGGGATAACTTTTGTATTTTGGGAGGTATTTATTGATCAGCAAACAGACTGAATTCCATCAGTGGAAAAAAGAGCCAACGATTCTGCCACTTCTTCACATCCATCTGCACCAGGCATGGGCAAACTTGGGCCCTCCCTCTAGGTGTTCAACTCCCATAATTCCTAACAACCTCAGGACCTTTCCCTTTCCCCCTCAGCCGCTTAAGCTCTGATTGTGCTTTTCCTGCATTGCAGAAGGAGGTTGGACTGAATGGCTCCTGGGGTCTTCCACTGAAATATTGTTAAGTTTGTGTTAGTCAAAATGTTTCTTTTTTTTTCTTTTTTTTTTTTTTTTTTTTTTTCTTTTTTTTCTTTCTTTCTTTTTCTTTCTTTTTTTTTCTTTTCTTTTTTTTTTTGTTTTTTTTTTTTTTTCTCTCCCTCTAGGTGTTCAACTCCCATAATTCCTAACAACCTCAGGACCTTTCCCTTTCCCCCTCAGCCGCTTAAGCTCTGATTGTGCTTTTCCTGCATTGCAGAAGGAGGTTGGACTGAATGGCTCCTGGGGTCTTCCACTGAAATATTGTTAAGTTTGTGTTAGTCAAAATGTTTGCCCATGCTTGATAAATATAGATATATAAAACAA